>CM033726.1:53968360-54568360 GCA_019671005.1 Hibiscus mutabilis
AGCTAACGTCTTATTCCGTTAGACCAACATATAGTTGGTGGATATTTTTTTATATTGGTTCATAAATAATTATTATTTAGGGACAATTATCTCATAAATATGCGTTGTAAAGTTTTTTTTTACACAAGCATACTTAATCCAATACTAAAATCCAAATTTAAAATTTTTAACCCCAAACCTTAAACTCTAAATTTCAACCATAAACCTTAAATTATATACCTACAATCGAAGTTCCTAACCTTTAAATCCTAAACTAAAATCATGAACCCTTAAACTAACTTGATTGTGGAAACTAAATTTTTCACTGCTGGTGTATAAGACAATAATCTATTATTCAGTAGTTTGGCTTTTTTTTTTAGAAAAAATGTTTACGAGTAGGATTATGTTGTTGGATTAAAATTCAATAATAATGGGCACATATGTATAATGTACGTTGCTATTATAAAGTTTAACACGTAATTAAGTGACCAATTATGTTACACGTGTTATAGGTACTAAATTATCATGGAATTAAAAGTGTAGATACCATAAGTTAGATTTATAACTCAATGAGGGGCAGAGTTGTAAATATTAATAAACTGTTTTAATTCAGTTTATATAAAGGGTAGTGGTCCCCGAGATATAGGTTAACTTGCATATCTCTTTTCCCCGTCTGAGAGTTGTGTGCTAAGAGGTAATCTATCATCTTGGAAGATCAAACCCTCTGAAAAATCTCCATCAATGGATTCAGGTACGCTTCCGCAAATCTAGTATTTATTCTTAATGATTTGACATACATATAGATCTTGGGTTTAAATTTCATATTTAGTTATGGTTTAATCCTAACAAGTGGTATCAGAGCCTCGTCATGTTGAATCATTAAGAATCTAATGTATATTTATTTTGTATGATTCGTTTTTAGATCTCTTTAAAACAAAACCCTAAGTTTAACGATAAAATATTATGTTTCGATATTTCTATTGTACGATGGAGATTATAAAGTTATATTTTTTTCTTTCTCGCATGATTAGGGTTTGTTTATTTTTAATATGTTTTGGAATCGCCGATTGTTAATATATTAATTTTCCCATTTGGTTTGTTATATGTGAAAATCTTGTGTTGTATTAGTAATCGACAATTGTGGATTGGAAGCTTTAGAACCAATCCTATACATTGTCCAGTTTCTATTGAATTTAAAGTTTTAATACTTATGTATACTCATGTATCGTATCATAATTTATTAGGAAATTCATTACAATATACTATTTCCAGAATATAAATCTGCCTTTAATTATGATATTGCTTTTACTTTTCGTAATTGTATATGATAACTCAAGTCGTGAAATATGTATTTGATTTAAAATATATATTTAATTCGGTTGGATCAAAATTTCAGTTTTGATCATTAGGTATAAAGACAAATATTTAGAAACAGATAAATTCATGTTTTGGCTATGTCTGATATTTTAGTGGGTTAATTGAACCACAATGTCACCAAAGTGACCGCTTCTGCGTAGATTAACTTATTTAAAATATTAAGATGTTTGTGTTTTTGTAATTCATGCATTTATTAATTGGCCCAAAGGAAAATTAATATTTGGCCGAATTTCAAATAACACATGTGGTGATAAATGTGTGACAATTATAAGGTAATTTATGTGTGCAATACGTTAGTCCAAAGATTAACCTGTTGTTCAACATAGTTTATTGTCAATGTTTGATTGCTACAACAAGAGTACCGCTTTTACTGATTAATATTCTTGTCCCAAAGACTTGATATTAATGTTGTGTTTGGTATCTTGAGGGGAATTAGTCATCATTTTGAATTTATTTGTTTACTTATGAATTATTGGTGTGAACATATTTATTTATTTATTATTCTTTTGTTCTATATTCAGCTAGTTCTTCTGCTGCCACAATATCTGCTAATGTCAATTCTATACCCATGCTTAATGGAACGAATTTCAAGGAATGGAAAAGGCACTTACTGATAGTGCTTGGCTGTATGGACATAGACCTTGCGTTAAGGGAAGAACAACCTGCACCTCTCACTGCGGCAAGCACCCCTTATGCAAAAAGGGATTTTGAGAGGTGGAAACGTTCTAATCGCATGAGTCTGATGATCATGAAACATAGCATTCCGGAAACTTTTAGGGGTGCAAAATCTGAGGAAATTATTCAGGCTAAAGATTTCCTTGACAATATTGAGCAACGTTTTGTCAAAAACGATAAAGTTGAGATGACATCACTTCTGAATTCTTTGATGTCTATGAAGTACAAGGGACAAGGAAATATAAGAGAGTACATTATGGAAATGTCTCATATTGCTTCAAAACTTAAGGCACTTAAGTTCGAGTTTTCTGATGATTTACTCGTCCTTATGGTTTTGGTATCACTTCCTGCACAGTTTAACCAATTTAAAATTAGTTATAACTGTCAAAGGGAGAAGTGGACTCTAAATGAGCTCATTTCTCATTGTGTTCAAGAGGAAGAAAGGTTGAAGCATGAGAAAACTGAAAGTGCTCATTTGTCTAGTGCCTCTAAAGACAAGGGCAAGAAAAGGAAATATCAGAATGAAGCTGCTAAGGGTCCAGCTCAAAAGAAACAAGAAAATGTTCCAAATAATTGTTTCTTTTGTGACAAGCCTGGACACATGAAGAAAGATTGTACCAAATATCACGCATGGCGTGCAAAGAAAGGTATGAATCTTACTTTAGTGCATTCGAGGTTAATTTAGCTTGAGTACCTAGAAACACTTGGTGGTTAGATTCTGGTGCTACTACTCACATAAGTGTTTCTATGCAGGGTTTCCTGAGCTACCGAAAGCCAAGTGATGGTGAAAGAAACATCTTTGTGGGCGATGAAAAATCGGTGGAAGTGGAAGCAATTGGGCATTTTAGGTTGTTATTAGGAACTGGTTTTTATTTGGATTTGAAAGACACTTTTGTTGTTCCGTCTTTTAGGCGGAATTTAGTTTCAGTTTCTTTGTTGGACAAATTTGGTTATTATTGTTCATTTGGAAACAATCAGTTTACTTTGTCTTTAAATTCAAGTATTGTTGGAACTGGTTATTTAAATGCTTATGACAACCTTTATTTGTTAGATACAATTGCATCCTATAATGAAACCTTGCATGTGGAATCATGTGGTACTAAGCAAAAATTAAATAAAGAAAATTCAGCATCATTATGGCATAAACGCTTAGCTCATATATCAAAGTGTAGGATAGAGCGTCTTGTGTCTAATGGTATTTTAGAGTCCCTTGACTTCACAGACTTTAATGTTTGTGTTGATTGCATCAAGGGAAAGCAGACCAAAACTAAGAGATTAGGTGCCAATCGTTCTACAGACGTCTTAGAATTAATTCATACTGATATTTGTGGGCCATTCCCTACAGTATATTGGAATGGTCAACAATATTTCATAACATTCATAGACGATTACTCACGTTATGGGTACCTATATCTCATTCATGAAAAATCTCAGTCTTTGGACGTGTTCAAATCCTATAAAGCTGAAGTTGAGAATCAACTCAACAAAAGGATTAAAAAAGTTCGATCTAATCATGGTGGTGGTGAGTACTACGGTAGATATGATGGATCGGGTGAACAACGTTCGGGACCATTTGCAAAGTTCCTAGAGGAATGTGGTATTGTCCCACGTACACCATGCCGGGATCACCTAGTATGAATGGTGTTCTTTGAGAGGCGTAATAGGACTCTTAAGGATATGGTAAGAAGTATGATTGCTCATTCTACCTTACCTGAGTCACTCTGGGGAGAAGCATTAAAGACAACAGCGTACATTCTGAATAGAGTACCCACTAAAGCAGCTGAAAAGACACCTTATGAGCTTTGGGTGGGTAGAAAGCCCACTCTAAAGCATTTTCACATTTGGGGATGTCCAGCTGAGGCAAGGCCTTATAGGCCACTTGAAAAGAAATTGGACTCTAAAACGATGGCAGCTACTTTATTGGTTATTCTGAGCGATCTAGGGGCTATAAATTTTATGATCCCATAATTAAGAATATTTTTGAGACGGGAATTGCAATATTTTTTGAGGATGTTGAGTTTGGAGGGAGAAATAAGGTAAGAGACATTGTCTTTGAGGAGGAATTGAGTTTTAACTCAGTTCCTACTATCACTTTTGATGATGTTCAAGTTTCTATACCGATCATCAATCAAGAAGTGAATCTAGAACCTCAACAAGACAATGTCGAACAGCTCCCTCTTATTCAGGATGAGGTAATTGTTCCAGAAGAACAAACTCAACAACCTCAAGAACAAGTGCCATTAAGGAGATCCACGAGAGAAATGAGAAATGCTATTTCGGATGATTATATTGTATTTCTCCAAGAAAATGATAATGGAATGATGGAAGATGATCCGATCAACTTTCATCAGGCCATGCAAATTATTAACTCTCAAAAGTGGATTGATGCCATGCAAGAAGAGTATAAATCCATGCAAGACAATAAAGTTTGGAAACTTGTCTCATTACCTGAAGGTGCAAAACCAATTGGTTGTAAATGGATTTTTAAAACCAAGAGGGATGCAAATGGTAATGTAGAGAGGTATAAGGCACGTCTTGTAGCTAAAGGTTATACACAAAAAGAAGGCATTGACTTTTTAGAGACTTTCTCTCCAGTTTCATCGAAAGACTCATTTAGGACAATCATGGCACTTGTAGCTCATTTTGATCTTGAGTTACATCAGATGGATGTTAAGACTGCGTTTCTCAATGGAGAAATTGAAGAAACAATTTATATGGTGCAACAGAAAACTTTTGAGTCGGGAGACCCAAAGAATATAGTTTGCAAATTAACAAAATCCATCTATGGACTCAAACAAGCTTCTCGTCAATGGTATCACAAATTTCATCAAGTAATTGTCTCGTTCGGTTTTGAGATGAATATTGTTGATGATTGCGTGTATCACAAGTTTAATGGGAGTAAGTACATATTTTTGGTTTTATATGTCGATGACATTTTGCTTGCCACAAATGATATAGGCTTACTGCACGAAACCAAGAGATTTCTATCTAAGCATTTTGAAATGAAAGATCTTGGGGACGCTTCTTTTGTTTTAGGAATTCAGATACATCGTGATCGATCTCGGGGTATTCTTGGATTGTCACAAAAGAACTATATCGATAAAGTACTTAAAAGGTTTGGCATGCAAAATAGTAAACCAATAGACACCCCTGCCACTAAAGGAGACAAGTTTTGTCTTGCTCAATGCCCTAAAAGTAATCTTGAAATTCAAGAAATGCATAAGATTCCTTATACATCATCTATTGGGAGTCTAATGTATGTTCAGGTATGTACGCATCCGGATATTGCGTACATTGTTGGGATGTTAGGCAGATACTCAAGCAACCCAGGTATGGACCATTGGAAAGCAGCCAAGAGGGTTATGAGGTATCTTCAGAGAATAAAAGATTATATGCTCACATACAGGAAATCAGATCATTTAGAGGTCGTAGGGTATACGGATTCTGATTTTGCTGGGTGCCAAGATAGCATAAAATCTACATCAGGCTATATTTTTCTATTAGCTGGTGGAGCTATATCCTGGAAAAGTGCCAAACAGACACTTGTAGCTTCTTCCACTATGGCAGCAAAGTTTGTAGCATGCTACGAGGCATCTAATCATGGAATATGGGTGCGAAATTTTGTCACTGGGCTGCATATTTTGGAGAATATAGAAAGACCACTTAAATTATTTTGTGACAGTAAATCAGCAGTGTTGTATTCCAACAACAATAGGAGCTCGTCTAAGTCAAAGCACATTGACATAAAGTTCCTAGTTGTGAAAGAAAGAGTGTAAAGTGGGCAAATATCCATAGAACACATTGGGACAAACTCTATGATAGCGGATCCGCTCACAAAAGGTTTACCACCCAAGGTCTTTCATGAGCACACTGCTCATATGGGTGTTACATCATTTAAGGATATTATTGTTTGAGTGGGAGTTTGTTATTTGTTCACTTTATGTTCATGTTTATTTTCAGACATTTATGTATTTGGTTATTTTCTGATCAGAAATAAAGTATTCAGTTAATTCACTCTTTTCTTATTTGGATAAGGACCTCACTTATGTTTAAAGAGGACCAGTTGGAAATAGGCATGTTCGGTTCTCATTTACATGTAATTTTCATGCTACGCATCCATGATTGATCTATGTCATTTGATTATGTTTGTATACGTGACCATTGATGGGTCCAGTCATGATTGATATGGCAAAGACCGCTTTGATCCTATATGGATATAATTGATGGACGGGATTGTTATAGAATACCTATTACATGATAGCAAATTTTTGAGCTCATAAGGTATTACATTTGTCAGGTAACATATGTTGCCCAAGTGGGAGATTGTTGGATTAAAATTCAATAATAGTGGGCACATATGTATAATGTATGTTGCTATTATAAAGTTTAACACGTAATTAAGTGACCAATTATGTTACACATGTTATAGGTACTAAATTGTCATGGAATTAAAAGTGTAGATACCATAAGTTAGATTTATAACTCAATGAGGGGTAGAGTTGTAAATATTAATAAACTGTTTTAATTCAGTTTATATAAAGGGTAGTGGTCCCCGAGATATAGGTTAACTTGCATATCTCTTTTCCCCGTCTGAGAGTTGTGTGCTAAGAGGTAATCTATCATCTTGGAAGATCAAACCCTCTAAAAAATCTCCATCAATGGATTCAGGTACGCTTCTGCAAATCTAGTATTTATTCTTAATGATTTGACATACATATAGATCTTGGGTTTAGATTTCATATTTAGTTATGGTTTAATCCTAACATATGTTTCCAACAACAAATTTTCTAATCAAGCATAATATCATTTTGTAAATACAGTTTAATTGCTAATCAGCTTACAATGCCACGTAATTGTGGATGGACTTATTTTTAGAAAAATTAAATCACTGTCAAACTTGGAAAATGTTAAATAAAATGGAAGTCAGACATAGTTTGTTAATATTATTATAACGTAGTCAGTCACAATTAAATATTATGTATGGTGGTGTCTATAATTTAGAGGTGTAAATCTTAGATAATGTTTTTAGAGATTTTACATAATATAAATTTATAATTAGTTCATTGTAATGCAATAATTGCAAGTGATATGTAAAAAAAATCGACTTAAATCAATTTGTAATCTTGAAATTAGGCCAACGATTAATTTTTTTAACTCGAAATCAAACAGTTTTATTAATAAACAAAAGAAAAACAAGAATATAATTCTTTAAAAGTTTTACAACATTAAAAATTATAAAAAAAATAAAACAACAAATCTAAAAAAAATTAAAGAGTTGCTCTAGTTAGATTAGACAATTTCTCTTTTTACCACAACAAATCTCTGAAGTACATTGTAGGAAGAGTCCCTAGGGAGTTGTCAAAACATGAACTAGATGAAATCCCCACTAGAAAAGCTGCAAATACCTTTCGCGCCGGTTCCAAAGGTGTTGATCCGCTCCACTTATGATTACATTGACAAACAACCACAAAAGGAGATGAAACTATTTATGACCACCGAAAAACACAAATCATAAACAATCATGAAGAACACTACACGAGCATCAAGCGGACACAAATGTATTCAAAAAACGTTTCATGAGACAAAAACGTGTCATAAAAACAAAGAAAAAACGTGGCATAAAGACAGAGAAAAACAGTGCAACAAGATGTGTAAAAAAGAGATAATCAAAACACATCACATTTTATTGAAAATAAAGAAAAAAGTAAAAATCAAAGCAAGAAATAAAAAATTATGGAGAAGATAAAACGTCGACGATTGATGACCAACATCAAAACTGATGCCGCCGGTGGTGGGCAAACAAAAAAAAAAGAGATAGAGAGTTGAGTTGGGAGAAAGCCGACGAACATCTATCATAATATATTCCAAATTCCAACAAATATCTCTCATAATAACAAAATTGATAAAAGAACATTTATAATGAATTGTAGGACCAAAAGATAATGAATGATCTATTGATGGTGTTTATTAAAATGTATATAAACTTTAATAATAAGCTATAAAAATAATATTACATATGATAAATTAATCGATTAAAATAATATTTCATCTTTCTCATGTGTCATTATCATTAGAACATGAATCAATGTTTATTTTTCTTTGATTTATTTGATCATTACCATTAGAATATGAATAGATAATTTCTCTTCGAATAACCATTACTTAATGTTCAATTCATTTTGAGAATCTTCTAGCTTATTAATGTTTAAACTTTCCATTTTTTCTCTCAATGAGTTGCTTTAGATTTTATTTGATTGAAAATTTCAAATTGATGGATGAGGTTTATAATGTTAATTTGAATTTAGCATATAACTGCAGCACTTTAAAACTTTTTTAAATGTCAAATTAACATTATAGGCTAATATGCATTTATACAATATTATAAAAATATTCGTCTGGTTCTAAAGAATGGAGACTATTTTTGTTTTCGTTTTAAAAAAAAAATGGAAAACAGCGAAGAAAACGTGTTTGGTTGAAAAATTAGAAAATGATTTAACAAAAATGAGTAAAAATTTGAAAACATCAAAAAGATGTTTTCATTGAAAATGTTTTTAGGAAAATGTAAAATATGAAAACAAGATTTTTTTAGTTTTAACATGGGTTCGATTCCTTCTAATGCCGTTTTTCTAAAACTTTGGTTTATTTTTTCATATTTTATTTATTTATTATTATACTAATATTTTTCTAACTATATTTTATTTTAATTATTTTTTAATTTATATTTTAAAAAACTAGATACCAAATACATTTTCACTATTTTATTTTTAAAAATAAGTTTTCATCTCTATTAACCAAACATGTTCTCTATTTAAAAAAAAACTAAAAATAAAAATTATTTTTAAAAAATGAAAATAAAAAATAAAAAAATAAAATATTTTATAAAATCAAAAGGACCCTAAATATCCCGTTAATAAAAAATGTAAACTCTTACCAATCATTAAAAAATAACTTTCTTTGTTAATAATGAAATTTGTAATTTATGAGTAATACATAATTTATATTAAGAATACAATAAATATTAATATTTCGCAAATAACTACAAAATTAACCTTAAGAAAAAAAGGGGAATCTTGTTTCTTTTCATAGATACAAATTAATATAAATCTTAAGAAAAAGAAAATATCAATACAAAGAAAAATTATGCACTGATTTTGAATGGATCCCTACCAATGGAATCACTAGATTACATCCATAACAATAGATTGCGCAAACATCCATAAACTAGACCATATATAGTTGTCTTTATTTTTGTTTTTGTTTTATCAAATAGAAATGTATTATATTTTTGTGTCGGGATTCGAACCCATACAAAATAGAGTAAGATGAGCATCCTTAGTCACTAGGCCAATTAGTGGATCTCTTTATTTTTTTAACAGTCTTAAAGTAATTACAATGTAATATTTCTTCATATTTTTTCTTAACCGTTTGATAAGATACACACCTTGCAGGTAAAGCTACTAAAACTCATATCTATTGAGATGAATATTATTTTTTTTCTATTGAGACCACTCGTTGAATTCGTCTTTGTTTAATTTAAGTTTAAGCAAGTTGTACTTTGTAACTTTGAAAAATATATATGAAAGAGAACCTTAAACAAGGATATATATTAATATTAAATTGTAATATCCAAAGGAAAATATTGACTACTTTTTAAAGCATGATTAAGAGTAAAGCACAATTCTAAATCCAAAAAAGTAATCTCCATATCTCCAACTAAAGCTACTTTTAATACATTAAAGGTGCAGACCACAAAACAAATCATATATACCAATTCTTCATGTTGCTCTCACAGCCTAGACCAGACAGATTTAACCAATCAAACAAAGATTCTCCACGGTGCCCCATTCTAATTTATATTATATATATTTTTGAATATATTACATGCTTATTTAATAGTTTATGTTCGAGATTCATAATTGTCCATTCTAATAATGTCATCTCCAAAATAATAACCTGAATTTTCTCATTAAAAGAACAGTGTGCCTTGTCAATACACAAAACCGTGATTGATATTTTATATTGTTTTTTAGTTTCACCTAAATATACCAACAATATTTAATTTATTCAATGTTTGCTCGACAAATGAAGCATACTTGGAATCTTCACTGTCTGGCGGGCTGTCAAAGCACCTTCTGTCATAGAGAGACAGACAAATTACCAGAAACTTAACATGTTAATTAATTAAGCATTAGATTATTATAATTTAATTAGTACCAATAAACTTCATATTAGTCAGTGAAGAGCAGATAAGATTCCCAGGAAATATAAACTTGATGGGAGCTAGTTACAGCAGGTGGGGGGTTTGAACTTTGAATCTCGTTCTCTATTTTCCAATTACAAATATCCAAACCGACAAGCTGTTGCTATAGAACGAAACTTCCTGTCATCTGTGGTAAGAAAAGAAAATCAATGGCTGTCATATTATTATTTTTACTATATATATAATGAATTGTGATGATCTTGGAGCTCAAGGGGAAGGATAAGGATGGAGAGGGGGAAGGAAGAGGCGGTCTCTTAGAAATTTAAAATTCGTATATGATTTATATATTTTCTATTGAAAATTTATTTTTTTTCTCCTAAAATTTTGTAAGTCCACCCTTAGAATTTTATAAATTCGTCTTCTTTAACATAAAATCCCGCGTCCATACCTGAAAGGAGTGGGCGGGGGAATCTGATTATATGGAGGAAGATATTGATTTGATTGTATGATCTCTCCCTGCACTAATCTTCTTCAACCTTTTTTAAATGACATTGAAACAAAAGTTAAAGGAAACCCTAGCATTGGTGCTTCTTGGAATCAACTACTCATCATCTCTATCTATCAAGTAATAAAAGTTAGTTTGGTGGAAAAGAATAAAGATAAAAGAATAAGGGAAAAAAGCAAAAAATAATTATTGTTTTTTTGTATAATTACTAGTATCTAATTTATTGATCGACTAATTCAAATCAGATATTCTGGATTTATTCAGCATTTATATTATGTATACTATAATGTACGAAGATATTTTTTTTAGATTAGTGCAATTCAAACATTCTTTCTTAAAAGTTTGCATTAATGTCACATTGTATGTTCTTCATTATTAAAAGTTACTATAACAAATCATGCAAACTAATACTATCTCTATATTTTTATTACCGGGAGAGGAGCATGGTTAGAATCTTCGATAAGAGAGTGTTAATGTCACTTAATCATTACGATAGTCTGTAGGAACAAACAAATACAATTTGTAGAAGGTATTTATGTTTAAAAGATTTTATTATACAATAGTAAGGAGACCAAAAACAATCCAAATTAGTCGTACAATTTAGTTGAGTTTTTATCATATAAAGAGGAAATTGCAATTTTACAATTATCATAACTTAAAAACTTTAAACTTCAAAAAGAGCTAAACTCATTTTTAACCAGTTTAATGGTTATGACCACTTCTACGCTTTAATGTTCGAAACATTTTATAAACGCTAAATAAATATGATTACGAACATTAAACGAACGAACATAAATCCACTTAATTTTTAAATAAACAAACACATGATCAAGATTTTGAAATTCTTAATAAACATGATTGAACTTAAAAATAAATAGATTAACTTGGGCATAAATTTATCGTTCAAACTCGGTTTATTTAAAGTCATATATTAACGTATTTTTACATGAAAAAAAGGAAGGAAACAAGTATTGAACAAGCAAAGACATGTTGAGTAGTAAATGGTAGGACCTGCAGGATAGGTGGTTCTTCTCCTCCGTGTTCTGCCTGTTTGAACTATATTGTAGTCAAACGTGAGAAAAATATTAAATCCGTCCTAAATAGTGGACCAACTTTCGATTTAAAATAAATAACCAGACTTTTAATGAAAATTAAAAGTATGCTTCATTTTACATCATCTTTTTAAGTCATAAAAAGAGAAAGAAAAAAGGTTTACCAACTTGGTTTTATCTTGGTCTTTATATATCAAAAGCAAGTGGTACATTCTGAATTCAACACCAACCTCTGTAGCACACTATAATATTATATTATAATAATACAATGTGAACCTCCCTTGGTCCAGATTTTAATATTTAATATTTTGTTTTTTTAATTATATATATATTAGTGGGATAGTTAAGGCCTAACCCACTGTCGCTTAAATACCTGAAATATGATTGGATTTCATATCTTAAATCCCGTTTAATATTGTTTTTTAAAACTCAACAAGTATTTTCAATAGAAAATGTATGAATAAATTAGATAACTTGTCAAACTTTGAGAAAATGTATGAACAGATACTAAATTGTAATCGCTTCAAGACCATTAAAAAAGTATTATTTTTAAAAAGACTCCTTTGAAGCAAAAAACATTTTCAAAGTCGAAAACAAGGTTAAATTAATAGATTTTCGAAAAAAGACGTTTTTGAAAAATACTTTTCAACTCAAAAATAAAATTTTAAAAATTATTTTTGCATTTGAAAAGTGCTTTTAAATTACTTCATTTTGGTTTCTCTAATTGTAATATATTGTATAGTAATTTTAAAATTTATTAATAAAATTTTTAATTTGCTGACAAAAAAGTGTTTCTTGAGTGAAGGATACAATTTTAATATTCATTTGTTATGTGTTTATTTTACAACTTATAAATTTATAATTTTTTTATCAGACATAATTATATAATTAATAAATTATTTATAAGTTTGAAAATTTTATATTTCGTCGTACCAAATTTTTAGATAAAAATTATTTTAAAATTTATATATTTTCATGGAACACGTACAATAATTTAAAATTTATTTATTTTAATAAAACATATTTATATTTTTTTATCATAGTTAAAGTTAATATATTTTATATATTATAATACTAAAAAAATAAATATGATTTGAATGTATATTTTTCTAGCTTAGAACATCATGTTTAAAATGATAATTTATCTTCTAAAAAGTACATTTTGACAATAATGTTAAACACTTAAATATTAAATCAACCGTTTTAAAAATTACTTTCCTACCTCACTTTTTGAAAATAATGTTAAGTTAGAGGCTTAAAACTTAACTCTCACTAACACGATGGGATGGAGATTTCTCTTAAGGGGCGGAACGTCCCCAAATTTTAAAAATTAAAAAAATATATAAGTTGGTATAATAGTAAAATTATTATTTAGTCCCGTAAATATATATAATTCATTGTTGACCCCTATAAATTTAAATATTTTTAAACGATCCCTCCATAAATATTGTCAAGTTCCGCCATTTTTTCACTTTCTTTTCCCCAATGTTCCATTATTGTTTGAATGAATTCAAAAGCCACATATTTGGATTCTTTAGCCATAATGCAGCACAAATTGCTGATGGATCACATTGCCAAATTGCCATTGCTCAGCTTTTGACCCAGAAAAGTTGTGCACATGAGGCACTGGGAACTAAATTTTGGCCCTACATGGCTACACCTTAGATTTGCTATATCTATCTCTATTTGTATTTTATTTATTTAAGCTTGGAAAGTTTGTGCTTTGAATGTCAACCTCTCTCTCTGCCCAATTACAAGGGAAAATGATCTCAAAACGAAAGCTCCAGGGCTTCCACTCATATCTCAAAGCAGCCGAAGAAATTGCATGCAGATTTCAGGATTTGACCAGTCTATTATTTGGATACTTAATTTATTCATCAGTCTAAATTAATTAAATGATTTGGATTTTAGACCAAGATTTTATTCACATAGTTTAATATGACACAGGTAATGCAATTTGCATGCTTTGTGTTGGAATCCCATGCACAGTAAGTAGACTTGTTTTCGATTAATAATAATAATAATATGAAATTTGGTTGGTGCCGAACAACTCAATTTGCAGTTTCATATATGTGTACATAGACAGCGCATGTGCCCGAATTCATTCATATAATAAATTTAAATAAAAAGGAGTTGGCTGTTTGTTTACCAGTAATTATGGTATTAATTAGGGATTAAAATAATAATTAATTATATGATTGGATCCCCTTCGATGAGGTAGGGACTTAAGGGTTAGGTTAGGAACTTAAAGTTTTGATAATCTTTAGTTATTTGGGAATCCAATTACCCGTTAATCCAATCTTTCATACTTATTATAAAAATATATTGGAATCTCTTTTGTATATCATTTTTTAAAATATTTTACATATGTTATAGGTTTAGATAAATACCAGTTAATCGTTCTCTTTTTTTTTAAATGTCGTTTTCCTTAGTTTTTTCTTTTGCGCTGTTGGTGACGACATTAATCTCATGCTCGTTATTGACCTCTATTGATCATTCTTATTTTCTTTATTTATTTTTGTTCCAATAAAAATCTTTTTTCTCGTGTTTCTCCTTTTTCACACATCTTGCTGAGAAGTTGTTAAATATGTTAAGTTCAATTATGCTATCAATTCCTCTATATATAATGTAAAGAAGTACGATTCATTAGGTTTTACACCCTTTTTTTTTATCGTTAGGAGATTTTTACAGTGAAAATATAAGTGGGTTATCCTTAATCTAAAAGTTTTAATCTCAATCATTAAGTTCAATTAATCCAATGACCAATAAACGTGTAAAACTTTTAAATTTTATATTGTGTAAGTAGATCATAACCCTAAAGCAAAAGTTATAGCTTCTCGTTCAATTTCTCCACTTTGATCATTTTTAGTTCCCATACTTCAGCAATATTATCCATTTATTTTTGGGATTAAATTAAAAAATTTAAAGCTACATAAATTAAATTTGACCAAATTAAAATATAAGGACTAAATACTCATGTATTGTACAAGATCTAATAATATTAATATAAAAGAATACGTAGTGGGCTATTCCTAAGAGAATTCAACTTTACAAATATCCCTAGTGGGCTGCTCCATTCGCACCCTTAAACATAAACCAATTTCGCAAACAACCCGAATCGCCAATCGACTGGGCTCTATAAAATTTCTGTATAAATTGCTAAAATTTTTATAATAAAATTCAGGGGTGGACGTGGTCCTCAAAATTCTAAATTTTAATATTTTATCTTTTAAAAGTTTTAACTTAGTCCTTCAAGAATTGAAATATTCTTATTATGTTTCAAAAAATTTAAATATTTGTAATTAAGTACTTTTTTTAAAAGAACTCAACGCGTGACTCCAGTGAAAAAGAGGATGATGTGCAAGGTGTGTGTTTATAAATGATTAAGAAAAACTATGAACATATACTGCCATGTAGTCACACCAGTTTATTAAAAAAAAGTACATTCTTAAAATTTTTAAAAGTTCTCATTAACTTTTTTTAAAAGTTTAGTTAAACCCCGATTTTTAAAAAAAATTAAACCCTTTAAAATTTTCAAAACATTTAAGTAGGTCCCTCAAATTCTATTACCAAAATCCGTCCCTATTAAAAATATAAATAAAATGGTGAAATAATTCCTTTACATTATGGTGAAGGAACATCTACTTACCAATGAAGAAATGTGTGGCTATGCATGGATTTATCAACAAAAGAAACAGATGCACCAAAATATGAGTATATTAGTAAACCGTTAATTAATTTTTTAATGAAGATGTTCAAAACACGAATAATCCGAGACAATTTAACACAAACAACGAACATGTACTAAAGCCAAAACGATAAACAATAATTACAAAAGGAAAATTGACATGACATGAATCCAAAGTTTCCATAATTCATGTATAATTATAATTTATATGATCTCATCTGATTAATTTATTTATATATTAAATATAAATAAAGGTGCATGCATGAAAACATGAGTAAGGGGGAAGACCAGTGCCGATGCAGGGACAACCAACAATACAGTAAAGCCAAAGTACAATAAAAGATTACAAAAGAAAATCACATGGTTCCATATTTCACATGCATTAATAGCTTGATTAATAACATTGTCCATAAATTAAAGAAACAACACTCGTAACACATTGATTTGGTCATCACGCAAAGCTCAAGGCCTCAAGCTATAGCAGCATCTGCAACAATAATATAGTCGAATGTCAGAAAATTCATCTTGGGACAGTGACGAATCTAGAAATATTTTTTAAAGTGGGTGCATATATATTATTGTGGATCCAACAATCTCAGGGTGACCACAATCAATAAAATAAATAACTAAAAGAAATTCAGATTACAAGATGCATACAATCAGTAAAATGGGTAACTAACAAAGAGATCTCAGATTACAAGGTGGGAAATCGACCCCACCAGTTTTATTGCCAGACATAACACCCGGTGAGGAAATTGTCATGGGGCCAGAAAATAAGACTATATTGGTAGGACAACAGTGGTGGGATTAATTGGATGGTTTCCTTGTTGGTTTTATACATTTGTAGTGTTATTTTTGAACAAGGGTTATGATTATTATCCCTATCCATTGGTAAATGACAGTGAGGACAGATTCGGCTTCTCTTTTCTTGACCACCCAACTTGACCTAACCAAGCAACGACGGAGTACGTACAACAAGAACCGGCTGCAACGCTCACATCTAGTACAACAAGAAAAGGAGTGTAAAGACTAGACAGAGTACCATTTGCTGTTAGGACATCGATTTTACTGTTGTTGATTTTAATGTGTGACTTTGGCTACTCGTGCTCCCACAAACAAAAGACTTGGTATGGTCGTGGTGACAGAGCCAGAAAATTTAAATAATAGTGTCAATAATATTGTTATAAAGTGGTGTAAATTTTGTACCTGGGATTGAAGCATAGAGACAGATTCAGTGGCCTGACGTGTCTTTTTAGCAAGAGCATCAATTACGGTGGCCTTGCAATTTCCCTCCAATTTATTTCCCTTGCCTTGGAGCTCTGGATGGATCTTCCTTTTCAACATTTTCCTCATCATCTAATCAACCCAATCAAATTTGTTCAATCCACTAATTTTTTTTATCAAATTTTCTTGCTTTGTTTTGTAAAAAGTTATGGGAACTTTTTAATTAATCAAATGGTCAGTTTCTTAACCACCTTTTCTCCTTTTTGTTACATATACTTTTATTTTTGTTTTGTCCTTTTATATTGAACATATCACTTCACACTCTAAAGCTCATGAAATTATTATGCAAAGTATCTGATGTATTTGGATCATTATAAGGTTAATTACGCCCCAATCCCTTATTGAACTTTTGAAATTTATTTATTTTTTTAAATAAGACAAGTGAGAGACTAAATAATTACCTATTATAATAAATTAATAATGAAAATTTTCATTTTTTTTTGCTACCCAAAGCTATTGAGAAAGTGAAAGGAGGCAGATGATTTATAATACTCACTTGGTGTAGCATTTTGATGGGACATGAATCTTCTCCTACTTGAGGAATGAGTTTCTTGGCAAAAGAAAGTCCATTTTTGGTACCAACAGCTGGCTTTTTGCATGAATTTGTGTCCAATTCCAGAGGGCAAGGCTTCTTTTTGATGTCAGAGTCCTCGGAGAAGAGGTCGGCCAGTGTAGTTCTTGTCCTCAGATTTCCCGAATGGCCCTCAGTGGCCTCCAACTCAAACGTAATTTCGTGATCAGTAGACCCACCGACCCCATCAACCATCATCATCACGTCGGTTTCTCCATACGTCACCTCCAAACCCTGCTCGAAAGCACTCAACATCAGTGGGTTCACTTCTTCATCACTATCATTCTCAACATCGACGTATCGTTCTTCGTTGTCGTCGTAGCTTCCCGAATCTAGGTAGTCGTTTTGTTGAGCGAATGATTTCAAAGGATCGAAACCGAAAGTGCCGATTGTTAAAATGCCATCTTCCCAACCATCCAGCATGTCGGAAACTGCAACCTGTTGGAGTAAAGCTTTCGCGTCGGAGTCGATTGCGATCGAATCAGTCTTCGTAACATTTCCAGCAACCCCATCTGCACAAAAAGCGCAAGGTCTTCATCAAAGAATGCATGGACTATTACGATGGGAATAAGTTGGAAAATATTATCAAACCTTTGAGGACGTTATGGTGGAACCTCTTTTGCACCCAGTTGAAGATCTATTAAATCAACATTAAACACGAAAACCCAATTTTTATTCATTAGAAAGGGAAGATCAAAGTGAAACAAATATATGGGTATGCAAGTATGCTGTAGTTTACCTTCATTTTCTCAGCCAAGCGGATGTAGTGAGGGGGAGGGGCCTGGTGATGGAGTGTTTTTATGATCGAAGCAGAAGCATTCAAGAAAGGGCAATGGAGGGGTACGGGAGTTAGGCGGCGCCACGTGGCAAAAAGGAGAGGGGCCTTGAAATTAGGGCATGCCTTGTGGGGCGCATGACATGTTACTATAGTCTATATGTGTGTTGGGTCTATCTGGCTTGATCGATGTGGCGAAATTCTTTGAAATGATATCCCTCTCTTTTGTTTGGGTTTGACATCAAATCTAAACAAGTTTACATATATTTATAAATTAAGTTATTTAAATTCGACTTACCTAAATAAAATACACTGTTTATTATCACTGAAACTACTTTTTGAGTTCGACTTTCTATTTCTTTAATATAGTAAAATGATGAGAGAATGTCTAATTTTTTTACCTATGATTTATTAACTATACGTAACCTAATATATATGTGAGCATTCCAAGTTGGTCTCGGGATAACAAAGATCATTGCTTCAAAATTTTAAAAAGCATGAGTGCTTAATCAAATGACTCTGCTAAACTCATCCTGAAATCTATATAATTCATATAATTGAATCCATATCCATCAAATAAAATTATTGCCCTTTGACTAAGAGCTCTAGCATTCATATATTGCATGAGTATCAATTACTCCATTTATTTTAGAATACTTTTACACTCGTTTTCCTTTTCATTTTCATCACAATTATGGTGCTCCTATGTATGTTTTACCATTATAAAATTGAATTTATGGTAGGATTTAAGATTAGTATTTATGGTGTAGGATTTACGGTTTAATGTGTAAAGTTTAATTTTTAGGATTTAAGGTTTATGATTTAAGATTTAGGGTTAGAGTTTTGATACACTCATTACAAATCTTAATGAATATCTAGGATTTGGATTGAGACATTGAACATATATATTTGAATAATTAGAGCATAATTCATTACAAATTCTCCCAACAATGATTCTTTCATCCACAAGGCTTAGACTCTATATCTCAATTAAGAAATATCAATTTTTTTATCACTCGACCCAAAACATTTTGTTAAAAGAAGTAAAACTAAATCCTCTTTAAAACCCAAGTTCGAACGGTTTGTCTGCAAAATATCTTGTTTTACATTTTTTTAGTCCAGAATCGTTTACTTTAATATTATAGGTCGTCAATCCCCATATAGCTTCAAGGATGAAGGAGGACCAGAATAAAACATATCTAACACACATGCACTCCAAGTCTCAAAGACCCACTTTAAAGATTAGGGCGAATCTAGTGGTTCAAAAATTCATTCCCTTGCCTCGGTCTTTGCTTGCGGAATTTAGTAGGGATATTGCAACACAAAATGGACACTCCGTGGGGTGTGTTTTATTCTGGGGCAGCATTATTCACAATGAGATTATAGAATAGAACCATTCCAACATGGGATACTCATAATTCAACCAACAATCAGGCCGGGATATATAGGATAACAAAATGAAAACGATGGGAGTGTACATGTACTATTGGATCAATCTTCTTTGTTTTTTCGTCGACATTCGAGTTCGTCCTGCACGACATGAATATAATGGCAACTCTAGTACTCGGGGATCCAATGTATAATTACTATTGGGACTTAGTTGATTTTGTTTTTGTTTAGGCACGTGGGCTGGTCACTTGGTTGGTCCACGAACTAGTATTGATCAAGTTTCTTTCCTTCCTCCTGGAACAACCCTGTCCTTCATCTTCTTCGAATGATTCGTTGAACCTTGAAATCCACATGATGATGAATCATAGTGCAGCAACCGTTGTCGATTTCGCTAATAAGTCATCTTTCCAGATATTTTAATATGTATTAATCAAATTTGATATGCAATGTTGATGGTTGAGTTGAATAAATCATTTTTTCTTCATTTTAGCGGGGAAAAATAATTTTACCATTTATAAACTTATAAATCTATAATTTCTAGAAGAATTTATGCAAAAATTTACCAGGGGACAAGGCTAGCTACTACTAACCCATAGCTTCGACCCTGGGTATAAAGGAATAGAAATTGTCTACTCTTTTTCAGTGCCCTTACTTATTTCCCTTAAAGAATTAAGTTTAAGGTTCAAGGTAATTAAGATTTTGGGTTAGGGTTTAAAGTACTTGAGTTTGAGCGCGCATTATTTCTATTGATATTGTTGTAATTGCAACGTACAATAGTACTTGAGTTTGAGCGCGCATTATCTCTTCCAAATTACAGATGGTATAAGATTTGGATAGTTATTACTTATTAGTACTCTCAAAATATTTTTAATTTTTTAATTTACATTGTAGATAAACGTTGACTACAAATCTTAATATTAAGTCTATGTCCACAACCGAAAGCAAACTTAAAATAAAAACATTTGGGCTCAAGCAAGACAGTTCAATATACAGAAAGGCTTAAACGAGACAGAAGTATTTGAATAGAGTTTCAAGCCCAATCCAAAACTACTTCTAAAAGAAATTAGTTGTTAAGTAGTAAGAATTCACCTTGGGTCATATAGTTAAGATCCTACTACGGGTGCAAACACTTCATTAAAATATATATATATATATCCTCTTAAATCTTAATGGGTAAACATAATGTTAATGTTTAGTTTACGGATTTATATTCGAGACACAGGCGGTGGAAACAGAAAAGTTTTACAAGCGTCTTGATTTTAGGGTTTAATATTAGAATTTAGGGTTTGTAGGTTAGGGTTTACAATTTAGTGTAATATGGTTAGGGGTTTAGGTTTTAATCTATAAATCTTAAATTATAACCACAATCTCTAAATTCTAACCACAACCCATCAATTCTAAACCACAAACCTAAACCCCTAACCTTTAAACCCTAAAACTAAGGCACTTGTAGAAACTTTTTGTTTTCACCGTCTATGTATTTAATAATTACCTAAATAGTAATATAAAAGTTAGTCATTAAATTTGCTTCAATAAATACTTTAAGAAATCATATATATGATAAAAAAACTTTGATACACAGGCTGTGTAAACTTTAGTTTACATGAGTTTTTTAGGTTTAGGATGTAAGAATTTAGTTTAGAGTTTAAGGGTTTAAGGGTTTAAGGTTTAGTGTTTAGAATTTAGGGTTTTATAGTGTTAGGATTCAGTTACACTGCCCTAAACCCTAAATTCCTAACTTTAAACCCTAAGAAGCTAAACCATATACCCTAACTTTAAAATCTAAGCCCTAAAATCTAAATCACTAAACTCTAAACTAAACCTCTAACCCCTAAAACTAAAAGACTTGTGTAAAGCCCTCAACAATTTCCTAACTAACTCAGACCGACCAGCGTCGCACACTTGGCTTTGGTTGGGTGAGTCTCCCAGTGGAGATTTTTCTGCATGTATAAGGCCTCGAACTCGAGCCCTTTTTAGTGATACCAAGCTACTTACTACTTGGGCCAACCCCGTTAATAATGGTTTTCCTGTTTAATGGCATAAAGTCAAAAAATACCCCCAACGTTTGACTAAATAGTAATTTTGGCCCATATTCTTTTTTTGGAGTAATTCAACCCTCAACATTTCATTTTGTGTCAAAATGACCCCTCTGCAGATGAAAATTGTTAGAAAACTGTTAGTAAACAGTTTGAAATGACTTGATAGAATGATAAATTAGAAGAAAAAATTCTTTTATATTTTGTTGATTATCAAAATCAACAGGAGTCAGAGACGGCGGTCCGATAGAGGTTTGGATGGTGGTCCTCTGTTGGAATGTGTCTGTTGCTCTTGTTATAGTAATTTGTGATGCCTCTCTGGTCTGGGATGCCTCATTCCCTTCATTGCATGTCTTATTTATACCGTTGGGACAAGTGTCACAACCAGGTAGTCGTGACGTGTTGATTGGACAAGCTATGATGGGATGTCATGGTTCATATCGTTACTCGCAACGATCTCGTTATGTTGTTACGGGATCCCTGGGCAGGATGTTATCTGCGATCTCACATTCGCCATACATCACAGAGCCTTCGTATGACACTGTTAGCAACCTCGTTTGCCTGTTGTTGGCTGTGTGGCTTTGACACATGGCGGTGGGTATTTTATTTAAAAAAACAAAATTAAGAAAATGTTTAATATTGTCACGTGTTCGATTTTGATTGTATAACGAAAAAAATTAACGCCCGTCACGGCCAAACCTTAAATGAGTCATAGAATGAAACGTTAGGCACCTATTTGGCCCAAAAAATAGTTTGGGCACCTAACTGAAAAAAAGGGTATAGTTTGAGCACTTATTTGAAGGTTAAGCCTTTTTTTTTTTACAAATTTTAATCCTAATCTTACCTAGAGAGAAGGGGAAACTCTAGGAAAAGAAAGGGAGTACTCCTACCGAGTCTAGAACCCATGACCTAAAGAAGTGTAAGGGAACAAAAATGAACAGTTTGACTAACCGACCAAATGTGTTTGCTCACATCAACTAAACTATTACAATTTACAAAGTCGGTTTCATCTAATAATTTACTTTTAAGGCACGAGACTCAAAATATTCGGATGCACACACAATCTGTTCCATCCAATCGGAAGAAGGGGGAATCAAAGGCACGAAGAAAAAATAATAAAGAAGCCCTTCAATGGAAAAGCATTCATGGAACTTATTCATACTGGTGATGTGACAATTGCTATCCATCTTTCTTGCGGATGCTCCTCTAAAGATGATAAACCAGTAGAGTCAATGATAGCTGAAATGTGCCGTTTTGCATGAGAAGAAATTTCCGCATTGTGGTATAAAAACAGAAGAAATTTTTATTACACTCGGATTTTAGCATATATACTCCCATAGTTTCTCAATATTAAAAGGCCTGGACATGGAGTGTCTTCAATTCGGCACCACGAATGGCTTTGAAGAATCCGAATCCATGTGCCCTTTAGCCATCATTCATATTATTGTTTATTCTCAAAAACATATCTAAATTTAATTAAAACAAACCAAAGCAATTAAAATTCAGTTGATGCTTTGCTTTTTCTTTAGCTGTTGTAGCCATTGCTGCGTTCCTTGACATGGAATCCGCCAGCGGTTGGTTTTCTTCGGAGTGAAAGGTGCACACCGGGGTCATGGTGAGTGCAAGAAGAGTTGTACACGATCGAGTTGTTAACGCCTTGCACATTGCTGTTCATGAATGCATTCATTGGCATGGTGTTCGATCCGTTGATGTTTCCCTTCATTTTGCGACCGCCTTCCTCGCCGCTGCTGCTGTAGCTATGGTACTCGCTGCCGTCGCTGCTGCCGGTGACCCTCTTTTGGAGACGATGAGGATTGCCCTGGAAACCATTTCTGTGGGGTGATTTGGTTAGCTCCATGAAAGCACCTTTGTTCTCACCAGCGATTGTTATGACCCTCATACCGGAATCCTCTGAATCTGAAGAGAACTTCTTGCCATTGCCTTTCTCCTTGGTTTCGCCATGCTTGGACGGTTCTTTCTGTCCATGTATGCTAGGATAGCGAGTTTCGTCGATATCCTTTTGAGGGGCACCGAAAAGCCCCTTGGGCTTGTCGATCATCTTTTGAACGAGCACGGTCTTTTGCTCTGCCTCGACAGGGATCTTTGGTTTGAGATCAGCTTGAGCTCGCATCTGGGGAGGTGGAAGAGTTAAAGGAGAAGGTGGTGGAGCAGTTGGTGGTTTGATCTTTGGTGATTGAACTGGAGATTGCATGGCAGGTTTGATTGTCGGCACCGAAGCTTGAGGACTCGCCACACGATTCGTAGTGGTCGTAAAGGTGGCCGGTTTTTGTGTTGGGAAGTTGGTCATCGATGTTGTAGGTGAGGCTGTCTTGGCTGGTGAAGTTGGAACCGAGGCAGTAGTAGTTGCCACTGGCTTCGCTGGAGAAGATGGAACAGAGGCAGTAGTTGCCACTGACTTGGCTGGAGAAGATGGCAATGACGAAGTCTTCGCTGGTTTCGGTGGAGAAACAGGCGACCTCGCCGCGGCTGGACCCGTTTTCACGGGGGAATTAGGCACCGAAGCAGCTCTGGAACTTACTTCAGTCGTTGGTTTTTTATCCGAAGGCGAAGACGGCTGAGATCCTCTACCAACAGACACAGGAGACGTTGGAACGGAGGAAGCACCGCCCGTAGGTCGGAATGCAGGTCGAATAGTGGTTGATCGTGGCAGGGTTGGAGCTGGTTCAGGTGTTGGAGTAGGAGCTTGAGGTGCTGGCCTTGAAATGGAAGCTAAACGAAACCATGGACGAGTTGGGGCTTGTTGGTTCGACATAATTGAGAGAGTTAGAAAAAAGAAGAAGATAACAAACGACAGAATTGATACACACTGAAATGGCCACCAGAAATGTGCTTATATAGTAATCTAGGCTCGAGAATAAAATGACAACAAGAAAACGTCCCGAGCCATAACCCATAGGAAGAAAGCAAGGCATCCAACAATAGCAAACAACAGCTGACAAAAGTTCACATTCTTACGGTAGGTATCGAATGGAGTAATTTACAAGATTTTTCTTTCTTTTTTTTCAAAGCCTGGCTTCGGATTCATTGAATTCATAAAAGCTGCAGTAATATCATGTTTAACAACTTGCAATAAGAATTTCTTTGCAGTGATTGTACAGGTCATTTTGTACGAACTTTTAACCAGACCCCAGAAAAAAGAAATCTTCTTTCAAGTTTGGAATCTTTGTAGCTGATCTTATTGGATTGGACCATTTTCAATTACTCATCCAACAAGGCAATTTCAATTCCATTCCTTGCAGAAATGGATTATATTCTTTTCTATTGCAGGAGAAATTGACGCCGTTGCTGTCTGTTTCTTCCCTCTGACTTTGCTTGCAGACGTTACTTAAGAACACATTTTCACGGCTGTTTTTTTTTTATATATAAATAAAGAACTAATCTGTAATGTATATAGTGGTTTGACCTGGGTTACTAAGAACATTAGAGAGTGCTATTGTCAGCCGTTTTCCTGCCTAAAACACCAACTCTTTTTCATTACAAATTGTCTCAAAAGAAAGGAAACGAATTCTTAGAGTGGGACCTTGGAATATCATTCTCTTTTCTTTTAGATGCTCGAAGATGAATCCCTCTCTTCCACTTTATTATATATGTTGACTTTTTACATAACTTTAGAAAAAAAAATAATATGATATAAAATAATTTAAATGATAAGTTTACTTTAAAAAGTTAATTTTTATTTTCGTTGAGAAATTAAATAATGATAAAAAAGTAATTTTGTTTTTATAAAAATTAAATTTTTTAAAATAACAATTTGAGTAAAATAATTTTAAAATATAAAAATGATTATTTTTTATGACAGATGGAGCATTTACTGAGCCTACATGGAAGTATAATCCTATAATCAAATTCCAGTTGTTCTCATAATATAAAACATATGCGGTCATATCATCTTTTTGTACGGATATTGAATTCATGGACTTAATTTGCAGGAATCAATACTTTGGCATGAAACACGACAAGCTTTTCAAAGTTGAGTCTTCTGTCAGCGTTTAAATAAATAATGATATCATGTCAGAAGTCTAGTGGCGCAGTATAAGCACTTGTGCTACAGAAAATAATTGAGTAATAAATTAATAAAGATGTCAAAACCTATATATCCATATAATCTGCACAGGGCCTGCAACTTCAAACGGTAACAAGTTCGGCAATATAGTTTGCTCATATACGAACTCTCGAGATCGACTCGTGCTATTTCGCAGTGCATATAAGCATTTCAATCATGTTCGAGCTGTGTTAGTACACATCTCTATCTTCCTAGCTATTCTGGAATTAGTACATACAACTCCAATCTAGGAACACTAGAGATCCGGTTCAGTAAGACTAATGATCCAATTAGCATATAATTTTATAAGGGTAAAACTTTGATACACAGTTGTGTAAAATTAATTTTACACAAGTTCGTGTATTTACACTATAAAAATTCAAATCCTAAATTCCTAACCCTAAAAACTTAAACCCTATACACTAAATTCTAAACACTAATCTTAAATTCTGAACCCTACAACCTAAACCCTAAACCTTAAACCCTAAACCCTAAACTAAAACCCTAAACCCTAAACCTTAAACCCTAAACCCTAAACTAAAACCCTAAACCCTAAAACTAAAAGGCACGTATAAACTAAAGTTTACCCGGCCTGTGTATCAAAGTTTTTTTCATTTTATAATGTGAGTAAAACAAACAATTCATATTTAAGAACCGATTCATTTATAATTACTTATTTATATAAACACAAAAACTATATATAATTTCTAATAAATCAAATTTCATCCCTAATAAATGAACCAAAGAAAACTACTCCTATTGAATGACTGTTTATATTAGTAGAGATTTATGTTTCTCATGCCAAACTGATCCGCATTCAAACCCGGAAAGCCCTCGAAACTCTAAGTAGAACTAGTTAAAATGAGTTAACACAATTGTGTAAGAGTTGTGTTGTGTTATATAGCAACTTCAGAAAAATATGCAAGAAATTGACTCCAACAGACAACTTTTATAATGTAAGACATGTGGGATTTAGTTACACCCCAAAGTCTAAACCTTTGTAAACTATTAACATCAACTACAGAACTGGAGCAGGTACAAGCAAAACATCAAAAGACAACCGGAGTCCCTTTGACCGATGGGGCATTGCTTGGTCAATCAAGTGAATCCGAAAGTTTGAAGATGCAGTCAGAAAATCCCAAACCATAAATCTGCTTGAAGATGATGTAAAATGGCATTCATACATGTTCACCATTGCAAAATCTCAGAAAGTCCCCAATTGAAGCCATGGGAAAGGGAAGCCTCATAGTTTGGTTGTGGCGGCTTTCGTATTATCGTTGTAGACCAACTTGAAATCGGAGGTCCGTCTGACCACTTCAATACCCTGTCCAATTTTTTATTCCTTGATTCCAAGTGTTTGCAGGTAGAGTGCCATTTGTTCTACAATCAAAAGGGATTTGAGTAAACCTCTTTACCAGAAACCATTTTCTTTGTATACTTACCCATGCTTAATAAATTTTGTACCACAATGTTTTAATTACTATCAATTAGTTTTTTAAGTTTAATTTATTTGTAATCTTCAACGCTGTTAATTATTTTATTTTAGTATGCTTTTAATTTACCAGGAACCATTTTCTTTACCTAGTCTTTTACTCACAAACTGGGATCGACCAAGAAACTTTGACGTTGACATAATTGATACCGAAGTTTGAGAGCATGGTTGCACCCAAAACATCTCAAACCTATATCTATGTGTTTTATAAATACAGTCATTTTAGGAGGAATAAGGAGCCTGGTTCGACGAGTATAGAATGGTTTGGAAAATCTCATGCTGTAGTGAATTAATAGAGTTTTACAAACCTTGCAAACAACAGGGGATGTAGCTCAAATGGTAGAGCGCTCGCTTTGCATGCGAGAGGCACGGGGTTCGATTCCCCGCATCTCCAACCCTAAACCTAATTTATTGGTCAATGCAGCCATGATTTTATTATCAGTAGCTGACACCGTAGCCACACCCATCGCCCATCACAATTCTGAAAACTTCCCATTCTCCTCATATGTCACTTTCAGCATTATAATATCCCACATTACCAATGCATCTTTGGTTCATAATTATGCCATGCAATCACAATGCTGTGGATACAGATAGATCGAAGGGTGCTGGAAGTAACTCCATCTTTCAAAAAAATTAATTCTTGTATAATTTAAATATTATTTTATTAATGATCTAATTTTATACATTTAAAATTTTACTCTTAAATCTTTAACATAACTTACTAAAAATCCGTACACCGAATATAAAAATATTGCATTATCTCTTGTCATGGGATGCTAAAAAAATAATGGAACAAAAGGGTGTAGCCGATGAAACCCATAAAAGCCATGAGTGGACTGCATGAGATGGAGGATGTGTGCGGCTGGGCTGTGGAAAGAGCCAAGCAACCTATGGATGGCGATTCTTCGATAACAACTTCTCTCCATGATTCAAAGGTTTCAGTCCAAAAGTTCGTGGGAGTCTTTGAATTGCCGTCGCCTGCACTATTTTTAAAAATAGTAAACAAAAGTTGAATATTTGGCTTATAAATTCTTAATCTTGCTTTAAAAATTTTCATTATCAATATATCGACAAAGTCATAGATTATATTCATTTAATAATTTTCATCAAGCAATACCGTGGGAATTTGAACTAATTAAAACATGTCATGTGTCATGAATTTTTTTTAAAAATGTTATTTTTAAAAAAAGCAAAAAATATAATAAAATAAATGGAAAATTCAAAAAACTATTTTATAAACCAAAAAACAGAATTTTTTGGCCTTTTCAATTTTTTTATATTTTAATGGCTTTATGGATTTTATTTTTAAAAAATTAAACATAAATTATAATTTTGGGAAACAACATAAGCTCAAGATATAATTTTTTAAAAAGTTGCATCAATAAATTCAATCGAATAATTTTTTTTGGTGAAAAAGGAAAATATTGTTGATACTATTAGGGCATCATTAAAAAAACCCTAAACCTAATTGGAGGAAAAGAGTACCCGAAATAGTATCATATAACAATAATAATATCCATAAAAACATAAAAGCTACCAGCTAAAAGCAAAACTATACTAAGACCTGCCTCCATTAACCATTGCTTCAGCACTATTCCTGTCGATGTCAAACAAACTCAGAATCGCAACAGGGAGAGTTGCAAACAGACACACTTCGAAATGACAAAGGGCTGCTTTGGATTCCTTGATACATTACGAAGTTTCCTTCTTTCCTATACCTTACCCAAGCTTTTATATGTAAACCATGACGCTTGCTTCAACCTTACATTTTGGATATCCAATCATGTAATTCAACTTTCTAGCATTGCCTTTACAAATTTAGTATAGGAATGTTTGTTGGATGACTTCTTGTGGTCCCCAACATTTGATATTGTTCGCCGAAGGGTTTTGTCTCTCAACTCTAATCTAGTCCGGAGGATAGTCAGACGAGGAGCGTCTCGAGTGTTGGAACATGTAATACCGACATCATTGTGCTCCTACACTGGAATTGCTCCCATCCGACTACCTTCTGTATTAGACCATAGAGAAAAAAATTCCTCCAGAGACAAATTCGATGTCAGGGCCCACAGAAAGTCCAACAGTTGTGTCTTATAATACAACAATGATGACTTTCCACACTATGTCCCATCCTTGATAAGAAAATTCTACGGGTTATCATCATGAATGCACAAAAAACAATCACTTATTCAGTACAATGGTATCGGTTGTCAGGGGGCATGAACTTCCTATCATTGTTCTCTCGAAAACTAACACCAACAATTATAGATTGGGAACCAAGGTGTAAGCCACTTGAAATATTTTGACTAGTATAATCTTTTATCAATTGATACACCAACTGCAATTTTTGCAAGGCAGGTGCATGGAGCATTGTCTGACACAATGGTTGCTGCCTTGCTGGTTTTGAACATAAGTATCTTTTCACCTATAACTAAGTGCTGCTGGATCATCTAGAATAAGGTGATCCAAAATTAAACTTGAAATTTCAAAATGTAAAAACATCTTCATACAAGGATGCATAAAAAGTTGGAGACTGTTAGAATTACATCAAGATTGAATATTTTCTAAACCTACATATGGAATTGAATAAATGTGGATTTTTTTATCAAAAGATATGGAAGCTCTGATAATTCAAGAAATAGTAGCTTTCCTCTCTATTAAGAAGTTCTGAAATCAACGGTTGGATAGAACAAGCACCCAGGCATTGCCTCTAACAGCTATTATTCATGTGTCATTCAGTGCTCAATCATGGTAATATTATAAGAAGGAAAAGAAAATTTGGTACAAAGGAAAAAAGAGAGTTTTGAATGGCATCGCCCGAATTCAAACCGGAGACTTTCAATGTGTTAGACTAACATGATAACCAACTACACCACAACACCATGTTAGCATTGTTTATCAATTATTTTATAAGCATTTTTAATGCTATGAGCTTTCCAAGTTGTTGTTCAATCCTCATCCCCGTATATGAAGGACACATTTCTGGATGCTCGAATTTGGAACTAAATCTGGAGACTGATGCAATTGAAAAACCGTATCAACAATTGTTTCAAGATCTATGCAGACATTGGAGGCTTACAGAAAAGAGATGCATCAATGGCAAAGAAAATGCCAAGGGATTAACATCACCCGTTTTCTTATTACTGTTCTGTTTCCTTTTACTTTTTTTCTTGTAAATTTGTGCCCTTTGTAAATGAACACAACAGGAACACATCACTAGAGAATTGGAGTGCTGGAGAATTAAAGTGTTTCTGCTAGGAAGCGCTGTTTCCAGTCAAAAAAATTGAAAAATACTCCTACTAGGGAACGTTGTTTCCAGAAAGCACTATTACCAACAGGTGTTGTTATCGTGGAATGTCTCTGCTGCCTGCTGGGAGCACCATTGTCAGTCAAACATTGCTACATGCTACCAGAGTTCAGTACTATCATTGAACGAACCGTAGGGAGCTTTCCCTATGAGAGCTATGCTTGTATAACACGTCAATGACCAAAAGAAAGAAAAAAAAAAAGCATCTACAACAAGAATTGAACATGTACTTTTTTTAACACAGGCTATATATATTATTCAGTGTTCTTGTAAGGTAATCCCCAAGGAGGCTAGGATTTTACTTCTTACATATTTCCTTGGCTGCTAAGACAGACCCAGCCAACAAAAATTTAAACCGGAGACCTTTAGTGTGTTAGATTGACGTGATAACCAACTACACTACAACACCATGCTTGCCCTGTGTAGGCATTGATTTGTATGTAATTATCAAATGATATAAGATTTTTTAAAAAAGATATTTTATTCTCTAACCAATTCTTGATTCTTTTGTCGGTTGTTTCAGTGATACTGGTTGAGAAAGAGACATCTAGTACGAATGCAGGATCGTCTGAGGCTGCGGACTCAATATAAATGGAATCTGTAAAACTATGATTTTGGTTGACATAACTCTGGACAAAACCTTGTGATGAATGCAGCTGAAGATGTAACACCGGTTAATGAATAGGTGAAGACTAACAAATTAAGGCTAAGCAGAAAAATAAGTATTTTGAGCTTGCCAAGTGCTTCCTAACATCCATGTATATAGATTGAGGCACAATATCAACATTGGTTTCAAGAGCTTTCCAGGATAAGGGAGTAGGCATTAAAATGTTGTCTGTTTAGAAATTAACATCTTTTTGAGTTTTCACCATTTTTCTTCTTACTGCTGTGTTTCCCTTTTGTTTTTCCTTGTCAACTTCTACTCTATTTGAAAATGTGATGATAACAGTTTAAACTTCTTGAATTGTGATCCTTGTTGACCAAAAGCTGTCTTCTTTGGCATCGTTCGTTGGAGTAAGAATGCATATATAACTTGCACTTCAGCAAGGAAGCCGTTTCTGCAGCACCAGCGGCATAAAAAGTATACATGGCGTCGCCCGGAGATCTTCGGTGTGTTAGACTGACGTGATAACCAACTACATCACGACACCATTGATTTTCAGTTGCCAAAAAAATTGAAGAGAAAAATGATATATGGTGTCGCTCGGACTAGAACTAGAGACCTAGCATGTTAAACTGACATGATAACCAACTACACCATGACATCTAGCTATTTTGCTTATAAATTATTTTATTATCTAAGCAATTCTTAATTCTTTTGTCTGATTTTAGTTGATATACCACTCTGAACAATACCTTATTATGATGAATGCAAGTGAAGAAGAACCAAGTTAATGATTTGGTGACTTCTCTCATTTCTCTTATTTGCTCTCAGGTGGTTACAAAAAGTTTTTAAGTTCCATAATTTTTTTTTGTACTATTTTTTCTTCTTCATCGGCGGCGGCCGTTGGCCGTTTTGCTGGTTATGTATATAAATAAGATTCATCTTTGCTGATGAATTTTTGTTTCATGTTTTTTTTGTTTTTTTGTTGTTTTACTTTGCCAGGTTTATACCATATATGCTTCTGGGGCAGTTCTATCGTCTGCTTTTATTACAGTTTCAGTTTATCTTTTGATAGTTTAGAGTTCGGGTGACGAGTATCATCGAACATCTTTGTCAATGAAGGAGGCCGAGCTGTACATGTTATGATTCCATTTTTGTGGCTGTGTCGATATGCCAAGGACAAGTAGCGGGAGAATTTTGCTTTCTACAAAGAGCACCCAAGGCAAAGTAATAGTTTTCTGAATTTAATTTCAGAAGCTTCTTCTGAAGGTGTTAGGTTTGGTATTTTAACGTCTTTCACACCCTTAGATTTTATTGCAATTTTTGCTTTGCACTGAACTCCCAATGTTTGAGGTGTGATTCTTTTGTAATCCTTTTACTATTGAATATAATTCAGTTTCAAAAAAAAAAAAATTAAAGAATACTTCAAATTAAGCAGAGAATTGAATGTTACGAGCTTCCCAAGCTTCTGATCAATACATCCCTGTATATGGCAGACTGATGCAATTGAAACACAGTATCAGCATTGGTTTCAAGAGCTCTGTGGGATGAGAGTGGAGGCCTACTGCAAAGTTTAATGGCAAAGGAACTGTTGGCTGTTCAGGGATTAACAACATCAGCCATTTCCTTCTTATTCTTCTGTTTTCTTGTAAAATTTTTGCCCTTCTACAGACTACAAATATGATTTTAACAAGTTGAACTTCTTGCATTACGATCCTTCTCGACCGGAAGCATTATCTACACAAATTCTTACCCAAATGGTAAGAAATATATGTAGTTACACAAATTCTTAGTCCTACGTAAATTTTTACTAAAAAGGGTAAGAATTTGTGTAGGGCCGCATGTTAGCCGCACCCTAAAGTGTCGCACCTTAGCATGTCCCCAACAATTATAGATCGGGAACCAAGGTGTAAGCGACTTAAAATGTTTTGACTCATATAATCTTTATCAAAACACCAACTGCAATTTTGCAAGGAAGAAAACCGCAGGTGCATGGAGCAATGTTTGACACAATGGTTGCTGCCTTGCCAGTGTGGAACATAAGTGTCTTTTCACCTATAACTAAGTGCTGCTGGATCATCTAGAATAAGGTGATCCAAAACTAAACTTGAAGCTCCAAAATGTAAAAACATCTTCATACAAGGATGCATAAAAAGCTGGAGACTGTTAGAATTACATGAAGATTGAATATTTTCCAAGCCTACATATAGAACTGAATAAATGTGGTTTTTTTTTCAAAAGGATTTTGAAGTTCTGATATTTGAAGATAGCTAATATGACCACAAAATTTGATAGCAAAGCGATATAAGAATTAGTAGTTTGCCTCTCTATTAAGAAGCCTCTGAAATCAACCGTTGGCTAGAATAAGCAACCCAAGCATTGCCTCTAACAGCTATTATTCACGAGTCAATCAGTGCAAAAGAAAAAAAACTAGAGTCAATGACGTCACCTGGACTCGAATTGGAGACCTTCAGTGGGTTAGACTAACATGATAAACAACTACCCCACGACACCATGTTGGCAGGGTTAGCAATTATTTTATAACACTTTAATTCTATGAGCTTTCCAAGTTGTTCAATCCTCATCCCTGTATATGAATTATGAAGGACAAATTTCTGGATGTTCAAATTTGGGTATAAACCTGGAGACTGATGCAATTGAAGCACCGTATCGACAATGGTTTCAAGAGCTAATACAGACATTGGAGACCTACAGAAAAGAGATGCATCAATGGCGAAGAAAATGTTAAGGGATTAACAACCTCAGCCGTTTTCTTATTATTCTTCTGTTTCCTTCTCCTTTTATTCTTGAAAATTTTTACCCTTGTAAATGAACTTCTTAACGAACGTTGTAAATGAACACAATAGGAATATATCACTAGAGAATTGGAGTCTGCTAGGAAGCACTGTTGCCAGTTAACACTGTTGTCAAAAAAATTGAAAAATATTCCTACTAGGAAACGTTGTTTCCAGAAAGCACTATATATATGATTCAGAGTATATAACACGTTGATGACCAAAAGAAAGAAAAGAAAAAAGCATCTACAACAAGAATTGAACATGTACTTTTTTTAACACAGGCTATATATATTATTCAGTGTTCTTGTAAGGTAATCCCCAAAGAGGCTAGGATTTTTCTTCTCACATATTTCCTTGGCTGCTAAGACAGACCCAGCCAACAAAATTTTAGACCGGAGACCTTTAGTGTGTTAGACTGACGTGATAACCAACTACACTACAACACCGTGCTTGCCATGTGTAGGCATTGATTTATAAGTAATTATCAAATGTTATATAAGATTTTTTTTAAAAAAAGAAGACATTTTATTCTCTAACCAATTCTTGATTCTTTTGTGGGTTGTTTCTGTGATACTGGTTGAGAAAGAGACTTCTAGTACGAATGCAGGATCGTCTGAGGCTGCTGACTCAATATAAATGGAATCTGTAAAACTATGATTTTGGTTGACATAACTCTGGACAAAACCTTATGATGAATGCAGCTGAAGATGTAATACCAGTTAATGAATAGGTGAAGACTAACAAATTAAGGCTAAGCAGAGAAATAAGTATAATGAGCTTGCCAAGTTGCATCTTAACATCCCTTTATATAGATTGAGGCACAATATCAACATATGAGAGAGTAGGCATTAAAATGTTGGCAGTATAGAAATTAACATCTTTTTGAGTTTTCACCATTTTCTTCTCATTGCTGTGTTTCCCTTTTGTTTTTCCTTGTCAACTTTTAAAACTTCTTGAACTCTGATCCTTGTTGACCAGAAGCTGTCTTCTTTGGTATCATTCGTTGGAGTGAGAATGTATGTATAATATAACTTTGCACTTCAGCAAGGAAGCCGTTTCTGCAGCACCATTGATTTGCTGTTGCCAAGAAAGGAAAATGAAGAGAGAAAAAATAAATGGCGTCGCCCGGATTCGAACCGGAGACCTTCAGTGTGTTAGACTGACGTGATAACCAACTACACCACGACACCTTTTGTTTTTGTTGCCAAAAAACCATAAAAAACCATATAAACAGAAAATGCAGACAGATTTGTTGCCGTTGCCAAGAAATGAAAATTGAAGAGAAAAAAATACTTATGGCGTCGCTCGAACTCAAACCAGAGACCTTCAACGTGTTAAACTGATGTGATAACCAACTACATCACGATACCTTTCTATTTTGTCTATATATTATTTTATATGAGCGATTATTTTATTATCTAAGCAATTCTTAATTCTTTTGTCTGATTTTAGTTGATATACCATTCTGAACAATACCTTATTATGGTGAATGCAAGTGAAGAAGAACCAAGTTAATGATTTGGTGAAGAATACTTAAAATTAAGCAAAGAATTGAATGTTATGAGCTTCCCAATGTCCATCCCTGTATATGGCAGACTGATGCAATTGAAACACAGTATCAACATTGGTTTCAAGAGCTCTGTGGGATGAGAGTGGAGGCCTACTGCAAAGTTTAATGGCAAAGGAATTGTTGGTTGTTCAGGGATTAACAACATCAGCCATTTCCTTCTTATTCTTCTGTTTTCTTGTAAAATTTTTGCCCTTCTACAGACTACAAATATGATTTTAACAAGTTGAACTTCTTGCATCTGACCAGAAGCATTATTGTCAATGAAACGTTATCGGAGATCACCACTGTCATGGAATGCATCAGCGAGCATTTCCTATTAAGAGCTATGTTTGTACAACATGTTAATGACAAAAAAACCATCTACTCTGGTGACTTAAATCACCAGCAAAGACAAGTTAGTACATCGTTATACTTTTTATAACATGCTTGTGTTTGTTTGTTTTTCATTTCAATGTTCTAGACTTCTAGCAAGGGAATCACCAAAGACGGGCGAACGTAGGGGCAGGGGGTTGGTCCCTAAAATTGCGTATTAACTCATAAAAATTTAAAACTATATTTTAGTCCCTAGAAAATATTCTGGTTTCGCCCCAACCAAGAGGCTAGGGTTTTTCATCTCACACATTTCCTTGGCTGCTAAGACACAATCAGCCACGTTTTTGCAGTTATAGTATTAAATCGCGGTTATAAAGTTGTGGTTGCGGCCGTTGCGGCGTATTTTTTTTTAATGCGGTTGCGGTTTGCAATGTTGCGACGACCTCCAAAACTGTTACGAAATAGCTGTTACACTGCATTACGGTCGCAATTTAATACTATCGGTACCAGCTACAGCATCATCTATTTGCATTTCCACTCGGTGGAGAGCTCTGTTACATTGAAAGAAAGCTATAAAGAAGGAAAGTTCCATATAATTTAGACCAACATAAAAAAAGAGAGCAGCAAACTCATTTATGCATTACTGCACCATTAATCAACTCATTTCACTGTAAACATGTTTCCATTAAGTTGGGCAAATAAATCATGTATGAACCAAATGCTTTTGTTTTATTACATGGACCGTTAAGTATGGCTCATATACTAGATGAAGGACAGATGCTGGAGCGGAGTGAGCGAGCGACCGGACTTGATCCGATAGGGTTAGATTTTTTTTAAAAAGTCAGATTCGAGTCCGGTCGGGTGGAGTATACAAGAAATTTGGGTCGGGTGCGGATTTAGGGTGGAAAATATTCGACCCGACCCGAGACAATTATGTAATTTTCCCTAAATTTTTTTAGGAATATTTATAATAATACCCCTATATATATATATTTATAATTAGGTCCCTAAAATTAAGTTTATATTTACAATTTAGTCCTTCAACTTATAATTTTTTACGATTAAGTCCCTTGAAATTGTTTTTTTACAATTAAGTCCCTAAAATTAATTTTTTATATAGGCCGGGTCGGGGTTGGATTTAGTATATTTATTTTCGGGTCTGGTCGGATTTTTTAAAGAATAAGTTTAGGTCGAGTCGGGTTTAAGGTATTTATTTTCGGGTCAAGTTCGGGTAGGTTAAAAACCCGACTGGACCTGTGCCCATCTCTACCCATTTTAAATAAAAGCACTTAAAAAAGTGCTTAACAACCAAAAACAAGCCCTAAGCAAGTCATTCTGTCAAACTGCTTACGTCTATCCAACGAATCCCCTATGGCCTATTCCATTTACACATGCACCTTCCCAGAAACTGTTGAATTGACAATAATGATATAAAACCAAAAAAAAAAAAACTCATACTAATACCAATTAAGACAAAATAATAAAGCGCTTATACGACCATAAAAATACGAATCTTACCGTTCATTTTTGTAAGACGATTGATGTGATTGAATCATACGCACTTGATTATTGTACTCCGTTTAGGCTAAAATGATTCATTTCGGTTACTGTCACATCCATGATCCAACCCCACTCAAATGGTCCATGGAAAATGTGGTTATATAGCCCGCTCCCTAGGTGCAAAGTCTACCCTGCGCACCTTCAGTCCTGTAATCCAGTTCCTCTAGCGACAAAAATAAACCCAGCCTAATGGAAAACAACGAAATTAACGGGAGTGCAACGACGACAACACCAAGCAAGTACGAGGATTTGTTGCCCGTGATGGCCGAGAAGCTGGACGTGGAAGCTTTCGTGGGTGAATTATGCGGAGGGTTTCAACTTCTAGCTGACAGGGAAAAAGGGTTGATTACGCCCGAGAGTCTGAGGAGGAATTCGGGGCTTTTGGGCATGGAAGGGATGAGCAGAGAGGAAGCTGAAGAGATGGTTCGAGAAGGTGATCTCGACGGCGATGGGGCACTGAACCAGACCGAGTTCTGTATCCTCATGGTCAGGCTTAGCCCCGGGATGATGGACGATGCCGACACTTGGCTTCAGAAGGCCATTGATCAGGAGCTCAAGAATCCCTCCGCTTGATTCTTCTTTTGACTTTGTATTTGTTGTATCTGGTGCATTAAGATGTTCTTGTACTGCAAAAGTTCTATTTGTTAATGAAAATGATTATGATTCGAGTCAAATCAAATGATCTCCAATACGCAAACCGAAATGAAAACGTACAACTTCAATAGATTTGTTCTTCCGACATGATTTCTCAATCCTGATGTGTAATGATTATTGACCAAAATGCAGAAGACTCAACAGGGGAAGATCATTTCATTTTTTTAATTAAATAACTATTCACATTAAAATGAATAAATTAAAGGAAAATTCTACCGCGGCAGTCGAATATCGTTGAACACTACTAACGTTAAATACTGTTAAATTAATTAATAAAAATTAAAAATTTTAAAGACTCAACATATAATTAATAATTATTTAAAATAAAATTTTAATTAAATTATTTTTCATATATATTATAATTTTTAATTGTAAATGATCGTAAACTGCACCATTCTTCATGTATTCATAAACCAGAAGCCTTTCATCCTTCTCTTCACAATACCCAACAAGCCTGACCAAATGTTTATGATGAAGCCTTGACAAAAATGCCAATTCTAATTCGAATACCGTCTCTTTCTCTTAAATTTTTTTGGTCTTTTTGACCTGTTTCGCCTCTTTTAATGGCAACCTAACGGCCATCCCACAGCTTACCTTTGTAAACAATCCCAAAGCTCTCCGCACAGATCCTGTTCTCGGGTGAGAATTCATTGGTAGCAGCAACAAGCTCGGCCAAGCTGAATTTCTCTGTTGTATCAGCATGTTTGGATGATGTTCCACTTCTCTGTCGCTTCATTGCTATTGAGCTATGGCGTCCGACCGAAAATGATCTTGACGAAGGACTGTTGTTTGATCCTGGGCCACCATTGGAACCCATTCTAGTGATTGTTGGCTAAACTGAATTATGAACTTTTTTTCTCCCACAACATATCCCAATCTATAGGCAGTAAGTAATACTATAGATCCCCATAAAACTTCTGATTGATCTAACTATTACAAAAGCTAATAACCCTCCCCTGAAGGGAGACGATTGCTTCAAAACTTCTGGAGGAGGAGGAGCCGCCGGTAACGGCGGCAATGGGGAGGAAATATTTTTTTTTGAATTAGGGTTTTTTAATTTAAAGATGGATTATAGTTGATATTTAATCTAATTATTTAAAAATAAAGATTAAAAATATAATATATATAAAAAATAATTTAATTAAAATTTTATTTTAAATAATTATTAATTGTATGTTGAGTCTTTAACATTTTTAATTTTTATTAATTAATTTAGTAATGTTTATCGATGTTCAACGTTAACAGTATTCAGCAATGTTTGATTCACGTTGTAGACTTATCAGAAAATGGTTATGGTTTGACTTGAGAACTATCACGCTTAAAAGGACAATGACAAAACAAGGTAAAAAAACGAAGGAATACAGAGCTAGGCAGATGGCCACAAAAATACTTTGGATGACCATGTGATCAATCTGAGTATCTGACAGCCATTTTCGTTCGAGCCTTCAAGCAGGTGATCTGCAGCGAATTCAATGAACAATATGGCATTGGCATTGGCATTGCATAGAAAGTACTAATAAAATACATTGAGAAAGAGTTCAGAAATCAGAAGAACGAAGAGAGAAAAGAACAGGCAAGCAACAATAAATGGCTTTAAATCACTACCTGTGATATCCGTCATACTCGGGAGTCGGGACTACTTTGCTTCCCCTACTGAGGACTCTTGAGCCTGTCAGGAGCAGGACAGGACCATTATAAGGGTCATAATCAGTACTCCGAACCTTGCCATAATGAGGACTTTCTGGTCTGAGATATGCAGGAACAGCCGAACAGGTGACCTATTATGAACTATTCAGGCGACTACCATAACATCTTTCATATATGTCTTCCCTCTCATAATCCCCATATGGCTAGTGCCTTAACAATTAACATATCCCTGTATGAATTGGATCAAAGTTGATTACAAACTAGGGTCTGATCCACATAATGATATGCAGAAGCGTTGCATGATAAACTGTGTTGATCACCTAAGTGAGCGATCCCTTTTAGACAGTGGTTCTTGGGTTGTTTTAAGGATAGAGATGTGGGATTCTGGCCGAGTGCTCCCTGCCTCTGGGATCCCTTCTGAGTCCTTGAGAGCTTACCCCTGTGTGAGGATGCATAGCTCCTTATAGGGGATTGGATGAAGTGAGGGCATGTGTCAATCGAGGGAGATAAGTGTCTTGGTGAATTGTTGTAGCTCGGATGTCGACGTGGATCACGTGTTTGGGTTAGCGTTCGTACGTTGAACTCGCAATAGGGTCACGATTAATTTGTTTGCACGACCATGGTTTGTTAGCACGTTCGCAGAGAGTTGTAATTGGGTACTCACGTGGTTATGGTTCGCTGGTACTGACAAACTGAATAAAACAGGCTTTTCATTCAGACAGCAAGAAGGCATGGCGCGACAGAATTCAAAGATCCACTATAGATAGTGGTGGTAGGCATGAGATGTTAAATTTGATAGTCCCCACCAGCAACGTGAATAAGTGGCTATGAGTGGCAGGAACCTTTTTCACCATTGCAATACTTATAGAAGATTCTCTCTTTTTTTTCAGAAAGTTATCGAGCAGCTCATTTTCCCGTAGTAGAAGTTCCTGCCTAAAAAGTTTCCCATTGGGATATGAGTATGACAAGGGTAATAAGATCTCAACTGGCAGGCAAAGCTAAAAAATGAAGTCTGTGATAGTTGCCATCTCCATGATCAAGATTCGAATACGGATTACAGCATGGAAACATGAAGCCCAATGGGCTGTTATGTGCTATAAAGATAACTCTTTGATTGCACATGAACTGGACTGTGCATTCATTTATCTGATTTGGAGAGAAAGGAACAATAGACTCCAGAAAAGAACTGAAACTGGGGAGGAAGTAATAGTGGATCAGATTTCTGAGATAGTTTCAACAAGGTTATGGGAGTTAAAATCAGTGCAATAAATACGGTGAAAATTGATGTTTGCAATGCTCGAAACCTTAACCAGGACATGTTTGTTTGATCATATGCTAATCTAGGGGAGGATCTTGGTATGATAATTTATGGGGCGTAATCAAAATTTTTAAATTTTATGAAGGTGTAATAAAAATTTTAAGAGACATAATAAGAACTTTTTTTAAAAAAAATTGAGGATCTATATAAAATTTTCAAAAAAAGTTCAAAGACTTGATGAAAGTTTTTAACAACTTTGAAAGGTTTAATTAAAAATATTAAAAAATTAAGACTTTATGAGAATTTTTAAAAATTTAAAAGGCCTAATTATATATTTTTAAAAAATTAAGGGTATAATTCAAATTTAGTTTAATGTAATTTTTGTCTCCTAACCTTTATCACTTTTCTCAATTTAGTACATAAATTTTTTTGGGCTATTGTGTCCCTAACATTTGAACAGTTACTCAAACTGTCCAAAATATTAGCACCGTTAAATAAAATAATTATTGATCAATTATTTTATGTCACATTAATTATTTATTTATTTTTTTAATTTTCGATTAAAATTTTAAAAATAATATATAATATAATATTTATTAAATAAAATGTTGTTTTAAAAAAAACCCTAATCCCCAAACCCTTTCCCAACCCCCAACCGACCCATCCTCCCTCAAAACCAAGAAATCGAACGCTTGAACATCTTCATCACTGGTTCTTCATCATCACCACCCATGATATCAGCCCAATGATTTCATCTTCATCAAATATATGAACCCTAAATTAGAGGATTTTTTTTTAAATCACATTACCTTTCATCTTCCCATATCATGTTGACCTGCAAGATGGGTAAAACTAAAGCAGCTTCAAGGATTCTAGCAATAACAACGACATCGATGATTCGATTTTTTTGTTGATTCAATCTCTCGGCGAAAACGATGATCAAGAACATGTTCTTCTCCGTCGAAATCTTTGTAAATCTTTTACGGTATCCCGTGGTTGAATTCAAGTAAGGGCGGTAGCCATTTTAGCTATTTCCATTTGATTGTTTTCAGAACTTGGCCTCTTCTTTTGATAAATTCCCTGGAATCAGATGAACTGATAATGGCACCATTACGGTACCGCCAACTCTGGGTTGAATCTCGTTGTTGGAGTTTAAGTCGAAAAACCGAGATGCCAAGATGTTATGAGAGTAGAAAAACTGAAACTAGTAAAAGGAAAAGGGGGAACAAAGGTTTTTGGTCAGCACCTAAATTGACGACCACCACTTCTGAGGATGAGGATTTTGTTTAGATTTTAAGGGTAAAAGAAATTTGAAAAATAAAGAGAAAAGGAATCAAGAGTATCCCTTCTAGTTTATTGCTTTTGACTAAATGAATAAAAGGAAGTGGGGGTGGGGGTGGTGGTGGGAGGACAGTAGTCACCGGTGGTAGGAGGTGGTGGTGGGAGTAGAGTAAGAGAAAGAAAGGGTAATTTTGGTCAATTAAAATAAATAAATATTTTTATTTTATTTTATCTGAAAATTAAAAAATAAATAGAGATATTGATGTGGCATGATATGATTGGTCAATAATTATTTTATTTAAGGGTGTTAATATTTTGGGATAATTTGAATACTGACTTAAATTTTAGAGGCATAAAAAACTTTAAAAAAATTAAGTAGTAAATGTTAAAAAGGACAAAAAGTACATTAAGCCTTCAAATTTCCCCAAACATTGGAGTGTCAAGCTCCGTTAGGCACCTATATACACCCGCCTTTGTGCTAATTTATGCCATCCTGTTTGAATGCGACACTTTATACGGGTGTAGCATAAGATTAACTCTACTGGAATTAAGTGAGTAGAAAGTTGATGAAAAGCCACCTTTTACAAATATCTGTATTTACTAATGTCCAGAAAGATATCAAAAGCCATGAATTAAAATTTCTATCTCAAATAAAATCAAGGATAAATATTCAAGGGTGGATGCACCAGACCAAAAAAAAATTAAAAAAAGATTAAGGCTTCAATTCAGTCAGCCCACAATTCAAAACTATTTATATTTTTATGATTATTATTCAGAGGAAACTTTTTATTTTTGCATGCGCCTTAATTTTAAGGTTTAAAGTTTTAGTGTAAGGGTTTAAAATTTAAGATTTTATGGTTAGAATTTAGGGTTTAGGGTAATATGTTTAGGGATTTAGGTTTTAATCTATAAACCTTAAATTTTAACTCCTAAACCCAAAATTCTATCACCAACCCTTAAATTCAAAACTCGTACACTTAAAACCCTAAACTGTACCACCATCGACCCGGATGTCACATTTGGGCCTCAAGCTCGAAACCCAACCATAAAATTTTTGACCTGGTTTAGCCCAATCCACAATAAATTTTCAAAACCCATTTTATTCCAGTCCAATAAAGATAAATAATATTTGAAACATATACAATGAAGCTCATTATAAAACATTTGACTCTATCATTTTAGAAATAAAAATACAAGTTACAATGTACAATAAGTTTCTACGAATACATATCCCAAAGACCTAAGTATTGTACTCTGAAGATACAATAAGCTGAAATCCTTCACTGATGGTACTCTTCCAAGCAAAGGGCAAAACCTACTATCCTGTGAACGGAAACAACAATTTCGAACGCTGAGCTAACAAAATTCAGTGGATACACAACCACTCAACCATGTTCATGCAAATCGTAAATAAGAACGATGCTACAAGATATGATATCATGGCAAGATAATAATGGCACTACCACTAGTCGCCTAAGCACATGCCCTCATCAAAGCAAAACGTCATACATGGCACACAAGGCCCAACCAAGCCCGAGATCTCAATAGATCATCTAGGCAATAACAACATCAACAAAAACTCTAGAGTGAGACCGGGTCATGTAGCATCAGAACATACACTCTGGGTGAGGCCGGGTCACGTAGCATCAAAACATACACCCTGGGTGAGGCCGCGTCATATAGCATCGGAACATACACCCTGCTCAGAATCATCCTCGAGCATCTACACTCTAGGTGAGACCAGGTCACATAGCATCGAAACATACACCCTGGGTGAGGCTGGGTCACATAACATCGGAACATACACCCTGCTCGGAATCATCCTCGAGCATCTACACTATGGGTGAGGTCGGGTCACATAGCATCGGAACATACACCCACACTCAAAATATCTCATCGAGTATTTTCGAATGAGGCCCGGGTCACATAGCATTGGTAACCTTCATTCGGTATCTCAACCATGGTGTTGCAACACTCTTTCACTGGGTATCTGAATCCAATCAATCAAGACATACACAACCAACAAATGTCCATACATAGCACATTTACACATGATCTACAAGGGATCCCTAAGGTTTACTTTTATAAGCAATCACCCAAGCTTTACCAAGTTAGTAATACATTTATAGAAAAGTGTATAATTTATCTCATTTAACAAGGCATAATTCAATTATTAATATGTTATAAAGGTGCACACTAGCCGCTTTCATTAGTTTATCTTATTATTCAAGGCAAACCAACTATATAGGCGCCCCTTCAGCACACGGCAAGGGCCCTAATTACCACGCAACATCATCCAATCCACCAAGGATCTCTATGGGTTACTATCACAAGCAATTTACCCTCAATTTTACCAAATTATTATTCGATCATGTCACATGCGGGCTTAAATCTCAGTTCCTTAGTTTTATGGTTCATTTGATACCTTTAGAGACCCATTAGGCCCTTTACCTCGAATTATAGAACCCCCAAACTCAAGGTCAAATTTCTTGGGCAGATTGCCCAGCCCGTACTGATACGCCTACATGGGTATCGGTACACCCCTTAGGGTACTGGTACTCTCCCATCGAGTACTGATACTGGACTACGCAGTCTGATGGTCTTAAGCATAAAGTCGTACCGATACACCTATAACGCGTACTGAAACCTAGTACCGGTACGCATACCTTGCGTACCGAAACTACACCCATACTGAAACTCTCCTAGGCGTACTGATACGCTATTCCGCTACTAAAATTGGAAATGGAATAGTGGTATTTGTACGCCTCTGGCTCGTACCGATACCTTCTTTGTAATATGCCTGGAAAAATCAACTTCCAAGAGAGCGTACCGATATTGGCCTATAACTCTATTTTTGGAGTTTAAAAACCCCTATTCCCCCTTATCTTCAACCATTGAATCCCATATTATTCCTACATGTTATGGGGAGTTGTTTAAGTGGATTCCTACCAAATTTTAGCATTAATAACATCAATTTCATAATCTACCGTTAAAGAGCAACCAAGGTCTTGTCTAAACCAACAACACCATAACATGCTTCAAAGTCTATCTTTATGATTTCTAGAAAACTATATGAGAGTTAGTAGTGTACTAACTTTGGACTAAAGCTGATGAATAAGCCTTCAAGCATTCATTTCCGTTCTTCCTCTTCCAAACCCCTCTAAACATCTTCTTCCACCATTTCAAACAATATTTACTTTGATAAATAAATCATTGGCTGTAAATGAACCTTCCCTCTATCTCAAATTCGGGATTCACACACTAAACACCAAAGATTCACACCTTGCTTAAAGTTTTTGGATGGGAAATTTTGTCTTGGATACAAGAAGAAGACAATACGACAATGTGAGATCATCCCCTAAGCTTTTTCTGCAGAAATTAAAAAGGCAACCTACCCTCTTTGTCCTCAATTATGGTTTTACTAAAATACCCTTCCTAAAATCTTCCTAGCCCAAGAACAAACCCACAAAACAAACCCAAAAAGGCTCTCAAGGCCCATGCAACAAGGCCCAACCACGAAGCACATGCTTCAAGTTAACCTGACTCTCAAATTCCAAAATTTAGGTCGTTACATAAACACCGAACCCTAAACCCTAAAATTAAGGCGATTGTGTCAACAAAGTTTTCCACAAGCACTTGTGCATAGAATAACTACTCATGTTTTTATGGGTTGGTATTTGATATACTAGCTGTGTAATTTTTTTTACTCAAGCATGTATATTTAAAATCTAAATATCTGACCATAAAACATTAAAATCTAAATCTTAATATTTAATTATAATCATAAACTAAAACTATTAAATCTTAAACCCTAAACACAAAACCTAAAATAGAGTTGTTTGTGTAAACTAATATTTACAGTAACAATATATCTAATAATTTTCCATTTTTATTACCCAAAATCGATTTGATGAAAAAAATAGTCGTATAAAAAATATGAAATCCATAATTAGGTATCAAATTGTACATTTGGAACTCGAGTCAAATTCAATACACATAACATAAGTTAATTGGTTGAAAATGTCACCTCATCGAATATTTAAGTACCAAATTAGTCTTAATTGCCAAGTCAAACATTACGTTAACCCTTCGAAATTTTTTAGCGAAGTTAAAGTAGACATTAAACTGTTTTTAATGTACTTAGAGATGATTATAGGTCGGGCTAGGTTTTCTGCTAACTCAAAAATTTAAAGTTTTACCTGGACTTGACCTGACTTGATATATGATGATATTTTACCTGATCTAAAATGCGACTCGAATTTTAGAGTGAAAGCTCGACCCTGTTCGGTCTGACATAATTTATTTATTTATTTATTTATTTATTTATATTCGATAAAATATGGAGTTAATTAAAAAAATACATATAGAGATGGTGCATTATAATCATTATTCTATTTTTTAGACAAAATGGAGAGATAATTGAAAAATATATATATAAAGAGATGAGCGTTATAACAATTGTTCCTAAATATTTAGAATAAAATTAAAAAATATTATTTCGGGTAGAGTATTATTCACCTTAAACTTGAACTCAACCCGAGCCTATTTTTTTAAAAATCCGATGATATAAGATTAGATCATGTTAAAAACCGTCCGATTCAGATCAAAAGACCATCCCTAAGTGTACTACATCAATGTCTTGTTACTCTTCTAACCGGAGTTAACAGATATGAGACTAAAATATGATAAAACAATAAAGTTAGTGCTTCAAAATGTAATTTTTCAAACTCATTAAAGAAGAAATAAGAAACAAATATAACAACTATGAAATTAATAGCACTTTTCAGAATCGCGATTCTTAAGTTGAGAAACTTATTGATTTAATCACTCAATTTTAACAGTAAATTACGGGTAAATTATAAATTTTTAAAGTGCTTGCATTTTGGTCATCAAACTTTTAAAACTTACAGCACAATCATTGAATATTTAGTTTGTTTTTACTGCTATCAACTGCAGTAAGAAATGATAATATGACACGTTAAATTCATCTTCTTCTCCCTAAAATTATAAAATTTCTCAAATCAATTGTAGCCGTCGGCTTCCTATCACATGTGTTGTCATCGTCCGATGTTATGAAAATACAACACCCACCATACTCAAGCGTTTCACCATTATTTCGTGGGAGCATAGTTACTTTGGGAAATTTTGAAAACGTTATTTCGACCAAACTATTTAACAATGATGTTCAGACAAAATCAAATCAAGACGTATCGTATTCCTAATAAACATGTCAGGGATTGCATTGTTTTGTATCTTTTGGTAACACATGGCGTTTGGTCGGTTACTTTGTGAAATTTTTATGGAAGCCTAAGAGAGTGTTTGGTTACTTTTAGGAAATTTTGAGGGAAGCTCAGGAGAAGTAAATAACAAAACTATTTGGGAAGATAGTGATGCTTTTGAGTATGTTGAATGTTGTATTTAGTGACGATGACGATCAAAGTAACGTTAGACGATGATGATGCAGGTGATAGGAGGTCAACGACGACAATTTATTTAAAAAACTTAGGGTTTTTTGAGAAAGACAATGATTTTAATATGTCACGTCATCATTTCTTAACAACAATTGACTACAATAACAATAATGAGTGAATTAAAAGTTCAGTGATCGTGTTGTAAATTTTAAAAGTTTAGTGATCGAAATATAAACAACCTAAAAATTCGGTGATCCATTTCTATAATCTACCCTAAAATTAACAACAAAGTGAAGAAATCAATAAAGAATAAGAGCGACGACCATAAGAAATGTGACGAAAATGTTTGGAAGGATATATGAATCAGTTTGTATAGGTACGTTGGAGAATATCATATACATAATAATGTAGGGTGACAGTTGGACTGCTTGAATTTTGAAAACGAGAAAGGAGATTTAAGGGGGTTTTTAAGGCATAATGCCAAAAAAAATTCTATTGAATAGTCACTTTAGCCTATATTTTTTTTAAAATAATTTAGTCTTTAATATTTAAGTTTTGGTCAAAATGACCCTTATGTCAATGAAAACTGTTAGTCTATTGACAATAAACAATTTGAAAATACTTGACAGAATGACACGACAAAAAAAAATATTTTATATAATTTTATAAAATTATTTTTTGACTGATATGTTATTCTGTAAAGTCAGCGTATTTGTTTATATGATACTGCTATCGCAATATGCACTGTCATGTAGGTTTTCCACGTAATTTCAAGTCATTTACCGTTAATTGACTAATAGTTTTCATCTGCAGAGGGGCCATTTTGATCCAAAATAAAACGTTGAGGGTTAAACTGCTTCAAAAAAGAATAAGGACCAAAATGACTATTTAGTCAAACGTTAGGGGCATATTTTGGCATTATGCCTTTTTTTAATGTTTTAAAACTTTCATAAATGTATTTTTCAAAAAATATCCCAACATTTGACTGAATAGTCACTTTGGCCTTTATTCTTTTTTTTAGCAATTCAACCCTTAACATTTTATTTTGGGTCAAAATGGCCCATCTGTAGATAAAAATTGTCAATCAACTGACAGTAAATGGCTTGAAATGATGTGACAAACTTATATAGCAGTGCACGCTGACATGACAATATCATATAGGCAAATTGTTGACTTGAAAAAACGTTACATCAATCAAAATATATTTTTTTAAATTTATATAAAGTATAATTTTTTCTACTGACTTCTCATTCTGACAAGTCATTTCAAATTGTTTATTGTCATTTTTTAACAATTTTCATCCGTGTAGGGGCCTATTTTGACCCAAAATAAAACGTTGAGAGTTAAATTAATCCAAAAAATAGAGGCCAAAATTACTATCCAGTTAAACGTTATGGGTATTTTTTTTGACTTTGTGCCTTTTCTAATCTGTATAACGTTATCTGTGGTCTCTCCAATAATATTCACTCATTTTAGTGTAGCTTCCAAGTAACTACCCACTCCTTAGTTACACGTAAGAAAGAAGTAAAGATTCACCTTGAAAAAAATGACATGAAAAATATTATTGGGTGAGACCATGGATGACGTGATGAGCTAGACCCATCTAATAATTTTTCTTCTCCCAGAGGGAAGAGATAAATTTTTACTCGCATTAAACTCACAACTTAAGAGAAAGTAGAGGATGTCAACGGAAAACTTTTAGCTAACTGCTCTAGAGATCTTTAACAATCTTTTTAAAATTAAAATCAGACTGATATACATTAAAATAAAAGTGTTTCGAATCTTAAAATAGCAATCTTTCCACTTAAAATTAATGATGTGACAAAAACGATTAATTAAATAATAAAAATATCATATTCAAATAATAATAATAAGGCCAAACTATAAAATAAGTGCCAAACTATGTATTTTTTTATAATAAGTGCCTAAAGTATTTTTTGTTTGAAATAGGTGCCCAAATTATTATTTGGCTGAAATAGGTGCCTAAACTTTCATTTTTGCTTGTTTTAAAGTCAATTTTGGCACATACTTAGGCACCTATTTCAACCAAAAATGAAAGTTTAGGCACATATTTCAGTCAAAAAATACTTTAGGCACCTATTGCAAAAAAGAGACATAGTTTGGGCACTTATTTTGTAGTTAAGCCTATTAATAATAATAAACTTTTATAATCATGTGCGAAAACTTACTATAATTAAAAAAAGTGTTTCGAATCTTACTGTTGATATAGTGAGATGAGGTACTAAATCTTTTTTTTATTAAATAGAGATTGTATTCTTATATTAGGGTTCGAACCTATATAAGATAAGGCAATATAAACATCCTTAGTCACTAGATCAATTAGTGGATCTCAGGTACTAAATCCTTTAAGAAATGTCAAACGTTTAAATCATATCATTATAAAGTGGAAAAATTATATCATGGGTTATTCCCGCCACGCCATTCATGGGACTAACCAATAAAAATCACCATCTCATTATTTTTTCATGTAATATTTTTACCAAGTAAATCTTCACTTGATAAAAATATGACATGAAAAAATAATGAGATGAGTGATTTTTATTTGTTGGTCCCATAGATGACGTGGCGGGATGACCAATAATATAATTTATCGGATAAATTAAATTAAAATAAAAGGATCTCTCCATAACAAAAGTTTACAATTCCTTATTTAAATTAACAAATTAAAAAATTGAATACCACATGTTAAAAAACCCGAGAGGGCTTCAATAAGACACATCGCAATTCCATCCCATTGACCAAAATAATGTCATTATCAGACCATAACATCCATTCAGGGAGGGTAGTGGGAGCAGGTAAAATCAAAGGAAGTTTCCTGGAATTTGGGTTCATAGCTTCCAAAAAAGGGAAAAGAAATACATATTTCCAGTATGAAATTCATTTATTTTAAATAAATGCTTCAGAATAAGACCAGCTGTCTAGGAATTCTCTTAAATTATTAAGTATATAAATCACTGTAACTCTAGTTCTGGAAAAGTGAAAAAGAAAATACTGCCAGACCAAATTTGATACTGAAAACTCAAAAGTAAAAACTTCTTTTTAATAAAGGAGAAAATTCCATATACAAAATCTAAAAACCATTATTACAATTTTTTAAAGATAAAGTCTATAAATGATCTCTAAATTAAGTAATCGCTAAATTTTCAGAAATTATAGTATGATTATTAAAATTATTATAATAAAAAAGACACTAAACTTTATTAAATTATTAGATATTATTTTTAAAGTGTATTTTTAATTTTTTGTATTCTTGGTAATCTTAGGGTATGTTTGGTATTCTTTTGTTTAAAGAGTATTTTTAAATAAATAAATATTTTATTTTTAAAAATATTTTTGATAAAAATCAAAGGTAGAATTTCAGTTTTTTAAAAAATAAATTTGAATTAAAAAGTAATTTTGATCTAAAGAGTTAAGTTAACTGTTGTGTAATGTTTTTATATTTCAAAATCCAAAAACACCCTTGAATGCAAGACTGACCTTAGAGGGCGTTCTAGTAAAAATCAAGCGAGCTTCTGTTTTTTCCAACTTATAAACGGAGGAATTCTAAAAGCAAATTTGAAAATTGCAGCGAGTAACGCTCCAATAAAAGCAGAGGCATATTGAAGATCAAAAGACTGACCAAGAACAAGCACCTTTCTTTTTTCAACCACGACAAAGGTGGTCTCTTGAAACAAAGACTGAAGAAAACAGGGAACCAAAGAATTTTCTTTCAACTCATGCTTTGTTTCCAAGCCACCATTTTTCTTGGTCCAACTCATATTCAAAGGTTCTATTCTCTCTTTCTTTACTTTATTACATTCTTTTTGTTCTTATACACACTGAATTTTCGTTTAAGAAGTTCTCTTTGCCATGGAGTTCACTCATTTCATCTCCTTTCTGTTTTATAGTTTTTTTTTTTGGAAACTTTGCAGTTTTTTTCTTAATATTTTTCTTTTGGTTGTTTGTCGTATGGTTAACTAAAGTTACGGTTTTTAATCTATGGTTAACGGTTAATTGCCACTCTAAGCGGTTTTTTCCCTTATGGGTTATTGGGTCTCTGTTTAAACTGCTGTATTGTAATTCCTCTGTTCAGTTGGGCTCAGTTATTGTCCTGGTGGCTAGTTAGTTCATGTAGGTGGCTGGTCTTTTTATAATTAAAGACCAAGTAGAAAAGGAACATTGCCTTTTTAGTTGTTGGGTAATTAATAGCTCTCTTTATGTTGTAATTTGACCAGATTTCATACTAGTTGAACGAAGTTAATGCTGCTGGGTTTCTGTTCTGCTTCTTTGTTCTGTTTTAGCACTAAGGTTTCTTTTTAAGTTTTTCTTATTACATGGTTCAAGCATCATGTTTTTTTATCTGTTTTGCAGGAAAATGATACGGGTTTAAGGAAAAATTGAAGGACTTTCTACTTTTGGGTGATATTCCAAAGTTGAGGATTCAATGGATGAGAGACCTTTTCCTGCATGGGCATGGTCTGTTGAGGACTGTTTGAAAGAGTATAATGTGAAACTAGACAAGGGTTTAAGCAGTTACGAGGTGGAAAAGCAGCGCGAGAAGTATGGTTGGAATGAGCTTGCGAAAGAGGAAGGGAAGCCCTTATGGCGGCTTGTGCTAGAACAATTCGATGACATGCTCGTAAAGATACTTCTAGTTGCAGCTTTTATATCTTTTATTCTAGCATATATGCATGGAAGTGAATCTGAGGAGTCGGGGTTTGAGGCCTACGTTGAGCCATTCGTGATTGTATTGATTTTAGTCCTTAATGCCATTGTTGGAGTATGGCAAGAGAGTAATGCTGAGAAGGCACTTGAGGCCCTTAAGGAGATGCAATGCGAATCCGGGAAGGTATTAAGAGATGGGTTCCTTGTACCCGACTTGCCAGCACGGGAGCTTGTCCCTGGGGACATAGTGGAATTGCAGGTCGGTGATAAGGTTCCTGCTGATATGAGAGTAGCGGCTCTCAAAACGTCAACTTTGAGATTAGAGCAAAGTGCACTAACAGGAGAGGCAATGCCTGTTCTGAAAGGTACTAATCCTATATTCCAGAAGGATTGCGAGTTGCAGGCAAAAGAAAATATGGTTTTCGCAGGCACGACTGTGGTGAACGGTAGCTGTGTCTGTATTGTTGTTTGCACTGGAATGAACACCGAGATTGGGAAAATCCAGAAGCAAATACACGAGGCCTCGTTGGAAGAGAGTGACACACCTTTGAAAAAGAAGCTGGATGAATTCGGGAGCAGGCTTACAACTGCAATTGGAATTGTTTGTCTTATTGTGTGGCTTATGAATTACAAAAACTTCCTCTCATACGAAATGGTGGATGGATGGCCCACAAATGTTCGCTTTTCTTTCGAGAAATGCACTTATCATTTCAAGATAGCTGTTGCCCTTGCTGTGGCTGCAATTCCTGAAGGCCTCCCTGCAGTAATCACAACATCTCTAGCTCTTTGTACTAGAAAAATGGCTCAAAAGAATGCAATCATGCGGAAGCTTCCTAGTGTTGAAACCTTAGGATGCACTACTGTGATTTGTTCGGATAAAACTGGGACTTTGACCACGAATCAAATGTCCGTTGCAGAATTCTTTACCCTAGGAGGAAAAACCACGACTTCTCGTGTTTTCCATGTTGAAGGCACAACCTATGATCCTAAGGATGGTGGAATTGTAGATTGGACCTGCTACAATATGGATGCTAACTTACAAGTCATGGCAGAGATATGTGCAGTTTGTAATGATGCTGGGATTTTCTGTGACGGCCGTCTTTTCCGAGCTACTGGTTTGCCAACAGAAGCAGCTTTGAAGGTTTTGGTTGAGAAGATGGGTGTCCCAGATGCCAAGATGAGGAACAAAATCCGTGACTTAGAGCTTGCTGCAAACTATTTGATTGACCGAAGCACAGTTAAACTTGGTGAGCTGAAATCTTTCTAGTTCTTTGTAGGTCACTTGTTAGGCATTCTGTTGAGCTTTGATTTATGATGTATTTTGAAATCTAGCTTGCTGCGAATGGTGGATTAAAAGATCAAAAAGGGTTGCAACATTGGAGTTTGATCGTATACGGAAGTCTAGTAGCATTATTGTTAGAGAGCCCACTGGGCATAACCGACTCCTTGTAAAGGTGACTGTCACATCACATGCTTCCTTTTTCTTTTCTGGTTCAAATCTTTTTCCTAGCTTTCATGTTGTTCACAGTTCATTCTGCTGCTGGTTAAATGAATTGTATGTTTATGAATAACTTCTTTTCTGTTTATTTAGTATTTAACTTCCCCCAAGTTGAAGGCAGTTATGTTAAACTTGAATGGATTTGCAAGTGTGAAACAGCAGAAAGGAGTTTAAGTAGTTTGCTGCATGGCTTTGACATTTTATTTACTTATTAATTTCTCTCTTTCAATGTTTGCCGAACATAGAAACGTATACACAAGTGTTTGTTGATGAGTTGTTGCTTGAGCTAAAACATGACTTCTCTGGTGTTTGTTCTGTACTTTTGCTTGAACTTGTTATATTATTGAACCATTATATTTCCCAATTTCAAAATGTCCTTTTCTGCACTCGACAGTTCTTAAACACTATATAATTTTGACTGATATAACTCTCCTAACGAAAACTAACAAAAAAGAATCATGAAAATATGTGTGTGAGAATGATTTACAAGAACTGGAAATGCAAATCTGGAAATTGTGAGGAAGGTGCCTTTGTTCCAATCATCTTTACATGTTTGAAAGTTTGGTTTTGCTATGCATATTGCTGGGTTTGCAATTGCTACTCTGGCTATCAACTATTATTTAGTTTTAACAATTTTAATATTATGAATGATTTATTATGTCCTTTCTTTGTTTTTAAATCAACGCTTATTGCCTGTAGGGTGCTGTTGAGAGTTTACTAGAGCGTAGCACACACGTGCAACTTGCAGATGGATCTCTTGTTCCAATGGATGAACCTTGTAGGCAATTGTTGCTTTCAAGACAATTCGAGATGAGTTCAAAGGGATTGCGATGCTTAGGAATAGCATATAAGGATGAACTGGGAGAATTTTCAGACTACTATTCCGAGAACCATCCAGCTCATAAGAAGTTACTTGATCCAGCATGCTACTCTTCCATTGAAAGTGACTTGGTTTTTGTAGGGGTTGTTGGTCTCAGGGTAAGCCTATGTAAACAGCTTTTGTGGCTCGTATTGGTTATATTTCTAAATGCTTTCCAGAGATGTCATTTGCCATATTCATCGTTTAGGATCCTCCACGAGACGAAGTTCACAAAGCGATTGAAGATTGTAAAGGAGCAGGGATTAGAGTTATGGTGATAACTGGAGATAATAAATCCACAGCTGAGGCTATCTGTCGTGAAATTAAATTGTTTTTGGATGGAGAGGATCTTAGAGGAAAGAGTTTTACTGGTAAAGAATTCATGGCTCTTTCCCCGTCCCAACAAACCGAGACTTTGTCAAAGCCTGGTGGGAAGATATTCTCTCGTGCCGAACCTAGGCATAAACAAGAAATCGTTAGGATGCTAAAAGAGATGGGGGAAATTGTTGCAATGACTGGAGATGGTGTGAATGATGCACCTGCCCTCAAACTGGCTGACATTGGAATTGCCATGGGCATAACCGGAACCGAGGTAAGTATATCACTTTATTTCTTATGAAAAATGGAATGTTCATTCTTGTGGCCTTATAGATTCAATATGTTCATCATTCAATTTTCCAGGTTGCAAAAGAAGCTTCCGATATGGTTTTAGCAGATGACAACTTTAGCACAATTGTTTCAGCTGTCGCTGAGGGTCGCTCGATTTATAACAACATGAAAGCTTTCATAAGGTATGTTAATCATCTCTACTAGTTTCCATTGAGCAATTAAGAGATGCCTTGTTTATTCATATCATTCACAGGTACATGATATCATCCAATGTTGGAGAAGTAATATCTATATTCTTGACTGCTGCTTTGGGGTTACCAGAATGTATGATACCTGTGCAACTTTTATGGGTGAATTTGGTTACTGATGGTCCTCCCGCGACAGCTCTCGGGTTTAATCCACCAGATATTGGCATAATGCATAAACCACCACGCAGAAGTGATGATGCTCTCATTAACTCCTGGATCCTCTTCCGTTACATGGTTAGTATCAATCAACACTCATCTCTCTCTAAGACTTATGCTGTCTACAGGCAAAAGATGGACGCATTCATCCATGAACCTATGTTTTACTTTTATGTTCAATTGCAGATAATAGGTTCATATGTGGGCATAGCAACTGTTAGCATCTTCATCTTGTGGTACACTCGGGCTTCTTTTATAGGTATTGACCTAGTGAGCGACGGGCACACACTAGTCGAACTGTCTCAGCTTCGCAACTGGGGAGAGTGCCCTACATGGTCAAATTTCTCCGTGGCTCCATACACAGTTGGTGGAGGCCAACTGATCACTTTCTCAAACCCATGCGACTACTTCACCGCCGGTAAAGTAAAGGCAATGACACTGTCACTATCTGTATTAGTATCCATCGAAATGTTCAACTCCCTGAACGCACTTTCTGAAGACAGCAGCCTGCTTACATTGCCACCTTGGAGGAACCCTTGGCTTCTGGTGGCCATGTCAGTCTCGTTCGGACTCCACTGCCTTATACTATACGTTCCATTCTTGGCAGATTTGTTCGCTGTTGTCCCGTTGACTCTAAACGAATGGTTCCTGGTGATTCTAGTCTCATTACCCGTAATACTCATCGACGAGATTCTTAAATTTATCGGAAGGAGTCGAAGATATAGAATGAAGGAGAAGACAGCATAAAGCAGGATCAAGTTTACAATCCAGTGAGAAGATACAAGGAAAAATTTACTGGTACCTGGTTAATTTGTAGTCTTAGCTCATTTCATCATCTGATAGGCAACTCATTAGTTTAGTCATTAAAAATTAACAAAATGATGCATTTGAACACTTTTAACTCATCTTCTCTGCAGAACACTGGGTTCATAGTTTGAGTTCCATGAATTTCAAATATTTATTTCACTGTTTGTCAAGCTTAATACAATTATCTCAAGGAACTAGGGTTGAGCATGGTTAACCGCAAAACCGAAAATCGATTCTAACCGAGGTGTTTGGACGGTATATGGTTCATAAGTTTACGAACCGTGATTAACCAAATCGAACCGAATTGAACGAATTTGATTTTTTATTTAATTTATAGTTATTTTTATAATGTAAAAATAAGTATTTTATACTTACAATACTATAGATGTCTTTTTAATTATTATTTTTTACTTAAAATTTTAAGTTTTTAATAAATATTTATAAAAAATATTTTAAAACTCTAACTTTTAATGTTTAAAAATCATCAAATAAAACTATTTTGTCAAAATAAAATACAAAATTTTAAAAATTAACGTTAATAAGAAAAAAATGAAAATCGAGGTTAAACAATCCGAAAACTGATGATTACTAAAATAATTTATCGAATTAAATCGAAATCGAACTGTATACACCCTACAAGTAACCAGCATAATTCGGAACTACATAACTGGTGGCCCCTACAGTAACATTGACCATTGTTTCAGGATCTTGCTCTCTTTATTTTTCCTGTACCTTTGCCCTTTTCCACTCACCTTACGTCGTTTTAAAGTAAAGAAATGCAATCCATTTAATTTTAAAGCGATTGAAAGAAGAGAATTTGTGTCAGTGGAAACAGAAAAGAGGGTCTTCTCGTTCATCATTTTGTTATTGGGGAAGTTGTTGGATTAAAATCAGCAATAGTGAGTACATATGTATAATGTATATTATTATTTTAAAATATGACATAAAATTAAGTGACCAATTATATTAGCGTGTCATTGATATTAAAATGTCATAGAAATAAAAGTGTAGATACCATAAGATGTATTTATAATTTGATGAGAGGCAGAGTTATAAATACTTAATAATTAATTATTAAATTAATTATATAAAGAGGTAGTGGTCCCCAAGAAATATATTAACTTGTTTTTCTCTCGTTTCCGTCAAAGAGTTTTACGTCAAGAGAAAACATATCTTCTTAGACGATCAATACTAAAGATTTGAGATTTCAACATCAAAATTCAAGGTTTTCAATATATCAGATATATTCAGGTACACTTCCGTATTCGGTTTATTATTTTTGATGATTTAACATGATAGATCTCGGGTATTAAATTTCATATTAATTTATGATTTAGTTCTATCAAGTGGCATCAGAGACTCGTCATGTTAAATCATTGAAAATATATTAATTTTTTTATTAATTCATTCTTAAAGCTTTATGGATTCAGATTCAGTTTTAGGGTTTTAGTTATGGTACTAATTGCATACATGTTTTTAGTATATATATATTTGTGTGTGATTAATTTTCAGATCTTTGTTGAATGAGTTTTCGATGGATTGCAATAATTCAAATGTTGTAAACTACTTTTGATTGCCAATTTTAATTGGTTAATAACTTTTTCTATTTGCTACTCATTCAAGGGTTCTTGGAAGTAAACAATTCAATAGGGTTTATATTGAAAATTTAATACATGGTTCAGTTTGTAGTTTTGGTTTTATGAATTACATACGAAAATTGATTTCTCATGAATTCATAAGGTTCTGATATTTGGAAATTAATTGATTTTTTTCAGAGATTTTTTTTTTGTCTTATTAAAATTTACAGATTATGGGTTGCCCTTATTTTTTATTGCTCTTGCTTCTTTAGTAATTGCATATGGTAAATTCAAGTATGAAATATATATTTTATTTAGAATATATATTTAATTTGGTTTGATCAAAAAATTTATTTGTGATCGTTAGTAATTAAGAAAGAAAAAAATATAGTCTGACTTGGGTTTTGTTGTGGTAAATATACTGACTTATAAACTTTATGATCAGGTTAGCTCTCAATGCTTTATATTCGGATTAGTCTAATAAACTACGGTTGAATTTGTTAAATCTTCTTTAGTTTTGAACAGAACCCTTGGCTTAAATTTATTTCACATTATACTTAATTATGCCATTAATGTTATCTACGGAATATACATTTGGTTTTGGCTATGGAAAGCATGTCATTAATCTTATGAAATTCATATTCGATTCAGTTTAATCAATAATTCATTTCTTTTGGTCGCTAGATTATTATGCACATTAAAGTTTCATGTGATCAATATATGAATTATTCATTTATATAATATTTCTGTTTTGACTTTTAGATAAAGATTGATTATTTTGAAATAAATTTAATTTTGATAAATGTATGTTTAAGGAATTTTTTGAGTAACAAGGTTTTTCGATTTCTGATAGCCTCATTCAGACAATCTTAAGTTGGGTTATTTTGGAAACTTAAGTGTTATCAGAAATTTCAGTTTTGACTGTTACATAATTTTAAATTTGGATATCGGTACATTTATGTTATATATTTTAAGATAAATTAATTGAAACAATAAGTCACCAAAGTGACATTTATTGTGGAAATTATTTATTTTAAAATATAGAAGGTTTTGTGCATGTAAGTCGGATTATTTAGTATTAATCGGCCCAAATGAAGGTTAATAATTAACATTATTACATGTGCAACTGTGGTAATAAACATGTAATAATTATTCAGCTTCATATGTGAGCAATAAATCGGCCCAAAGGAAGATTTCTGTTTCACATGTTCTTATTATCAATGTTTGATTACTGTACCAAGATATCACTTGCAAATTAATGTTTTGTCTAAAGATAAAATATTAATTGAGTGTCTGATATCTTGATATGAGGTTTACCTTTATTTAAATTTATTATTTTTTTGGTTATCTTTTAATTTGATTGAAAGATAAAATTCAGACAACAATTTTGAAACAATTAAATTCATATTTTGACTTCGGATGTCTAATATTTTAATGGATTAATTGAAACATAATGTCCCCAAAGTGACCACTTTTGTGTAGATTAGTTTATTTAAAATATTAAGATAATTATGGGTTTGTGTAATTCATGCGTTTATTAATTGGCCCAAAGGAAAGTTAATATTTGACAGAACTACAACGACAACTGTGGCGATAAATGTGTGACAATTATAAGGTATTTCATGTAAGCAATATCTTAGTCCAAAGATTAATATATTGTTTGACATATTTTATTGTCAATGTTTGATTGCTACAACAAGAGTACCGCTTACAGTTAATATTACTGTCTAAAGACTTGATATTAATGTTGTGCTTGGTATCTTGAGGGGAACTAGCCATTATTTTGAATTTATTGTTTAGTTATGGACATGGATGTGAGCTTGTTTTTATTTATTTATTTTTATTCTTTATTTAGCTAATTTAGCTTTTGCTATCACAATATCTGTTAATATACATTCTACACTCATGTTTAGTGAAATTAATTTCAAGGAATAGAAAATACACTTACATAAAGTATTTGGTTGTATGAACATAGACATTGCACTAAGGGAAGAATAACTTGCATCTCTCATGGCGGTAAGCACCCAGAAAAGGGATTTTGAGAGGTGAGTTCGTTCAAATTGCATGAGTTTAATGATCATAATGCACAACATTCTAGAATTCTTTAGGAGCACAAATCTAAAGATATTACTCATACTAAGGGTTTCCTTGATAAATTTGAGAAACATTTTACTAAAAAATATTAAGGTTAATATGACATCACTTTTGACTTGATGTCTATGAAGTATAAAGATCAAGGAAATGTGAGGGAGTATATTATGAAAATATTTAATATTGCTTCAAAACTTAAGGCACATAAGATCGAATTTTCTAACAATTATTTGTTCTTATGCTTTTGGTACCTCTTCCTATATAGTATAACCAATTCAAAAATAGTTACAACTGTCAAAAGGAGAAATAGGCTCTATGAAGTATAAAGATCAAGGAAATGTGAGGGAGTATATTATGAAAATATTTAATATTGCTTCAAAAACTTAAGGCACATAAGATCAAATTTTCTAACAATTATTTGTTCTTATGCTTTTGGTACCTCTTCTTATATAGTATAACCAATTCAAAAATAGTTACAGCTGTCAAAAGGAGAAATAGGCTCTAACTGAGCCCATTTCTCATTGTGTTAAAGAGGGAGAAAAGTGGAAGCATTATAAGGGTAAAAGTACTCATTTGGTTAGTTCTCCTTTAGTTAGTGTCTCTAAGAACAAGGGCAATAAAAGAAAATATTAAAAAAAGTTGCTAAGGGTCCAACTCAAAAGAAACAATGATAAGTTACAAATGGTTGATTCTTTTGCAATAAGTTAAGATACATGTGAAGAAATTAGACTTAAAAAGTGAGCAACTACTTCAGTTATTTTGAGTGATCCATGTGCTGTAAATTTTATGATCCCACAATAAGGATTATTTTAAGGAGAGATTTATAACATTTTTAGGATGTTGAGTTTGGAGGGAGAAATAAGGTTAGATACATTGCTATTAAGGATGAGTTGAATTATAATTTAATTCATACTATCACTTTTGATGATGTTTAGGTTTTTACACCTATCATTAATCAAGAAATGAATCAAGTACCTCAGCAAAACAATGTTGAACAACTCTCGTTTAAGATAAGGTAATTGTTTCAGAAGAACAAACTCAACAACCTTAAAAAATAAGTGTCATTAAAGATATCCACGAGAGGAAGGAGAAATACTATTCTAGATTATTACTTTGTATTTCTTCAAGAAAATAAGGATAATAATGGAATGATAGAAAATGATTCAATCATTTTTTATCAGATATAAAAGTTTTGACTCTCAAAAGTGGATTGATGTCATTCAAGAAGAGTATAATTTTATGCAAGACAATAAAGTTTAGGAGCTTATCTCATTATCTGAATGTGCAAACCAATTGGTTGTAAATGGATATTTAAAACCAAGAGGATGCAAATGATAATGTGGACAAGTATAAGGCATGTCTTGTATCTAAATGATATACTCTAAAAGAAGACATTGATTTTGTGGAGACTTTCTATCAAGTTTCATTGAATGACTTTTTCAAGATAATCATGACACTTGTTGCTTATTTTAATATTGAGCTACATAAGATGGATGTTAAGCTTGTGTTTTTCAATGGCGACATTGAAGAAATGAATTATATGGTACAATCATAGATTTGTGTCTAATGATACAAAATCAATGATATGTAAATTAAATAAATTCATCTATGAGCTTAAGTAGGACTCTCATTAATGATGCAAAATCAATGATATGTAAATTAAATAAATTTCATATTGATTATATCATTTGGTTTTGAGATAAATTTGGTTGACAATTGTATGTACTACAAGTTCAGTAGGAGTAAACTAAGTGATACTCATATTGCTAAAGAAGACAAATTTAGTCTTACTAAATGCCCTAAAAGTAACCTTGAAATTATAATATATATACACACACAAAAGATTTCATATGCATAAGCTATTGATAATCTATTCATGTTCAAGTATGTATGCGTTCGAATGTTGCATACATTGTTAGAATGTTAGACAAATATTAAGAAAATTTAGTATGAACTATTGGATAGCAACAGTAGAGTTATGAGATATCTTTAGAGAACAAAAATTACATGCTCACATATCAGAGTTCTGGTAAGTTAGAGATCATCCGGTTTATAAACTTCGATTCTATTAGAATATTGATGCAAAAGAATTTTGTCACATGGGCTGCTAATTATAGACTGAACAAAAAGACCACTTTAGTTATTTTGTGACAATAAATATGCATTCATTTATTCTATAAACAATAGGAACACTTCAAACTTGAAGCACATAAATATTACGTTCCTAGTTGTTAAAGAAAATTCAGAGTGATTGTGTGTCTATAGAACATGTTGGTACAAACTCCATAATTGCGCGCTTATTAAGAAACTATCACCCTAGGTCTTTCATGAGCACACTATTTATGTGGGTGTAATGTTATTTAAAGATATTCAGTTTTAGTGGGAGTTTGTAATTTTGAAAAATGCTCATTTGGTTTATACACAATTTCGGTTACTTCAGTTTAAAGTTATTTTAAGATTATTTTCTGCAGAAATAAAGTTCTTTTGGTTTATGCACACTCTGAATTCAGTAAAGTTTGATCTCACTAAGGTTTAGGAGGACCAGCTGGAAATAGACATGTTCGGTTCACATTTTATGTAATTTTCTATGCTACACATCCATGATTGATCTATGTCATTTGACTATATTTGTATATGTGACCATTGATGGGCCTTGTCATGATTGATACGACAAAGGCTACTTTGATCCTATATGGATATAGTTGATGGACGAGATTGTTACAGAATACCTATTATATAATAGTAAAATTTTGAGCTCATAAGGTTATACATTTATCAGGAAACATATGTTGCCCAAGTGGGAGATTGTTGGATTAAAATCTGTAATAGTGAGCACATATGTATAATGTATATTGCTATTTTAAAGTATGACACAAAATTAAGTGACCAATTATGTTAGGCGTGTCATGGGTATTAAAATGTCATGGAAATAAAAGTATAGATACAATAAGATGTATTTATAATTTGATGAGGGGCATAGTTATAAATACTTAATAGTTGATTATTAAATCAATTATATAAAGAAGTAGTGGTCCCAAGAAATAGGTTAACTTGTTTTTCTCTCCTTCCCCCGTCAGAGAATTTTACGTCAAGAGAAAACCTATCTTCTTGGAAGATCAATACCAAATATTTGAGATTTCAACATCAAGATTTAAGGTTTTCAATATATCAGATATATTTAGGTACGCTTCCGTATTCGGTTTATTATTTTAATGATCTGACATGATAGATTCTGGGTATTAAATTTCATATTAATTTATAATTTAGTTCTATCGGAAGCTACTCTGCTCAACTTTTTTGTCGGTGCAAAATAACGGAAGGTCCACAAACGCAAAAGAAAAACAGTAGAAACTTCACTCCCATTCGTGTTGTTTACATACATGCTTTAATTATGCACATGGAATAATAATTCAGCACCCAAAGTTCAATGTATAAAAACACCAAATGGACCATGCATGCAGCCCATGACAGGATCTAAGAAAATTTAAGAGAATCCATTAATGTTTCAGAGTGCAAAATAATTCAGACCAGAAAATGACAAGGAAAAAAACACCTCCATTTGTTTGTACCTCGAATGCATTAAATTGGGGTGGGTGGTCTGCTGGTAGAACTAGCCTCTCCTTTAATGCTAACTTGATCACTAGGGCCTGGTCTTTCCAGGCAGACCCCATGTTTCCTTTGTTAATCTAAATTACCCCAAATCAGCATAATTAACAAAACAAACCCCTTTTTTCCATCAATTAACGCAAAAGCACTTTTAAGAAGAACTAGCTTTTCATCCGGAGATGGTGCCGGGAATTATGAGATCCTTGTTGTGTCTGTGTTTAGAACTAAGTTTCATTTTTTTTTTTTATATGCAAAGTTTTGAACTCGAAATTTAATATCAAACTGTTTATCATTTGGACTCAAACGATATCAAACTACTTACCACTTGGCACATTAGTACTGCACCATAAAGCAGTAACGGAGAGACAAGGACAAGACCGTATTGCCATAACTTCATTTCCTTTTCATCAACGAGGGGTGTGACTAGAGATTACAACCCTTGAAACAGCGGTCTTTGTCTGATGCTGATACCATTTTTTCTATATTTTTCTTTACTTACTCCCACTTTCCCCCAACGCTAGAGGCCAACAACAACAGCACCCAAATTGAAACTTCTTATTTAATTGTCACTGGAAGAAAGGGTCTGTGTCAAAATTGAAGCTTTTCTTTTTTCATAAGTGAAAATGAATGAAGAGATGAATGGTGTTGAGTTGGAGAATAAGCAAGAAAATATTCCAGAGAAAATAGATTATGTGTATAAAGTGGTGGTGATCGGCGACTCGGCTGTTGGGAAGACTCAGATTCTGTCCAGGTTTACCAAGAACGAGTTTTGCTTTGATTCCAAGTCCACCATCGGGGTCGAGTTCCAGACCAGGACTGTTACCATCAAGAACAAACTCGTCAAAGCCCAGATCTGGGACACTGCTGGTCAGGAAAGGTTAGCTATTTTCACTCTTACATTCTTTAACTACAAATCATGTTCTTGTGACAAAATCATCAATTTCTGTCACTTTTTGAAGTAAACAATAACATAGGGAAAACACGTGTTGTTGCATCATGGTGATTGTTAGGTGAAAAATATCAAAACGAATCGGATCACATCTTATTAATTGTGATATTTAAGCTTGATTTTTACATGATTTCGGTGCTTTGGCCCACAACTACACTTACTTTCGTTTAATAATATATAACACTAATATTACCCAGAACATTTAATCATGCTTGATTTTAATTTTGTATATGATACCAATAACAATTTCGAACGAACTGATCTAATATTTTGGGAATTTGGGTTGGGCAGGTACCGAGCAGTCACAAGTGCGTACTATAGAGGTGCGTTAGGGGCAATGCTGGTGTACGACATCACCAAGCGGCAGACCTTCGATCACGTTGCGAGATGGGTGGAGGAACTACGGGCCCACGCCGACAACTCCATCGTCATCATGCTGATCGGGAACAAGGCCGATCTAGTGGACCACAGGGCGGTTCCAACCGAAGACGCGGTTGAGTTCGCGGAGGATCAGGGCTTGTTCTTTGCCGAGACATCCGCCCTCAGCGGTGACAACGTGGATAAAGCATTTTTTAAGCTGCTCGAAGAAATTTACGGCGTGCTGTGTAGAAAAACATTGGAGTGCGGTAGCGGGAAGCTCAACGGTGTGGATCACGCCACGGCATTGAAAGGATCGAAGATTGAGGTGATCGCCGGTCCTGATTTAGAAATAAGTGAGATGAAGAAACTCTCCACATGCTCTTGTTAATTTCCTTTTCAAATTAAGACAATGAGTGATCTTTTACTCTTTTACCCTTGTTTTACTTCGTATTTTCTTCTATTTTCTTTGGGTTACTCGTTATAAAGTTCAAATTAGTAGTGGCGGAGCCCAGAGTTTATTTAAAGGGTATTATTTTTTTAAACGATATTTAAGATTGATTAATTATTTATAAATAGATGTTAATTTAAATATAAAAGAGTGTTAATTTATGTATAAAATGATATCAATTATATATATATATTAATTTTTATATACAAATTATATAAAAAATATAAATTTTAAAAAATATAAAGTATCAGCAGACACTCCACCTATGCATGTAGCTCTGCCCATGTACATTACATAACATTTATATTATATAATATAAATGTTATATTTGTGATTATAAATATAAAGAAATAGCAATTTTATGGTAGGATGTGCGTTGTTTGTTATCGCTTTCATTTATATCTAATAGTAAATATTTTGTTTTGCTTTATATTTTCTTTTATGTTTGATCATGTTATTTTTGTATTATATTTTAATTATTTTTATGTTATTTTCATATTGTATCTCAATTCATTTCAGGCGGTTATTTTCAATAATTTGTCGGCCTAATTTCATTAGAGACTTTTGATTTTTATGTATTTTTATGACAATTAATGCCATATTTTTATGTTGGGAGGATCTACTCGTTTCGAATGTAAAACTATGAATTTTAAATAATTTTAAGAATATTATATCAAAGTAGATATAAGGTTAAGATTAAAAAATATTTTAACTTAAAATATCAGTGAATATTTATTTCCTTTTTATCATTTCATAATTTTTTTTATTGCTTAAGAGACCTAGCACTTCATCTCATTAGACCAACTAGTTGTTAATTTTTACTTTTAACTATTAAAAATGCTATATTTGATTATGAAAACAATTAAAAAAACAATATCAAAACCAGTACTGAGAATACATAATTCTAAAAGATTGTGAGAGAATCAAATGCATCTCTTAAAGAGTGTGAGAAGTGCAAATAAGTGGTTCTGGTGCATTTCGGATATCAGATCCGATCTGAAATTTTGGATATCCAAAATTTTTGGATAAGTATGTTACGATCTGTATTCGATCCAAAAAATTGGATACTCAATTTTCGGATATCTGAAATTTCAGATCAGATATTCGGATATCCAAGTATCCGAATTTATGACTTAATTGAATTATTTTTTTTAAATTTGGTGGTTCTATCTATAAAAATTTTAGGTTTTCGAATATAAAAATCAACAAATTATTAAATATAATAAATTTTTATACATAAAAGTTTCAATTTTTCACATATAACAATAAAAATATTGAATATAACAAGATTTATATCTATAAAAAAATTGAATTTTCGGATATCGAATAATCGGATGTCTGATCCGAATGTAAAATAATTATTCGTATCCAATCCAAAATTTTCGGATATCTGATCCGAATTATTCAAAAATAAAAAAAATGATCGGATATCAAAAATTTCAGATCGGATCAACGGATATGATCAATCAGATTAGATTTTTTTGCTCACCCTAGTTCTGGGTAACATGTTGAGGTGTTGCACTGAACTTTTGGCATCAACTTTATGACAACCATTTGCTCCGTTAGGTGATGGGATCAGAACCTCTATTTGATCTTGTTATTCAAGTGTATAGACTATTAATTTGTCCTTTAACGCAAAAAAAATTCAAAAAGCAAAGATAATAGTTTTTATGGTTTAAGGGATAATTTTGTTCGTGTAGTAATTTTGAATTAGTTGTCATTCGTGTTTAATTTTATTAATTTAGCTCTCAAACTCTTGAATTTTATCAATCTTTTCCTTTGATTGTCGTTGATTGATAGAGTTGTAAATGAGCTATCGGTGATAACAATTATGTTAGTTAACGACATAAAAATGACAATATTGATGTAATCTAGGACTTTGAGGCCTAAATTGCTGAAATTAAATTAAAGTCACAGTCCTCTCTTTTTTTTTCTATTCGGCTGTAAATTTTTTTTTCATCTTTTCGTGGTCAGTGGCATCAGTCTTAGTAATGGTTGCCGACCGTCGATACTCTTTTTTTTTGTTTCGTTCTTTATTTTGTAATTTTTAAATTCATTAATTCCGTTGTGGCACTTTTTCTCTACCTTTTTGTACGTATTTTCTGTCTTTTGGCACGTTTTTCTTCTCTTAATCAGTCGCTTGTCCGATTATTTTTTCATTTGTTTTTCTTTCAGGGTTGGATTTGACGTCGCTACGACTGATCAAGATAGCACTCTTTTGATTATCTTGTTGATCTTTTTGTTTTGGACCCTCGAATTGAATTTGGATACGTCCTCACAGTCACCACTCTTGTTTGCGATTGAGTTGTGGTAATGATTGTGTTGTCAACGTGCCTTATTATTGTTGTAACCCCTCAACCCGGCCTAGACGCCCGACCGAACCAAGCGAGCTACATTAGGTTTACCGAAGCAAATCGGAGAAAGATTGCGAAAACCGGTCCATTTTTTCCTTTTATCTTGTCTAAATGCATATTATTAATCCTAAGTGATCATGCTTGCAGCGAATGAAGTTACAAAGGAAACAAACCTCGGAAAGGCAACCAATTTCATACAATACATTTTAGGAACTAAAACGTAAAATTGGTAGGTTAAAGGACCATTAATGAAATTAAGGTTACCAATCCTCAATTAGTCAGATTACATGCTTGCATGTCAATTCCCAACTCAATTCGATCGTACAAACTCAAGCAATTGCATTCACAAAAATGAGCCTTAGTCTAACAATAATATGGGTAAAAGGGTAGAAAATATAGTACTTTCACACATTTAACAAGAAGTAAATACACGTTGCACTATTTTTTTCTTAACCGAGGTTTTGTCCCAATGGATTTTCCTGGTAAGGTTTTTAATGAGGTAACATGTTATGCATATCAAAGATGTGTGTACTTTTTTTCCTTCACTAAGAAATTTTTTTCCCGCAAGGTTTTTATTTTAGTAAGGTTTTAACGAGACACGTTATCTTCATGGATATCCAAGGGGGAGTGCTATGAATATCTTTATTTATGGTGGATATTTATATATTAAATGAGACTTTAATGTACTTTATTATTAGGTTTTAATACACATTGAAATTAGGGTTTTCATCTTATAACTATAAATATAGAGTTTGAAGAAAGTACTGTACACAACCCTACATTGATAATATAATACAAGTCTATCTTTGTCTCTCATCTTTGTTCTTTTATTGTTATTCTTTGTTTTATTCACAACATTTTATGGTTTAATTTTTTTAGTAGGTTGGTATTAGTTTAATAGATTCTTGAGCCGGTTTGGTGCATGTTTCAATCCCTCCAACTGTATAGCAACCGGCAGTTCCGCGTTGAACAATGAACAGGCTATTACCCCACGACATTATTGATTTTGGCATTCATTCTACCGAACATTACTATAAGAAAAAAATGTAGACTCTAGCCCTGTGACATATCGCTAGTTTGATCCACTATGTGGGAATAAGGAAGGTTTGATATTTTGAATGGACCAAATCCTTTTCCATTACAATTAAATTGCTTGTAAATGTAAGTCGGGTATAGGTGAGTTTTTATGTAATTTCGATGTGGGTTTTCTAATTATAGTTCACCAACATTTGAAAATAAAAAACATTGCTATTTTGTTGGTGATTGGGGCGAGTAAAAACTTCAACAAGTAGAGACAAAGCCGGTCCAAGAGCATTGGAGGTTCAATCACATCATGGCCAATAATGAGCGAAGAAAAGCACCAGAATTGCTACCCATACGCAGCAGCAAAACCAGGACGTTTGCGCTGAAACAGGGGAAACACACAGGCACAGCAAATATAGACCATGTTTAAGTGGTCTTAGGCCTCTGGGATCGAGTGATTAAAGATTCGAGTATTGTAAATAGGCATTTTATTTAAAAATTAGATTAATTTGATTTTAAATATAATTGAAATTTATATAATTTGTAGACATCCAAGAGTTTCGAAACAAATCAGCAAAATTGGATACTAAAGTATGATTTTTTTTTCTGGTTAACAGAATTAGGTTCTAATTCTACAATTGAGGTAACAAAAATTTTAGCTGAAATCCAATGGAACTACAAAGCTAAGCTTTTACACCCGTCCCAATAAAAGTATCACTTTTATGTTTAAAATTGTTTCACTTAAATTGTCACTTTAAAAAATTTAATCAACTTTTTAACACAAATTTATTTATTTTATTCTTAATTTTTCAAAATAATAAAAATTAAAATTTTAAATTAAATTTATCATTTAAATTATTTTATACTATATATATTTTTTAAATTTCGTAAAAAATTAACATTTGACACGAAAAGAATATAATAATCAGTGACCAATATTCATCATCACCCCTCGTTTTGGCGGCTAATAAGATCCAACGATTGAGATTGCCTGTAACTTTTCACCCTCAACAAACCGTACAATTTCTTGAACTCCTTTACCGCCTTTATACCTTCTTTATAAAATGACCCGCTCGGTTCACCATTTTCCTCAACCGACCGCCGTCCGATATTCAAAGCCCCTCTTCCGTCACCGTCCGTTTGCAATGCGTTGATGACCGTTTTCAGAGCTCGGCTCGGTGAATTCCGGTTGGCGATCATTAACTCGCTAATCTCTGCCGGGCTTAAACTCGCCCCGTTTCGGAATATCTCCTCTACTTGAGGGAACAACTTATGATCCTTGAGCCCTAGATAATTATTGGCCAGCGTTTTAAAAGAATTGAAATTACATAATGGGAAATGTAAATGAACATCAATCCTTCCCGGTCTAAGAATCGCCGGGTCAACGTGGTCTTTGCTGTTCATCGTGAAGACCATAACTCTTTCTTCGCCGCAACTGGAGGTTAAAATCCCGTCCATGAAACTTAAAATCCCCGATAAACTCACGACAGTTGATTTGTCCATCAAGTACCGGTCGAGATCCTCGATAACGATCAACGTTTTGGCCGTGCTTTGTAACAAGAGAAATTTAAGGTCGGAATCATCGGAAACTTTGGACAAATCAATATCGTAAACATCGTAACGCAAGAAATTAGCCATGGCAGCAATAAAGCTTGATTTCCCGGTACCTGAAGGGCCGTAAAGAAGGTAGCTCCGTTTCCATATCCGACCCAGCCGATGATAATACTGTTTGGCCTTCACGAAAGAGTATAGATCGGATTTGACTTTGTTTTTAAGGTCCGACTCCATGGCTAGATTTTCAAACGACGAAGGATGCGTGAAAGGGACGGATCTCCACCGTCCCTTTCGATCATCGTGATTATCGACGACGTTCACGTAAAGCTTCAATTCCCGGTTCTTCTCATCGAATTCATCGGAAACCGTGTGGATGTGTTGGAGATAAGGCCGGAGAACTCTTCGTTTATCGGCTTTTCGAATCTTCAACACCAAATTTTTCTCTTCGTTAATCCAGAAAATCTTGGCACCCAAAAAATCGTCCTCGATTATTTGGTTTGGGTCGAGATCGAGGACGATTTCATTCGGTTTTTTGCCGGTGAAGAGGTTGGTGAAATCGGAATCTTCGATGGACGTGAGGGAATTCAGATAAACCAGAACTTTGTGATAAAATTGGTTTCTCTGCATGCTTTCATTGAATTCTGGGACTTTGAAGAACTGGTAGACATGGAACCAATCTTCAATGGAACGCCGCTTTTTCTTGACAAAATAAATCAACCCGGTTTTGATCAAAACAACCCTAAAAAGGAAAAGGAAAATATAAGTTAGCAACAAGGAAAAAATTAGAACAAATAGATTGTAAAGAATCGCCATTGTTTTCAACAATCTAAGGCCTGAAACCTAAAGGTGGGGGATTTAAAGGGGAATTTTTCATTTTGTGGGGAAGAATGAACATGTTTTTTTTGGGGGAAGAGTAGTTTAAGGAAATTGAAAGGAGCGGGGGACTTAAGAGCGGGCGAGGGGTGACTGGTCAATTTATGTAAATAGTATAACATTTTGGGGCAATTTTTACCTATTAGAATGTTTGAGGAGTTGGGTCAAAACTCAAAAGATAAAAAATTACTTTTTACTACTGTTAATTATTATATAACGTGTAAATTGTAGGTTTAGTTTTTATTTTTCAATTTAATTTTTCAAATTTTTTATTTTATTCATATATATATATATATCATTTATGTTAATGCTAAAATTTAAAAATTATAAAAATGATTAAATTAAGATGTAAGAATTAAATTTGTAACTTGTACATAATATAAGAAATAATAAGAATTTGACGAACTAAAAAACATATGTTACAAAAAAAAAAAAAACCTCGAAAAGCATTTTGAAAGATGATATTTGAGAAAAAGAACTGGATTTCTGTTAAATATTTATTTTATAGAATGTTAAAATTATTCATTATTTTGTAAATTTTAAATTAAATAAAATTATACATTGGGGTGAACATTCGATTAAGTCGAGTGGGGTCAAAAAAATCTGAGATAGTCGAGTTGACGAGTTATATTTTATAACTTAAATTTTATTTAAAATTTTATCGACTCGAGTCGTTCGAGTTTCTGTTCAAATTTACTTGTAAATATTTATAATTTTATGATACTAATTGATAATGGATTCTAGTTTAAACGGCTTTCTATAACTATATACAATATACATATATATTTATTCATATTTTTTCATATGTGATACACATATATCAGGCAAAGTTGAGGGGCTCGATTTGAACTTGAAAATCGATCAATTAATAACTCAAAATTTTGAATTATTAAAGTTATTCAAGTCTCATTTTATAACTCAAACTTTATTTGAATTTGTTTTTGAGTCGAGCTTATGAAATTACGATTTGGATCAAGTCGAATCGAGTGTTTAACGTCGAGTCGAGCTGAAAATTTAAAATTTTTAAATCGAGTCAAATTTTACTCCCTCTTTATACATTTATAATCTCTAAATTATAATAATAATAATAATAATCAAATTAAAATTCAATTAGATAATAAAAAGTTAAATAATATATGCTGCTAGTTGAGTATGAAAATAGAGATTATATTGAAGGCGAAGAAGAATTGTGTTATTATTATGTATACGGCTACTGGTAAAGGACGACAAAACATAGTATATTAAATTTATAATAAATATTAATTAATAAATTGGGTCATCGTTTAATGATCGGTCCTAACAAGGAGTTGGAGTTGAGTTTGGCTTATCCCTACACGATTTGGCCACCGTAGATAAAAACTTTATTACATATTGAATTTGAGAATATGATATATCCTCCACTTTCCCCCATTTTTTTTAATTGTTTTAGCTTTTTGTGGAGCATTATTGGATTCATCCGTCAATCCAAACTTAATTCAATAATAAAAAATTAATATCACACATTCTTTTTAATATATTATTTAGTTTTATATTGCAATAAAAACGTTATCAATTATAAAAATATTAAAGATTTAAAACAAATCAAATATATAATTTGAGCAAATTATTATTCTAAAATGTTTTCCAATGTCTATATAATTCTAATTAAATTTATCTGTACAAATATTTTATTGTGATTATTCATAGTGAAAATATATTTCACAAGTAAAAATATATGATTGTCATGTGTATTTTTTTAATATAATTAGAGGGCACAGGACAATTATTTAAATCTACTTATAAAATAATTATATAAGTATTATTACTTTAAAATATATAACTGTTCAAGCTTTATTTTTTTAACCGGCCATCTTTATGTCGACATAAGAGTTCACACCTTTCTCCAAAGACATATAGTATCATTCAAATTAGGTTCACAAAAGAATTTTCTTTACGTTATTGTCACGCCTGAGAAGAGGCATGGTCATTAATCCCACACTGAAAATGAAAAATGAGGTCTTAAGATATAAATACGGTGGCGTTGCACATCTTATTAGACATATCTTTTGGGAAGAGGGTAATGGCCCCGTGACAAGTGGTATCAGAGCGACCCTTTGACTGCCCGATTTCACGTCGAGCGCCCATGAGTGGGTAGGCAGGGTGGACAACTGTGACAATGTGGCCCATCACGAGAGCGGAAGCTCGTGACGAGGGTATCACGAGGTTGAGTGGGGGAGAATGTCACGCCTGAGATGGGGCGTGGTCATTAATCCCACATCGAAAAGGAAAAGGGAGGTCTTGAAAACCCTTGCGCTATCATATCGGAGGGATCGCCTATCGGGCATGCTGGTAGGCCAACGGACAAAATCCTGACGCAAGGAGCCTTGGAAAGACCAGGATCTCCGTTAGTAGATGATAGGAAACTTAAAAAGTTGTGCAATATAGGTGAGGCTGATGGTTCGAAAAGTCCTAAAAAGTCATTGATATGAAGGCTGATGAGGGTCTCGAATTACCGAGTGATGGTAACAAGGTGGTTAATCTAAATGGGGAGACTGCAGTAGGAGGCGTGAGTGCTGAGGGGATGGTGTGGCAGGTTCGGCTCGCTCTTCTTATGCCAGTATGGTTGAGGGCTCTCAAAACCCTAACATACGAAACAAGATTTTCAACAAGGAGGATGAAGTGGAAGTCTTAGATGAGGATTGCATAGTGGAGGATACTGGTTCTTACCCTTCTATCAGATTCTCTGATTGAGTCCATGAGAAAATCGACCGATGCATGCGCCAAACACTTATTATCCGATTGTTAGGCCGTTTAATAGGTTAGAAGACTCTGTTGTCATGTATCACCATGTTTTGGAACCTTGTGGGTGAATTTTCCTTAATTGATCTGGATAATAACTATTTTCTAGTTAAATTCCTAAATGAACAAGACTATGTCAAGGCTCTCACGTAAGGTCCATGGACGATCTATGAAGTTATTTAACAATGCAGCTTTGGAGTCGTTTTTTTTTTATACTTTTGAAAAACACCCTTCTCATGTATAGGTGTGGGTTCGCCTCCCTGGCTTGCCTTATCGATATTATTACAAGAATTTGTTTGTAGGATTATTGCAGTTATTGGAAGGGTAGTTAAGATTGATTATAGTACGTCGGCACATGATAGATGGAAGTTTGCTAGACTTGCAATTTTAGTGGATCTGAACAAACCCTGAAGCCTTGCATAGGGATCGATAATTTTGTTCAGAAATTAGAATATGAGTGTCTGAACAATATTTGCTTCACCTGTGAAGTATATGGAGATTTTATGGAGAATTATGGCAGTTCAGAGAATAAACAGGGTTTGGAGAGAACCGAGGAAAGCTAGCAAAGATAACGAGAATAAGGTTCCTTCAAAGGAATCCAGAGGGACTAATTTGTACGATCAGTAGATAGTGGTAGAAAACCGTAGGCGAAAACTGCAAAACCAGGATGTGAATCGCAACGCGTCTATTAGGATGGGGAATAGTGCAAGGTCGGGCTCTCATTTTGATACTCTCGTGGTTGAGGACCAGGTGAATGATCCCATGTAGGATGTTAATAAATACTCATCACAATTGCATACAGTGCAACCGGATGTACAGGGTAAGGACCTTGCTGAAATAGCTAAAAGGAGTGGTTTTAAAGGGTCGATTGTTCATAATACTGCTTATAAGGCCTCTAGTCCGAACAAAAAAAGAAGAAGAAGAAAACAGGTCAATTGTCAAATAGGATTTACGTACTCCTGATGAAAGAGGGGCAGTCGTTGCGTCTTAGAACTCATATTGTGGATAGAAATGTTGGGTCTCACATTGCTGCCACAATTTTGAAGAAAGATCATGGACCTACAGACAGAACTGGGATTAAAATCTCCAAAGGTCCTGGGGTGGTCAACAAGTCTTTTAAAGAGAACTTTAGACGTGTTCATAAGAGGTCAAAATAAGGTGGTAAACCTGATGCTAACCAAGTCGTCTTGGCTAAGTGGGTTCAGTCTATATCAGCACAAGTGGAGGCGATGAAGGAGAACGACACAAGGGGATTGCAAGACCTTGCTGGCTAAGATATAGAATTCTAGGATAGAGAGTATATGGAAGGTTATGACGATTATGGGTGTTTCAAAGAGGACGGACGGAATATGGTTTAGTAAGTTGTTTTTTATTTTCCTTATATATTTTATCATGACGAGTTTTATGTTTTGGAATTTTCAGGGGCGGCTAGCCTTGTGTTCAGGAGTTATTTTAAGGAGTATGTTAGTAAGTATTGTTCAAAGATTGTTGCCTTATTTGAACCTCGTACAAGTGGTTCTAAGGCAGACATGGTGATTCTTAAACTAAAGTTTTCACTCGTTTTGGGTTGAATAGCGAGGTTTCAGTGGGGGAGTATGGCTTATTTGGGATGATTATGTGGTTTTGGAAATTACTCATATTGTAAACCAATTTATTAATGGTCGTTTCAGACTGGAGAATAGTTCGTCATGGTTATAGTTTATGATTGTTTATGCTAGTCCGAAGAAAAGCATTTGAGATAATATTTGGGAAACATTATTGACACTTACACATGTCGATGGTTCCCTTTGGATTATTGGAGGTAATTTTAATTCTATTGCTAGCATTGAGGGCAAAAAGGGGGATCGGCAAGGGTTTCTGGTGTCAGTCGAGCTTTTGCAGAGTATTTTTTTTAGCAGGATTGGTGGATGTAGGCTTTCATGGACCTCCATTCACTTAGTCACGGGGTGATCTATATCAGTGACTGGACAGGTTTCTAGTTAATCAGGAATGAGTCTATCTTTTTTCAGAGTCACATGTTTATCATCTAAATAAATTGGGTTCCGACCATAGGCTAATCCTTTTTTCCCATATGCTAGTAGTGAATGCGGAGGCAAATAGACCGTTTTGTATTATTGCGGCATGGAACAACCATCCCTAATTCCCTGACTTATTGAGTTCAGTCTGGGATAATGAAGCTAACCTTAGTTCTAATCTGAGTAAGTTCAAATCAAATATGTTGGTATAGAATTCGGAGGTATTTGGTCATATTAGAAAAAAAGAAGAGAAGACTTATGGCTCGTTTAAGTGGGATTGATAAGGCACTATAGGTACATCGTTCTGATTTTTTGATAAATCTTGAGTATGAATTGAGGATGGAACTAGAGGATATCCTTACATTCGAGGGGAATTTGTGGAAACAAAAAACGAATGCGCAGTGGTTAGTTCATGGGGATCGTAATACGAAATTCTATCATGCCTCGACCGTGGCTAAAAGACGTAAAAATAAAATTCTAGTGCTAAAATCAAAAAGTGATATTTGGTTTAAGTAATCGTCGGAGCTAGCATCAATGGCGGTCCAGTTCTTTAGCAAGTTACTCACTAGCTCTAATGAGGTACCTTCGGCCTACTAGATAATGGGCAGATTTGAGAGGATTTCACCTCATGAATTAACCAGATTGGCATCGCCTATCGTAGATGAAAAGATTAGACAAGCAATTTTCAAAATAGCACCATTGAAAGCTCCAGGTTTTAACAGGATTCACGCTTTGTTTTATCAGAGGAATTGGTAGACGGTTGGGGAATCGATTTGTAATTTTATCAAAGGACTTTTCTCGGATAATTTGTGGCATGAGGACTTGAATAATACAATTCTTGTTCTGTTACCAAAGGTTACTAGCCCTGAATACATTAGTCAATTTCGCCCTATTAGTCTTTGTAATGTGATTTATAAAGCTACTACATAGACTATTGTCAATCGATTAAAGCCATATCTGCCTATCTGGGTCTTGCAGAATTAGACAGGTTTTATTTTAGGATAATGACTCGGGAGGTGATCCATTTTATGAACAAAAAAAAGGGGCAAAAAGGATGGATGGCTATAAAAATCATTTTGGAAAAGACATATGATCGACTCGAATGGAGCTTTATCGAGGACACACTTTATGATATTGGTATTCCAGAAAGCTTGTGAAATATTGTTATGTGTTGTGTCCAGTCGGTTAGAACTCAAATTCTATGAAATCACCTTATATCTTTGTGTTATGCATGGAATGTCTAGCGCAAGTTATTCAATTGGCCATTGATGAGGGTACATGGAAGTCTTTTCAGACATCCGGTGCATGCCCTAGTATTTCTCACCTTTTTTTCGCGGATGATATGATCTTATTTATCGAGGCATCTATGGACCAAACAGTTGTCATACAAGAGATTTTTTGCTGGTTTTGTGATGTGTCTGGTCACAAGGTAAGTTCACTAAAACTAAGATATTGTTTTCTAAGAATATGCCGATTGAGAGTAGAGAAATCATTTGCAGCACTTTTGGCTACTCAGAAGTAAATCATTTGTGAAATATTTAGGCGCTCCTCTATTACATTCGAGAGTTAATTTGACCGCATACCAGTATTTGATTTCTATGATTTAGGAGAGGTTGTCTGGGTGGAAAGCAAAAACTTTATCCTTTGCTAGGCGTGTTACACTTGCTAAAGTTGTCCCAGCCACCATTCCAATTTATACAATGCAATCAATGTTAATCCCCAAAAATATTTGTGTGGAAATTAAAAGACTAATTAGGCAGTTTATATGGGGAATCACAACCGAAAAAGGAGGTGTTCACAAAGTTAAATGGGTTGATGTCCAGAAACCAATTGAGGTGAGGGGGTCTCGGTTTTAGAGACTTAGAACGACAAAATCAGGCGTTCATGATGAAGATTGCCTTTCAATTGATAGCTAAGAAAGATCATCTTTGGGTTCAGTTTATTCGCGCTAAATATAAATACGGTGATGGCTTTTCGGAGATGCTTTAACAGTCCAATTGCTCTAACATATGGAAGGGCGTTGCTCGTATTTGGTCTCATATCCGTGATAACGTCGTACGGTGCTTGGGCAGTGGCAAGATGATAGACTTCTGGTTTGATTCGTGGTTGGTTGATGTTGGTATACTTATCAACCATACAATAGCTGCTGGTGCCATTAATATTGATAAGGTTAGTGTAGCAGAGATGGTCGATTTGGCTGGTAATTGAAGATGGTCTAGGTTCGATCAACTGCTGCCAATGGATATATTACTCCGTATTGCAGCTGTCAAAGGACCTTGTGTATCGTATTTTGAGGATGTTGTAGGTTAGAGTTTAAATCCGAATATGTGATTTATAGTTCGCTCGACATATATAAAGCTTGTCAATAATGAGAATGTTAGTTCGAATGTTGACTCGGTGTGAAAGATATGTTGGAAAATATGACTTGAAATTGTTCATTGTCAAAGATGGCAACCCCAAAGTCTAAGGTGATTGCACCTAATTTTAAAAGTGGTAGGAAAGGTAGAAAATAATTAATGGGAAAATTATTTTATGGTTCCTGAAGATTAGGCTATTTGTAAGTTAGTCCCTGGAACTCAACTATAAATAGGCCTAACCATTTCCATTTTCAATTGTACCAAGTAAAGTATTGAGAGTTCTATTTGGCTTTTAAATTCCTTTCTATTCTCTTGTATTAGAGTGGTGAAAGGTGTAGTTAAATATTTTCTCTAGTGTACTTGGGGTACAGAGATTGTGGGAATGGTCTGTGTGTTGTAACAATTTTCACATAGTGGTTTCTTGGGTTGTCTTTGACAACGGTCGTGGTTTTTTCTTCGGTTGAGAGTTTTCACGTAAAAATCTTGTGTTTTTTTATTGTATTTTTTCTAGTTTATTTCTCTATTTTAGTCGGTTAATCTCAAGGGGGAATTGTTCCGCACTTTGATTCCCAACAATTGGTATCAGAGCGAGGTTGAAGGAGTGATAATTTTCTTATCCTTGTGGTTGCAGCTTTGTCTGAACCTCCATTTTGGAAAAGAAAATTTGTCACTGTTACTTTGAGTTCGTGGTTTCTTGGAGGTTGTTCTTGGTGTATTCTCGATTGGTGGTTACTTTGGTAGTGTGGAAGTGCATGTCTAAGAAAGTTCTGGCTAAGGAAAGACTTGGTATTTGAGCGATCCTTGTGATCCACCTCTCTTTCCTGGGAACTACCTGGTGCACTATTCACAGACTACATTCAGTTATGATGGCATCCGCCATGAAGTGCGACCTAGAGAAATTTGATGGAAAGATCGACTTTGGTTTATGGCAAATAAACATGAAAGACGTGTTAATACAATTGAAGACGCACAAGGCTGGGCATGTAAGAAAAATTGTCCAAGAGGAGCAAGTTCGGCAACAGGCTCCGAATCAGAAGCTAGCATCGTCTCGCTTGTCACATGAGATGATTTTCTTCTATGAAGTTGAGAAGGACGTCCTCATGGTATCTCCACTTTACCATGGAAGAGGATGTGTTGTTGCTAGCGGATCTAAAGTTACACACGGGCATTGGTTGGCATTGATGCAAGGTGTATGGTGTCGATGGCTGATGAACTTCCAGAGGGAGCCAACATGGAAGTTACACCATAAGTTTCAGCATTTTCGACGTGCTAAGGTTTTATAAAGGTGTACTTTTTATGGTGGAGTACGACAATTTCTATTTTGAGATTGTGAAAGTGGTAGAATTTCAAGTCATGGTGGAGATTTGTTGGAAAATATGACTTGAAATTGTTCATTGTCAAAGATGGCAACCATAAAGTCCAAGGTGGTTGCACCTAATTTTGAAAGTGGTTGGAAAGGTAGAAAATAATTAATGGGAAAATTATTTTTTGGTCCCTGAAGATTAGGCTATTTGTAAGTTAGTCCCTGGAACTCAACTATACATAGGCCTAACCATTTCCATTTTCAATTGTACCAAGTCAAGTATTGAGAGTTCTATTTGGCTTTTAAATTCCTTTCTATTCTCTTGTATTAGAGTGGTGAAAGGAGTAGTTAAATATTTTCTCGGGTGTACTTGGGGTACCGGTATTGTGAGAATGGTCTGTGTGCTGTAACAATTTTCACATAGTGGTTTCTCGGGTTTTCTTTGACAACTGTCATGGTTTTTTCTCTGGTTGGGAGTTTCCACGTAAAAATCTTGTGTTCTTTTATTGTATTGTTTTCTAATTTATTTCTCTATTTTAGCTGGTTAATCTCAAGGGGGAATTGTTCCGCACTTTGATTCCCAACAAGATAATCCATAAATACTGTAGCCCTTAAATGATAAAAATGTTCCTATGGCTGATTTGCCATGATAAGGTAATGACAAATGTCAAGAGAATACGTCGGCACTTTACGGTGGATGGAAATTGTCCAACTTGTTCATGGCCGATGGAGGATATGAATCACTTAATTAGATTATGTCTAGCATCCGCGATTGTATGGAAAAAACTTATCAAGTCAGACCACTTACAAGAGATTTTATTCATGAATATTAAAGCTTGGGTAAAGTTGAATCTCACGGATCCTCGAAAATTTATCACGGAAGTAGAGGACTGAGACCTATTATTTGGTGCGATTCTGTGGAATCTATGTCTTGATCAAAACTTGGTTGCGTTTGAGTCTCTACTAGAGGATAAAAGACCTTTACTGGATCAGCGCTGACGTCTTCAAACGAATGTAGTTAAAGCTCTGGCTGTAAACATAAATCGAGCAAAACGCAGCGGAAGGATCGAAATTCATAAATACCTCCAGCCATTGTCAAAAATGTATGCCAAATTGTGATGTGGTTGCACCACCGTCGGATGCTTAAAACCACCGTCGAATACTTCGAACACGACAACACAAAAACTAAAATGCCAATGATCTTCTAAGTACTCAAAACTCACTTAGATGAAATATGTGATTCTTGTGTTTTATGCTTAGGGTCCTTAGGCTAGATGAGTATTTATAGGTGTGGTTTCCCATCAAAAACCACCCGGTTAAACTACCCCACTATCACATGAAAATCAATGTGGTAAAACGTGGGAATATCTAATAACCAAATCAATGGATCATGGTGCATGCTTACGTGTATTACAACAGTTAATGAAACTGCCATTAACTCATGAACCACATGTAAGTTGGTTATCCAACATTCTCCCACTTGGTTTGTATTAACAATGAGTACTTAAAGTTAAAACATAATGCATGAATCATGGCGATATTTTATCTTAGGATTTGAGTAGTATCTTCCATGTATCACAATACATCAAATTTCAACGCTTTAGACCAAATACTTAATAAATAAACCCAATGTTTATTCTAGGTCCAAACTTTAGTGACATTTCTCGAAACAATTAACTTAATGTGTACACAACATATATGAGAAATATCAAACTTTATTAGAGTTTCAACAGAATCGTTCTTACAACGAAAATTTACAAAGTGGGGACAAGTCCTATAGTGACAGCATGATCCTTAAATTTATGTGGTGGCATGCCCTTAGTCAAAGGATCAACTAACATCTACTCAGTGTTAATGTGCTCAATGACCACTTTCTTTTCTTTAACACGTTTCCTTATGGCTAGATACTTAATGTCGATGTGTTTACTTCGACTTTCACTTTTGTTGTTTTTAGCCATAAAGACTGCAGCTAAATTGTCACAATATATTCTTAATGGCCTAAAGATTGAATCCACAAGTCTCAGCCCAGAAGTAAAACTCTTTAACCATACTCCATGTGAGGTAGCCTCAAAACACAAAACGAACTCGGCCTCCATAGTGGAAGTAACAGTCAATGTCTGCTTGACACTCCTCCAAGATATAGCTATACCGGCAAACATAAATATGTAACCTGATGTTGATTTACGTGAATCAACACAGCCGGCAAAGTTTGAATCGGAGTAGCCAATCACTTCCAAATGGTCAGATCGTTTGTATGTAAGCATGTATTCCTTTATCCTTTTGCGGTATCTCAAAACTTTCTTTGCATCTCTCTAGTGGTCCATACCCAGATTACTTTGATATCTTCCCAACATCCCAACGACAAATGCAATGTCAGGTCTTGTACAGACTTGAGCATACATCAGGCTTCCAACAGCAGAAGCATATGAAATGTTTTTTATTTGCTCATTCTCAAATTCGTTCTTCGGGCATTGGTTCAAATTGAACTTATCACCCTTCACGATAGGAGCAACACTAGGTGAACAATCTTTCATCCAAAATCTTTTCAAAACTTTGTTGATATAGGTTTCTTGAGATAGACCTAAGTCACCTTTATGTCTACACGATGAATCTTAATGGCAATGACATAAGATGCGTCACCTATATCTTTTATATCAAAATTTTTAGAAATAAATTGTTTCACCTCATGTAGCATACTCTTGTCATTTTTTGCAAGTAAAATGTCATCCACATATAGAATAAGGAAACAAATTTTACTCACACTGACCTTCAGGTATATACATTGATCCATGATATTTTCAACAAAACCAAATGAAGATATAACCTCATGGAATTTCAAATACCACTGACGGAAGGCTTGTTTCAATCCATGTATAGATTTCTTTAACTTACAAACCAAATTTTCATCATCACTAGAGGAAAATCCTTCAGGTTGTTTCATGTATGCCTCTTCCTCTAGGTCACCATTAAGAAAGGTAGTTTTCACATCCATTTGTTGTAACTCAAGGTCAAATTGAGCTACTAATGCTAACACGATACATAAGGAATCTTTCTTAGATACTGGACTAAAAGTCTCAGCGTAATCAATTTCTTCTCGTTGAGTGAATCCTTTAGCAACAAGTCTTGCTTTGTATCTTTCTATGTTGCTTTTTGAGTCTCTTTTGTTTTTTGAAGACCCATTTACATCCAATGGCTTTTACACCATCAGGCAACGGTACAAGATCCCAAACTTCGCTGATTTTCATAGAATTCATCTCATCCTTCATAGCATCATACCATAATTTTGATTTATTGCAACTCATGGCAGTTGAAAATGACTCAGTGTCATTTTCAGCTCCAACGTTATAGTCAGATTCTTGTAAATACACAAAATAATCACTAGAAATTGCTAATTTTCTTTCTCTAACAGATCCCCTCAATGTTGAACTAACATTTTCTTGTGAATCATTTTGTTCAACTGGTTTTTCAATAATTTCTGGATTTTGTTGAACAACTTGATCTACTGGAGTGTTTTCAGCAAGTTGTGGAACTTCATTGATTGGTTGTTCAACACCCGGTTGAGCTTGGGGGTGTAATCACTCATTTTTATCTAGTCTGTAAATATCATATTAATATTTTAGTATAATTATTAATAAATTATTATTGCATGTATACATATATTATATTATTATATGTTTATTATGTACGTGTATGTATATGTTATTAATATATACGTAATATATGTGTGATGTGTGTGAATGCATGTATAGTATATGTATTACGTATGTGTACATATTCATGATTATCATGGTATATGTGTGTCATATATATGTTTATATTTTATGCATGCATTGTTTGTATATGTACAATATGTGTGAATAAATATATATACATATATATGCCTATGCGTTTGAATGTTATGTGATATATATTTGCATGTACGTAAATTATATATGTGTATGTGTCATATTATTATTATTACTATTATTATTATTTGGGCTAAGTTAAAATTAAATCCAAATAAATGAATATATTTAAACCCAAAAAATTAACAGTACAATCCTTAATTATAGAGCCCAAAAAATATATATATTACACGGCCCATTTTTTTTGGCCAGACTCAAACCCTAAAAATATCTAACCCTAATCTCTCTTATATGCAGTCGTCTCTGGGCCGTTGGATCAGATCTTGATCCAACGGCCACGATTGAAAGGAGAAAACCATCCAGCTGTCGCGTGTGGTACACGCGTGAGCCGTTCAGCTCCCCACGCGCTCGTGCATCACATGCACAAGACTCCTCGGCTGCTGACCGCCACGTGGCACCATCTCATGCCATCCCACCGGTCTCTAGATTAAATCTGAGCCGTCCATTCCTCATGCCATCTCAGCCGTTAGATCAAGTCGTTGGATCGGATCTGATCTAACGGTCGAGAACACGACTGACCGAAAGCCCTGCTCCGCCGCTGCCGTCGTACGCTCGTGCCTCACCAACCCACCAAACCGGACATGCAAAATCAGAGAAGTACGAGTTAGATCACAGAAAAAATCATTCTTCTAATCTTGTAAGCAAACAAGAAATCAATCAATCAATCAAAAGGCATCCTATATATCAAATGTATCCATGTTTTGTACTGAGACTCCAGATTGGAAATAATAACAAAAAATTCAGAGTTCCACTGGTATTCTTCTCTCTTCCTTTCTAGCAAGTCTTTCACACAAAAATAATAAAGGAATACAAGAAAAGGGGTCAAGAGTTTACCCTCGCCGTGGCCGCCGTCCTGTGATAAGCCTCTTGATTCTTTCGAACTACGCACGGTGAATCGGACGGTGGTGGTTTTCTTTTAGGGGTGTTTTTCTCTTCCTTTCTAGCAAGTCTTTCACACAAAAATAATAAAGAAATACAAGAAAAGGGGTCAAGAGTTTACCCTCGCCGTGGCCGCCATCAGGTGATAAGCCTCGCGGTTCTTTCGAACTATGCATGGTGAATCGGACGGTGGTGGATTTCTTTTCCTATTTATAAGAAGAAATGAGTGTTTTTCCTAAAACCTAAGGCTAGATCCGGCTTCTAAATATAAAAAGGGGTTGTTTCAAGGTCTGCCGCCGCCGACGAACGGCGGCTGGTGGTAACCAGCGTCGGCCAGTACGGTGGCATGTGGTCAGATTTTAGGTTGGAATCCAAAATATCTTTCTCAGTTGAATATTATAGAGGATTTGGGGATAGTTTTGTAACGGGTTTTAAAAAATAGGGGAAAATGCTGGATTTTAGTCAAATAAGTGTGTTATATAGAGTCTCGTTTTTTTTAAAATGGTATAATTACGCATTAAGGACCTCCATCCTTTCATTATTTTCATTCCAAGCGTGCCGCATGGTCAAATTGCAATCCCAATCCTCCTTCCTCTTTGAAATCTTTCAATTTCGCCCCCAAATTAAACTGATTCGGTTTTTAAATGGAAAAATTACCCCCTCAGCTACCCCGCGTTTTTGAAATTTTCACTTCGAGCTTGCCGCATGGGTTTATCACACAATAGGTCCTTTAGAGTTTATTTCAGTTTTTAATTAAGTCCCTAAATACGTCTTTTGTTTATTTAATTTCTGTTTTCGGATTTTATTTTCATTTCATTTTAGTCCATTTGATGCTTTAAATATTAATGTCTTTTGTTTTTTTTTTAATTGTTTTTTAGCATGTTATGTTGTATCATATTTACATATGTTTCATTTATATCATGTCTATTTATGTTTTATTATGTGTTATATCATTTTTTATGTTTTAATTTGTTTGTTCATATTATATATGTCTATTTTACATGTTATGTCTTAGTTTAATTTGCATATCATGTCCTTATGTTAGCTTTTTTTTTGTTTATTTAGTACATTATGTTACATGTTAATTTTATGGCATGTTTATCAATGTTTTTTATGTCCATTTTGTTATCTATGTTTTTATATATGTGTTGTCTTTGTCATGTTTATCTATGTATGTTTTCTTTTATATGCATTATCATGCTAATATGTTTAACTTTGTTTGGTCACGATGAATATGTGTTAGTTTTTTATGTTTGCTTTGTTTCTTAGGTTACATGTTAGTGTGGAATTTGTTAATTTTGTTATGACATATTTATATTGTGTATGCATATATATTGTGTTACATATTAAGTTTTAGTTTTTATGTTTACATGTTGCTCTGTTAATTTAGTATCATACTTTGTCATGTGTATATGTCATGCATGTGTTATAGTTGTGGTTCGTATTAATGTGTTTAAGCATGTTAGAATTAATTAATTTAGTTTTGGAAGCATGTTTTTTCTTGTTCATGTTTATACTTTGTTTTTTTATATTATGGTGGGTTATGTTTTTTTATTCATGTATTTTATTATTTTCTTTAATGTTGTAATATTCATGTTTTTTTTTATGTTTTTTAATACCAAGTCAATATGAATGTATTTTTTTATGTTTTCTAAGATTGCATAACAGATATATTAATTGTCAATGCGGTGCCCTTTTATTCAAGCGTAAACGTGGCCAGTATCGCAGTGATGGTGGTCTACCAGTTTACTCTCGAATAATGGGGCCCTTAAATTTTACCTGCACTTATAGCCAAGTTTTAATTTAATCGTCACTTTAATCCGGAAAGTCTAATATTAATAAAGTGGTAATTATTAAAGTACCAATTTTGGGCGGCGTGGGGTGCTAATCCTTCCCCATCCTAACCGACTCCCGAACCCAACATTTTAAAATCTCTGGTTTTATGGTGTCCGGCCTACCTTAGTGGCCGGTGGCGACTCCATTTTTAAGATAAAACGCAGTTTTTCTAAAACCCCACGGAATATATTTTTTTAATACCCGAAAGACCCCAAACACCTTGAAACCCATTTTTTAGCGAGAAAAGATCGCTACAGGGGGTGTTATATATAATAACCAATCTCTCACTTGAAGTAGATTGATGACCTATGATTATTGAATACCGAGATAGATCACTCCCACTGATTGACTCATTCTCAAGAAATTTTGCATATCTTGATTCCACAATTCTAGTGTTGTTAGATGGACAATAGAATCTGTAACCTTTGGACTTTTCAGCATATCCAGTGAAATACCCACTAATGGTCACTGGGTCCAGTTTCTTTTCTTGTGGGTTATAAATTCTCACTTCAGACGGGCATCCACATACGCGTGTATGTCACAAACTCGATTTTTAACCTTTGAATAACTTAAAAAGTGTTTTGGGGACAGCCTTGGTTAGAACCCGATTTAATATATACACAACCGTCTTGAGAGCTTCAACCCATAAAGACTTAGGTAGCTTAGAGCTACTAAGCATACTTCACACCATGTCCATTAGAGTTCGATTTCTTCTTTCCGCGACACCATTCTGATCAGGTGAGCCTGGTATGGTGTATTGGGCAACTATACTGTTGTCTTGAAGAAATTTTGCAAATGGACCAGGTGCTTATCCATCCTCAGTGTATCTACCATAATACTCACCACCTCTATCGGTTCTCACAATCTTTATTTGCTTACCGCATTGTTTCTCTACTTCAGCCTTGAAAACCTTAAAGGCTTCTAACGCTTCATTTTTATGATAAAGCATGTAGAGATACATGTATCGTGAGTAATCGTCTATGAAAGTGATAAAGTATTTATGATCTTGCACATCCATATCTGGACAACATATATCAGAATGGATAATTTCCAATATGGTCTAACTCCTCTTGGCACCTTTCTTTGACTTGTTAGTCTGTTTGCCCTTAATGCAGTCTACACAAGTATCAAAGTCAGTAAAATCTAAGGTATTGAGAACCCCATCATTTACTAATCTTTTAATCATTTCGATGGAGATATATCCTAATCTCTGGTGCCACAAAGTAGAGGAATCTTCATTTATAACACAATGCTTAATACCAGTTTGAATGTGCATAACATTATGAGTGGCATTATTTTGTAAATTAATAGAGTAAAGACCATCATATAAAATTCTATTTCCAACAATTTCAGATTTATAAAACAAACTGAAACTAACATTTGAAAAATTAAAACAATACCTCAAGGGCACAAGTCTTGAAACAGAAATTAAATTTCTAGAAAAACTAGGAATATAAAAAGTCTTTTCTAAAATTAAAACAAAGCCACTACTAAGCACTAATTCGCAAGTCCCAATAGCTTCCATATGCGACTGCATCTTGTTTCCCAAATAGATATGTGGCTCAGCTCCCACTAGTTCCCTCAGGTTTTTTAATCCCTGTAAAGAATTTAAGACATGGATTGTAGAACCAGAATCAATCCACCATGTGTTATAATTAACATCAACCATATTTGACTCAAAGCAAACAAGTGAGATTGATTTACCTTTTTTTCAAGCCAGCTCTTATGCTCGACACAGTCATTTTTCATGTGTCCCTTCTTTTTACATAAGAAACACGTGAAATCTTTCTTTATGTCAGGTTGGGGTTGCATTTTAGCCTTCCCCTTCTGTTTGGCTTTGACTGACCTCTTTTCTTTAGTAACCGTCAGTGCACTCTCTCCCATCTCCAGTGCGAGCCTACCCTCTTCTTGATCACACATGGTCAAAAGTTCATCAATAGACCATTATTCTTATATATGTTATAAGAGATCTTAAATGGCCCATATTGAGGTGGAGGAGTGTTCAATATATAGTGCACCAGGAAAAATTCAAACATTTCAACCTCAAGTGCCTTAAGTCGAGCTGACAAATCTCGCATCTTATTGATGTAATCACGCACACATTTCACGGTAGTGAGCTTTAGTGATGTAAACTTCATAATTAGGGTGCTGGCTAATGACTTTTGAGAAGTATGAAACTGTTTCTCTATAGCCGTTAATAGCTCTTTGACATTCTCATAATGCTCAATCGAGCCACAAACATCGTCAGGAACCTTGCTCTTAATGAACATAATACTTAAGCGATTGGATCGCTCCCACTTTTCATATAGAGCAAGATCAGCTTGATTGCTGGTATCGGTGATATGTGGCTCAGATTTCCTTATAACATAGTCAATATCCATACACACCAATTGAAGAAGAATACCCTCCTTCCAGAACTTAAAGTTCTCACTGGTTAATTCAGGGATATCTACTTTATTATCAGACATATTCATAGGTTGTAATGCTACAAAAATAATTTGACATACATGCTTAATATAAATTTGAGGCAAACATAAGTCATAATTTACCAATGCAAATTATGTAAATAATGAATCTAGAGACATACAAATTGCTTGTGGGCTAAATTTTTAAAAACTCGTCTAATAATTTTTATCTTAATAAGTTATATAACAGGATTTAATATCTAAGCTTTCCGTATGTGATTTTAAACCTTAGTAATTTTATTTAACTAAATATGCTATAGCTAGTCTTTAACTAAATAAAATTATGAAAGTCACTTAGCTAGATATTAACCCTAAACTTTATTCAAAGTTATTGTTATTCATTATGCAACATTTTATGTCTAGTCCTTATGAGATCTTTACCGTAATTTTTATTTAATTAAAGTTTCTGTGGCTAATTCTTTAATTAAATAAATTATTCGGATCCCTAGACATATATTCTATAGTTTTATTGCTTAATACTTTATGAAATAAATCTTAAATTTTTATGTACCTAATTTTATGTATATAACTAATTACCGGATAAGTTATATAGAATCTCTTAATTTAGGCGCATACAATAATTATTTCTAAAATTTATTTTTAATAAACTTATTAATAAATTTTAGAAATTAATTTAATAAAATGTTATGATTTTAAAACAAAAGTCTACAACATTATTTTTCTCAAAATTTTAGAATTTAAAGACCAACATGGCATTTTAATTTTGAGAAACATACCAACTTTAAAATGACAAGGCAGAGATTTAACCATGCTCGGATACCAAATGTAAACATAAATCGAGCAAAGCGCAGTGTAAGGATCGAAATTCATAAATACCTCCAGCCATTGTCAAAAAACGTATGCCAAATTGTGATGTGGTTGCACCACCGTCGAGCACGTCGAACTACCGTCGGATGCTTAAAACCACCGTAGAACCACCGTCGAATACTTCGAATACGGCAACACAAAAACTAAAATGCCAAGGATCTTCTAAGCACTCAAAACTCACTTAGATGGAATATGTGATTCTTGTGTTTGATGCTTAGGGACCTTAGGCTAGATGGGTATTTATAGCTGTGGTTTCCCATCAAAAACCATCCGGTTAAACTACCCCACTATCACATGAAAATCAATGCGGTAAAACGTGGGAATATCCAATAACCAAATCAATGGATTATGGTGTATGCTTACGTGCTGCATTACAGTAGTTAATGAAACTGCCATTGACTCACGAACCACATGTAAGTTGGTTATCCAACACTGGCCACTGCCCATCAAGCTAACAATGTTTTAGGGGGGTTTGTTCCTAATGCTGCTCGAGTGGTTGACTGGAGTTATTCGCTGTATGGGTGGGTAAAGTTGAATTCTGATGTTGCAAAACAGGAGAGCACAGGTCATGAGTCATGTGGTGGGGTGATTCGCGATTCGGATGGTATGTGGATCATGAGATTCAATAAATTTATTTGTGTTTGTTCGGTACTTGAAGCCGAGCTTTGGGTTGTCTTTGTTGGCCTCATAGAAGCATGGAATTTGGGGTATCGAAAAATATTAGTGAAAGTGGACTGCTACCTTTGATTGTCGTCTTTGGCCCATTATAATTGCTCATAATCTTAGTTTGATAAGCTTCCTCGATGCCTCATAATGGTGGGTTAAATCCCAAACCTACCCTATCACATTCATAGTCAACGGTGGGAAAAAAGAAAAAAGAAAAAAGAAAAAAACAAGAGTTGTTGATCATCATTGTGATTCCATAATGATGGTGACATTTTGAAGAGAAAAAGAAACAAAAAACAAATACAAAAAGAACCGATATATGGTCTTGATTCGGTTAGCCAAAAATCGAATAAGCCACAATGCTCAGAATAAAGGCTTGATTACGTGGGATCTACCGTGATTATGCCACATTGTCAGAGGGAGAGAAGCAGCGAAGAAGAAGAAGAAGAAGAAGAAGAAGAAGGGAAGGGTAAAAATGGGTCTGCTTTCGAACAAGGTAGAGAGGAATGAGATCAAACCAGGAGACCATATTTACACTTACAGAGCTGTTTTCACCTACTCTCACCATGGTACCTTTTCTCTCCTTTGACTTCAATTTGGACTTTTGATCCATTGTTACCCCAGAAATGTAAAGACTTGGTAAACAATTTGCATTCTGATTTGTGCATTTGTCTCTGTTTCTCTGGGTTTTTTCTTGTGAATTTGACTCATGTTCGATAATTTTCCATGTTACTCTCTGCAAGTCTTGTTTTTTGGGTCTTTTGACTGTTTTTGTGTGGAAACCCCTTTAATTCCTTATTAGATCTGTCGGTTGGAGTTTTTCTTCACGGTATAAGAGAGAAAATAGTGGTTTAGAATTTCACCATTCTTAGGTAGTCTCTTTCTTAAGCTGCTGGAGAGTGTTTTCATTGGCAGCTTCTTTTTAATGTTCTTTTGAATCAGGACTTTTCCATGATAGTTTGATGTCCAAAGTCTTGTATAAAGTGATTTATAGGGGTTAAATAGTTGCTTGATAGCTGAACTGAGGAAAAATCTAACAATTATCATGTCAGTATGAAGAGCTTGATTTACTTAAGCATGTCCAGAATTTTTGAGGAGTAGAATTCTTAGCTTGCAACAGTTATTTGAAAACTATTAGATGTTTTTCGCTCTCTTCGCTCTTCTTGTTAGGATTTGGCATTGTTATCGAAGTTCCGATCCCAGTGGTGATATCTTTAACTGTGTAAAACTTGGAAGTTTTGCTGATATTAGTGATCCCATTCCTACTTCTGCTTCTGCTCCTGCTTCTGCTCTTCCAGTGTCAAAAGCTCCATGCTTTTGTAATTGTTACCCTATGAGCTTGTTGGATGTCAAATCATGTAGGCATCTTTGTTGATGGAAGCAAGGTGGTCCACTTCAGACCTGAAAGGAACTTGGATTCCAGCATTGAGTCATCTTCTGAGCTTTATGATCCTATATCGCCCCAATCAGCTTGTCCGATCTTTCCTGATTGTGGCTTCCGGCAGCCAAACAGTGGGGTAGTACTCTCATGCCTGGATTGCTTCCTTCGGAATGGATCTCTCTACTGCTTCGAGTACGGGATGACCCCATCAGTTTTCCTTGCCAAAGTGCTTGGAGGCACATGATCCACAGCAGTTTCCGACCCTCCCGGAACAGTTATCCACAGGGCAATGTATCTTCTTCAAAATGGATTTGGAAACTACGATATATTCAAGAATAACTGTGAGGACTTTGCTCTGTATTGCAAAACTGGTCTTCTGATTATCGAAAAGCAAGGGGTCGGAAGAAGTGGTCAGGCTTCTTCGGTGATCGGTGCCAACTTGGCCGCTCTCCTTTCTTCTCCATTAACACTATTGATGCCAAGTCCTGTAGGTGTGGCAACGGTTACAGCCGGGATGTACTGTGTGAGCAGGTATGCAACCGATATAGGCGTTCGAAGCGATGTGATAAAGGTGGCCGTGGAAGATTTGGCTGTGAACCTCGGCTGGGCAGCGCCCCATGATGAAGCAGATCAGGAAAACGAGGCTTCTGACCGACAACTCATGACATTGTAACATGATGTAATATTTTATTGAACTCGGTATGCGATGGTCTCTCTCTCTGTCTTAGCTCATAACTTATCATCGTTTTCTAGCAGTTTAAGCTGTGTATTCAGAAACAACTTCTAAAAATAATTAAATGAAGTCAGGGACAGTGGTTGCTTGTCAAATGCATTGTTAGCTTTATTCGTTTCATCTTTCAGCTCCTACAAACATGGTTTTCATAAAGTAATTGACAGAAATTCAATGAATGAGATACTAAGTCAAACATCATCGATTTATCAAATGCATTAGCTTTTTTAAACCAGAGAAAGTCCGTGAAAAAGGATGAGTCTTTGAGTAAAGACATTTTTATCAAGAAATAAATATAGTAATTAATCGAAAAAATCTTGAGAAACATCATCCTTTTACAGATTCAAGGTCTCTGGAATTTTGCTTTTCAAATAATAACTATAGAAGCCAAGTCTTTTGAATGTACTGTTATTTATAGAAATCAATTAAATTACGAAGACAGGGAGACGGGTTGGCTTGTGAGCAAACGAGAGTTTAGGATTTTGTTGCTTGGTATTCAAATATAAATGGTGTGCCTGTACGTGAAAGCGCAGCCACCAGCGGATCTGAACCGGAATACCGATTGGTTTATGTACCCTGTGTGATAAAGGGGCCATGGTGGCCGGAGAAGATGAACGCTGATGAACAATGAACAATAAAATATAAAAGTTAGAGTTTAACGATAGAAAAAAAATAGTATTTTCAACAAAAAACAATGTGTTCCTCTGTATTTTATCTTATTCTTAATATTCAAATGTGTATAAGATGAGCCTTTAAATAGGCCATTACAGAGTTTTAGTAGCTAAAACTATACTTTTATCTCTAATTTAAATAAGACTTTATCTCTAATTTAAAGAAGACAAATAAAACTTTATTTCTAATTTAAAGAAGACTTCTAGTAAATCTAAATTACTAGTTACTTACTTAGAAATAAACTCTAATCACATGGTTACAATCCATACTCCCCTCAAGCTGGTGAGTAAACGTAATAGAGAACCAGCTTGGATCTTGGATGTGATGCCTTGTGCAAAAAACAAGAAGAAAAAACCAACAATTTTATCTTTGCTGAATTTTTTTTACAGCAACTCAAACTTTATGTGTTGTTCCTTAGAGAAAAAAATGATCCCCTCTCTTGAGAGTCTTTGATTTGATTGATGCATCAATTGGAATATTAGGATTCTCCACTGGATGCTCCACATGATGCTCCAGCATACAGTTCCTGACTGGATTTCTGATGCAGACGATGTAGGAAGTGATCATAGGAATCTACACTCCCCTCAAGATGGTAGTTACACATACTAGAGTTCCAGCTTGCATCTTTGATGTAAAATCTCTTTAAAAATATTATCTAGTTTTTAAGGTTAAACTAGAACCTCTTCTCCTATCTTTTAGGATGGATGGCTAAGATAGAACCAAATACTTCTCCTATTTTTAAGGCTAAAATATAATCTTTTCATCTATCTTTTTGATTGGCTAAGATAAAACCATTAAATAGAGAACAAAACAGCAAAATTAAACAAGTAGAAATTTCAACACAGATGTAAGATTCCAACGAGGGAGAAGCCAATGAACGAGTGTGGCCTAATGATAGCAGCGGAAAAGAGAAACGACGTGCATATGAAAAATCAGATCGTCGATCTGTTTCAGATTAGAGATGACCTGTCTCACTTCGTCGTACGATTCCTTCGTTCTTTCTTTTGTTGATCGTTAAATGTTGAATTGGGTTTCTTTTTCTCTGTTCATTCTTGCAACTTTTGTATACATGTACAGAGCATGACCAATCTGCTTAATTGTTGTCTCAAACCAGCATGGTTCATATTTTCAGGTGACATGCCATTTCTTTCACTGGTAGAAAGGAACCCCATTTGTTGAAGATCAAGGGATGTACAATGGCTTGACTTGGTGGGAGCAGATAGACAATGGGAACCAGCTTACACCCAACAGATAGACAATGGCTTGGCTTGACAATGGGAACCAGCTTGTACCAGTTGTGCTGTAATAAGTATCCTCATATGATGTCTTTTTTTCCCCTTCTTTTTTGCTGTAGTAATATTGCAACATGGTTCTCCCTTTTCTGACAGGTACTTGATAGCCTCCCTTACAACAGACTATCAGCATCCGATCCTCTTTTTCAACACGGTTGCAGCGATCGTTCTCGTCGTCGCCAAGTTCCCCAACATGCACAAGGTCCGGATCTTCGGAATCAATTCCGAATACTAAGTTGGCATCCGATTTAAGCACAGTTGGTTATGCTGGCTATGTTAAAATAACATTCTGAAGGTGTAATTTTCTTTCTGTGCTGAGTTTATTACAGCTCTCATAGATCAATTCAGAATACTAATTTGGGCCCTTATCAACTCTGGCACGAATCTCTTTAAACATGAATCGGTCCAGTAAAGTACCTTTATCGGCTGTACAGGGAAAACCAATAGAAATGTAGTAGTTATAAAATTAAATTCCCATGGAGAAATCACTTCGGCAAACTTCAACTGTTCTGCCTGGTACCACAGGTGTCTGTAATTTCATATCGACACTGACATCAAACTACAAACAGTTGGAAATACTGTAACTCCCGAACACAATCATTATCCGTTTCCACAAAAACTACGCATTCCACCAGACACACGACGTTCATGCACCGAGAACGTTTCGATTAAGTGGCTGGCATGAATTTGATCATCCTTTCCCTACAACATAAAGTAGGCAATAATACGCCATTGCAAAAAGGAAAATGTTTTGAATGTGGGGCAGACTGCACTGCAGTGCACTATATTTATATGGCCACTTGTGTTGGTGTAAGCTTGCAGGCCATGGCTTTGAAATATGCAGTGACGTCATGGAGGGGGTCCGACCGAACAGTTTGATTAATGGTTTGGTCGTTGATTAGACGTGAGGCGTCTAATCTTGGTGTGACGAAAGAAAAAGGAACGGTTATGTAATTATAGCCACAAGATTGGATAAATGTGATATATTTAATTGGAGGGGGCATGGTTATGGTTCTTATTGGCTAAGAAAGCAGCATTTGGCATGAATGACTTTGCACCTGTAGCATCTGGAATTTTCGAGTTTCAAAAGGTTATTTGTTGGGGGCATATAAGATATAGTACCAATGTTTTTGGCCTATGGGAAATAGAGTATTTGTTATATATAATATAATTATTACTATTTGATTTATTGATCATTTAGTCGGGAATGAATATTGAAGATGTTCATATGAGACAATCCTTACAATCAATTATTGGTATTTGATTTATTGATTGAAATTTCAATTAAATCTTAAATATTTCATTATATTTAATTCTCTCAATCAATTTGTTTCCCACAAATTAGTAATAGGTTATATACAGGATGATACACAGTAAGGACCCACAAAAAAATATTTTTTTTAAATTAAACAATAATAAAATTATATTTTAATCTCTTAAAAAATATATAATTTATTATTGACCTTAAATTTTAAAAAAATTAAATAATTAATTCAATAAATAATGTTGAGTTATAATATATATTATTTTAACAGTATAAATATATATATATTTATATTCTTTAATATCCATTTTGGTGGGTGCATAGTATGAATATTTTATTGTGTGAAAGTGGGGTTTGTCATGGGGCAGGCGGCACGAGATACATGAAAAATAATTAAATTGAAAATTGAAATATATCAAGAACAAATAATTAGCTGGTAATGCGAAGAAAAATGAATTAAAGGTCAAATTTTGTTGTTAGTCCCTGTATTGTGTAAGTTACAAATTTGGTCTATGTACTTTATTTTAATTATATGTAGTTATATTTTTCAAAATTTTAAATTTCGGTCTCGACTCAAACAATGATTATTAGATATGTTGAGTCAAATTATACTTAAGTTGTCTATTTAATTTTTGTTATCCAATTTGATGGTTTTTAGTTCAATAATTTAGTCATATATTATCCTTGCACCAATTTGATCAAGATTGAAAAACCAAAATAAAAAAAACATGGATTAAAATTGACCAAACTAAAATATAAAACTTAAATCATTGTACTAAAGATGGCAAAATTACCTGACCTCGACCCAATCTGGTGTCCCCCGACCCGATCGAGTTTTTCTTCTTGAATTTTGGGATCGAGGCGGGGCGGGTTTTGAAAAGCATTGAGTCGGGGCAGGGCGGGTTCGGGTATAAGATAGAAATTCCCCGCCCCGCCTGGTATATTTTTTTATTATATATTTTATTTTTTTATCATATTTATGAAAATATCACTATATATAAATACTTTCCGGGCTTTAAAGCTATTCTTTTTAGTTTGTGCATATCGTAAATTTTTGTTAGATGTTCGAGTTTTAACGTATTTAATTCTGACGGTCAATGGTTCGAGTTTATTCTTTTAAAGTATGTATTTTTTCATGTGGGTAATTTAATTGATTTTATTTTATTTTTATGTAGGTTTAAAGTCCCTTGAAACCTATATTTTGTGACTGTGATAGTGATTTGATCGGATCTAATATCTATCGTCGATGAAGATTAATATTTTTAAAATTTTCGAGTTGGATCGGGGTCGATTTATAAATTGATAAATTAGGACGGGGCGGGACAAATAAATTAATATTTATATTCGAAGCGAGGCGGGATCGAGTTTAGATATCTATAGATCGGGGGCCAAAAGCCTGCCCCGTTGCCCTCCCTACGTACATGAAATCATGAACTAATGATAAAATTTGATCAATATTAAGTACTAAATCAATATATTACTTAAAAATACTATCAAGATATGTTTTTAATAAATCTAAATAAAATATCTAATGAGTTTTTCAGCACATAATTTATTATTTTGATTTAGTAAACAATATCTCAATTATCATTCGTAGAAACGAATCTATCATATACAAAATCATCTATGACATTTTGGGGCCTTGAGTGAAAATTAAAAAATGACCCCTATAGAACGAACGCATATTTCATTACTTTAAATAATTAATTTAATATTTCACTAATAAATTATTTATTTTTATTGTTTTGTTAAGAAAATATCTTAAATACAAGTAACTAGTAGCTTACAAGATTATCACTTGAGAAATTATTGAAGTTGTAAAAGTAGAAGATGTGGACTCTGAGCTGGAGCTCGTGTTATTCCCCTCTAAGACGGCCCTAACTATGTAGTCGGAGGCAATTGCTCCCCAAATTTTTTATATTAAAAGTATATAGAAAATTTAATAATTTAGACTTCAAATTTTGATTTATTCAAAGTTTACTTCTCATTTTTGACTTTTGGCTTCGTGTTGATCATTCTATTACAGTCCCTCTATGTATACTTGGGTTGTATAATCTCGTGTTTTGTGTTTAGAATTAGGCATCCATTTTTATTTTAATTAATACTTTAATATAAAGTTTTGTGAGAGCTTGAAAATGGGGTTAGTTGCTGCTTCAACGGCAGACAGCTGCATGCATGCATACTCAATTTCCCACGTTATTACGATAATTAAACTGCTGAACTGAGCATGAAGCCGGCATCACGCTTTTCGATTTCTTAACTAATTAACAGGATTTTGACGAAAACTAAAAACAACCTTAAACAGTTAACCTCAAATAACGTTATTGGTTTAATTGGTTTGGTCCATTTATATATTTATTATTTTATAATTCGCAGTATAATAATGATAAGAGCTTTTGTTTTGCATTGTAATTGCCGCGTTGCTTGTTTGCATTTAGATTACGTTTGTTCAGCAAAAGCTGGACAACTAAAGAGAAGGTTTATATAAAAAAAAGCTACAGAACTTAAAAAATTTACATGCAAATACAGATTAAATCTTAATTCGATTGATATTATTGATATAACAATCTATAGAGAATTTTTAGATGAATATAATGTCTTAAAAATGATTATGGTATGAGTATTATAACTTAAAAGTTTTAATATCGTGTTTACTTTTTGTGATAAATTATTTTAGAATTTGAGTTGATATATTAAAAAAGCAACTATACTATTTAAATTTCAAAATAAAAATTCTAATTTCTTGTCACAATTGTAGCAGAGATGAAAATAAGATAAAACATAGGGAGGATCAGATTGTTAAACTTCATAAAATATGTGTTTATTAGCTATTTAACCTTACATTTTAGGGGAAATAATTAGTTGTGAGTATTCGATCGAATTGAGTAAAAAAATTAGAGTTAGTTGAGTTGGGATACTATTTTATCACTCAAACTTTTATTTGAATTTTTTTCGAGCCGAGTCAAGTTGTTCGAGTTTCTGTTCAAATTTAATTTTAAATATTTATAATGTTACACTACTGATTGGTTCTAATTTAAACAACTTTCTATAACCACATACAATATACAAACATATTTTTTTTATATTTTTTGGGAAATTATATAATTTATTACAATATTATTTAATTAATTCAAATACCATCTAAAATTATATAATTTATTGTAATAACATTTTTCAAAAAAGGGATTTTGGGGTAAATATTGATGAATTATAAAGGAGTTAAGAAATTGATGAAAAGAAATAATTTGCTAAGAATTAAAGTTAAGGGATTAAATTGAATAAAATATAAATTTGAGAGGTTAAATTGCAAAATAATGCTCATTCAAACTTTTGAGTTATTTGAGTCATTTTTTTTACTTAAACTTTATTTGAAATTTTACGTTGAGTTTATAAAATTTAAATTGAATCAAAATTTTTATTATTTTTAGTCGAATCAATTTTTGTTTACTCCTAAAAGTAGTGCTTTTTATATAAGAAGAGTTTGAAACAAGCATCATTGACCATTCAATCAATTAATAAATCTAAAAATAACATATAATTTAATTAATATTTAAACTTAAAATATTATTAAATATCTTTTTGGGGAAAAAAACTCACATCATCCATTTGATTTCGTTATCTTTTTCATCATAAAATAGTAAGGAAAAAACTTTCATAAACAGGTTTCCCTTTTAGATTAGGGTTTTTAATTTAGGGTTAAAATTTTATGGTTTATGTTGTAGAGTTTAGAATTTAAGGTTAGTGTTTAGAATTTATGGTATAGAGTTTAAGGTTTAGGGTTTGGTTTTTTAGGGTTAGAGTTAGGAATTTAAGATTTAAGTTTTATAGTGTAAATATGTAGACTTGTGTAAAATTAATTTTACAAAGCATGTGTATCAAAATTTTACCCAAATAACAATACTTTCATGTTATATATAAAAATATAATTAATATGTTATACGATAATGAATTATTATTTAATATATTGATGAATATTTTTTTAGTTTTATAAATGGATTAAAAAACCATCGTTTGTAACATTTATTCAATTTAAATAATGAGAATATATGGATGTCCCTTGGGCGGAGTTCTTGTGAAGGATGCTCTTTTTACACTCATCTTTGTTAAAAATTTCATACATATTCTTGTCTCGTGACTCATTATGGGTACAAATCTCAAAATCAGCTTTGTTCTGTGATTCATAAGACTAAAACCATTCGTGCTTCACTACCCACGTGGGTTCTAAGACCCACTTAATCCCCGCTATAACCACACCACGACCCACTTTATATAATATATTTACAAGTATTAATTAAATAAATATAAATCATTTTTATGAAAAAAATATTAAATACTTGTCCTCCAAACTCCCACTATATATGACATTATTCAAACTGACACTCAATTGAACAAGATAAATAAGTACAAAACAAGATTACAATTTGACAAAACAAGAATAAAAATTAAAAAAAAAACAATAACTATCTTTCAATCATTATAGAAAACGGCAGATATGTTATAGATGAATTTCCTAAAGAGAGATAATTGAAAGAGAACAAGACTGTAGTGGATGAAGTAAGAGCTTGTGAGTTGCGACGTAGGCTAATGATGAATAATTTTAGGTTTTCATGTAAAAGAGATAAAGAGAGAAACTGAAAGAGTTGGGTTTGAGAGCCTGTTAAAATTTGAGTGGAATGATGAGTATTTTTTTATAAATGTTTATTTTTTAAATATACTTGGTATGTATATTAGGTGTGTGAGGATGATGCAGGGCAGACGGGTGGGGATGTGGTGGGTACAAGGTCATACCCACACCTGCCCTACCACCCACGACGAATCTAACTTTTGTCTCCATCCTCGCCCTATCACTAGGGGTGATAATGAGCCTGATCGGCTCACGAGCTACTCAAATTCGGCTCGGTCAAAGCTCGGCTCGAAAAGCTCGTGAACAGGCTCGGAATAATTATATATATTATATATATATATGCTACATATACACTAAAAGTAATCTCTTTAGCAAAAAAAAGCAATAAAATAAATTAGAGAAAAATCCATTAAAAATAAATTAACTAAAATAATTTGGGCACTCTTTTCCCCTTCCCCGATATTGAATTTCGTTTCAGTGTTGGTTATGAAAGGGGTTTTAAACGAGGCTCTATCTTTTATAAAAAGTTATAGCAAAATTGTCCATTTCGAGTCAAGCCGAGTCGAGCCTGACGAGCTTCGAGCCCGAGCCAAGCCCAATAGTATTGTTTTCGAGCCGAGCTCGAGCCTAAAATTTTGAGCTCGCCGAGCCTCGAGCCCGAGCATGAGCCGAGCCCAATAACATTATTTCCGAGCCGAGCCTGGCCGGGCTCAGCTCGGCTTGTTATCACCCCTACCTATCACCCGCAAAATTTATACCCATCATTGCTCAACTGGGTGTGAAGTGGAGTAGATCCCCGTGAAACTCGCGTCACTAACATCTCTAAATAAAAACTATGGTCTACGAGAACATCAACATTAGTGATGGTCACTGACCATCAATACTCTTTTTTTTCTTTATTATATTTTATCTTTTTTTGTTTTTTTCTTTAATTTTAAATAAAAATATCGCCGTCTTTGTGACATGTTTTCTCTTTTTTGACACGTTTTCTTTCTTCTTTCTCGATCGTTTGATTGCTATTTTCATTTTATGTTCTTTTCATGGTTAGATTTAATGATGTCGTGGTTGATCACGATGACGCTTATTTATTATCATGTTAATCTTACCTGCTTGGACCCTCGGATTGGATTTGGATACACATTCACAATCACCATTTTTTGTTCGCGATTGAGTTGTGATAATGTCCATTTTGTCAACGTGCCTTAAGTGTTATATGCATTTGTTAATGCTATTGTTGATGGTTTTTATCATTAATCGTTGATTACTAATATTGTTCATATCTATCTTTTGTTTGAATTTTTTGGTTGTTTTTTTAACCTTTTTCCTTATATGGTCCTTGAATGAGATCTCAAGTGGCTAATTTATTGGTTCAATAATTATAGAAAAATGTCCGTATTATTTACTTAGGATACATTTATGGTTATAAATTCTTGTTATAATTTAAAAAATATTTTTTTCTAATAAAACTAGCGGTTTTTATAATAAAAAATAGAACTTAAATTCACACTAAAACCAAAGAGTAAAATAGTATGAATTAAACTTAGAAAGTTCAACTTCATATTTTATGTTCAAATAATCAATGCCATGGTTTCTCCAATAAATCTCTATTGAGTTGACGAAGGTTCAAAGCTAATGGTAAAAGGAGACTCTGAAACTTCGAGAATTTAAGTTTAAATTTCGCAATGTATTCATTTAATCTAATTTTATTTCAATGACTTATTCTATATATGTATTTTTTAATAGTCTGAAAGATCATACAAGGTAGTATCAGTTCATACATATTTTTAAACATTGATAAGACATATATACTTTGTATACAAAACAATTTAAACCTGGATCTCCTAAGATGCTGAGATTCTATTCTATATATGTATTATATTTTACCGATTTTAAGTTTAATTAATGTTTATTAATTAATTTATCTATTCCGATTATAGCCTGTCTTGTAACTATAATTTATAACTTAAAAATTAATAATCTCAATCATCTATTACTAAGATTCCAACTATTATTGAGCAAGTATAATTGGTCGGTTTGCCAAGCTGCTCATCTTTGTTCCCTCACATTCCCTTAGGTCATAAGTTCTTGACTCACTAGGAGCACTCATTTCATTCTTTTAGAGCCTTCCGTTCCCCTCCCCTCTTGGTATGATTATAATTAGGATTCGTCAAAAAAAATTAACTATTATTTAGTATTAGTTAAACTGTTAACCAAAGTTTTTAAAACCTCTAAAATTATTTATATTAGACAATTTATTATTGTTAACAGTGATGGACTGAGGGGATGTTATCCACTGACAATTTAAAATTCTCATATAGTTTATCCATATTTTTTTGTATTTTCTATTGATGATTTAAGTTCGTACCCTTAAAATTTGTAATTTCGCACTTTATAAACTTTTAATATAATTTTCTAACAGTTCGTACTCCTTAATATAAAATTTAACATTCGTCCTTGATTGATAATATATATATATATTAAAGGTTTCGTTGGACAAATAATCCAACTTGAAACTAATATTTGGAATATAAGGTATGTTGGGAGAATTTTATGAATCTATGGCATTTTGTACAGTGTCAGGGGAGAACGCTTCCTGCAGGAGACGTTTTCTATTTTTTTAATATTTTTTGGACCAAAAACATCTCTTACAGGAGGCGTTCTATCATGACACTGTAAAAAATACTATAGATTCCTAAAATTCTCCCGACATACCCTATATTCCAAATATTAGTTTAAGTTAGATTATTTACCAAATTTCTCCTATATTAAAAGTCATCAATTACATCCTCAACCTTATTACAATAATATTAAATAAAAGTATAAATTATCTTGTGCACTAGGCGAAAAAGTTCTCTATAAACAATGTTGAAATGGTGATAAATGTATTTATCTATCTTTTATTTTTTAAAATAAATATAGATATATTTAGCGTGATTTTAAAAAGGATAAAGTCAAAAAATTTAAAATACGGTTGCATAATTTAAAATTTAATACATAATACTCATTTAAAGTGATGTTAATTTTATTTTTAATATAATTATATATATTCAAAAAATTTTGAACACCTCTCTCATTTATATATATGACTCTGCCACTTATCTCAACCATACTTAGAGATGGGCACAGCCGGGCCGAAATTTTGACCAATCCGACGTGTGATAAAATTTCACCCAAACCAAATTCTAAGATTAAATTCCGCACCCGACTTGACCCAAAATTCATTAGATCTGGTCCTAATTATACTTGAAAAAAAACCTTTTCTAACCAGGATTGCACTAAATAACCTCTAAAAATATTACTTACTAAATAACATTAGTGTATAAAAATATAATTAATGAATAAGATGATTACTTAAAGTAATTATTTTTTATTTAATAATATCTAAACTAGTTATAACTTCAAACATTTAATATATTCAAATCTACTACCTCTAAAAATATTAATCAAATTAAAACTCGATTTAAATGGATTAAGAAGGGTAATTACTTTGAAGTTAAAAAAAAGTTTAAGAAAAAGCCTGGGGAAATAGTACGGGGCAGGACAGCAAAGCAAGGCAAGGCAAGGCAAACGCTGCTCGGCTCTCCAAATCTTGTTTCTCGGGCCATAGTCCACCCGTTTTCACGCCTTTCGAGATTTCCCTTTCTATTTTGTTTCCCCTCAACTTTTCTACTTAACTACTTTCCATTTAGTTTTTGTTTTGTTTTTCCAAGTAATCTTTGTTCTCTCTGTGATTCTCCATATGGGAATTGGGAAGGTGATGACGAGATATGATGAATAAGCCGTATCTTGGGCTCGACGGACTTTTCAACGAAAACCCCAGGTCCCCAAATCCTTACCCATTTTTTAATCAATTTTTTACCTTTCGGTTAACAATTGTTTTTGAGATTTGGGTTTTGGTTTAAAGCTGCTAAACGTTATATTATGTTATTAGTTATGGGGAGTTTTTGTTGGGAATCTGTGTTTCTGGATATTAGTATAGTAGTTCTGAATATAATAAATATTTTTCTTCCCTTTGTTCCTTTTATTTCTGGCGTTTTGATGTTCTGTTTCTCACGTTATCCTTGTAGGGAATTTAGAACGTTGCCTAGGGTTTTTGTGAGAAGACAATTTAGGCCGGAGGGTAAGTTTTCATTGGTTGAACTGAACAGTTAATGATGATGGGGAGTTTAAGCGAAGAGGAAGATCAATTTTTTGATACCCGTGAAGATGTCACTTCTGTATCTGAGTCGGGATCCGATTGCCCGGAGAATTCTGATTCCGAGTATTCCACATCCATCAATTCAATGCCGGCTAATTTTGGATTTGAAATTTGGATTAAAAACCTCAGTAGCATTCGTGACCGACGTGATAAATTCCTGAAATGGGCGGGTATAAGTGTAGATCAGACTCCTAGGGAAGGTCTCTCTAACTTGTATTGTGATGAAATTAAAGTAGAGACTGATAGGATTCTGGAGAAGAGTGGAGCGGTCTTAGGATCATCAATTTCCGATGGTGGCTTTTCTTCCAGTCAGTCTTCCATGACTTGTTCATCAAGTGATGCCAGGGAGTTGTTAGATGTGGCATTGGATGATAATCTTGTGTGTAGGATTAAGAATTTGGATGATGGAACAGAGTTCATTGTGGATGAAGTTAGTCAGGATGGAATGCTCAGGAAACTGCGGGAAGTAAGGTCGAATCATTTGCTTACTGTTGATGAATTTGAAAGGATGCTTGGCTTATCCTCTGCCGTTCAACAAGCAATTCGACGGGAAGTCAAAGATGTTTCCGATTTAGGGCCAGCAATACAGAAGGGGAAAAAGGGATGGCTTAGAAGATTAGGTGCTGTTGCTTGTGTCGTTGATAGGCAGGTTGTATCTTCTGGTATGATATCCAATGATTGTCATCCAAGTGCAAAGGCTAGGGTTCAAATGGTTCAAGTTAGATCATACAAGAAGCGGTCAAAGGAGTTCTCAGCTCTTTACATGGGGCAAGAGATCCAAGCCCATGAAGGGTCAATCTTAACAATGAAGTTTAGCCCTGATGGTCAGTACCTTGCAAGTGCAGGTGAAGATGGTGTTGTGCGTGTGTGGCAGGTTTTGGAGTCTGAACGATCAGGGAATTCTGAAATTCACGATGTCAATCCTTCATGTCTCTACTTCACAGTTAATGACTTTTCTGAATTGGTTCCTCTTAACGTGGACAAAGAGAAAAATGGAAAATCAAAGAGAGTGAAGAAAGTTTCAGACTCAACTTGTGTCATTTTCCCTCAGAAGGTTTTTCGAATTTTAGATAAACCTATCCATGAGTTCCGCGGGCATTGTGGTGAGGTCCTGGACCTTTCTTGGTCAAAGAATAAGGTCAGTAATTGCTATCAATTCTGAAACAACTTGCTATCACTTTCTAGAATTTATTTGGTTTGTAATTAAGATTTATTTATTGCAGCATATTCTATCATCATCTGTTGATAAGACAGTTCGCTTGTGGCAAGTTGGATATGATGAATGCCAAAAAGTATTTTCCCACAATAATTATGGTAATATGGTTGAATCCATACTTGAGTTTATTATATCTTATTTTTGGTTATAGAAATGTCTATAAAGGAGAGCAATCGCCTTTGGCATTTTGATTTATACCATTACAATTGTTCTATATTCTCATTGCTCTGTGATACAGTAACATGCATTCAGTTTAATCCCGTGGATGATGATTACTTCATAAGTGGTTCCATAGATAGGAAAGTGCGCATCTGGAAAATTCCTGGTGGTCAAGTTGTTGATTGGACTGATGTGACAGATATTGTTACAGCTGTTTGTTATCGTCCCGATGGAAAGGTTCAGTGGCACTTTTCTTAACCATGTTATTTAGCAATTGGCTTTTAGGATTTTGAGTTCATTATTTCCCTTTTTTTCTATGCAGGGTGCAGTTGTTGGCTCTATGAATGGAAATTGCCGCTTTTATGACGCTTCAGGTTTATCTTTAGTTTCCTGGTCCCTTTTATGAGAAATCAGTTTATTGTTCAACGTCTCTGATAATGTTATTCTGGGATCTGGCAACTTCTACTCTTTATCTAGCAATCACTAGGTCTAGGACTATTATCATACTCTTCTTAGATTCGACCATTTTCGATACATTGAAATAGAATGTTGTGAGGGTATCAATCTCAATACTTTTTGGCTGAAGGAAATTAAAAACTTTAATTTTTATCCTTTTGTGTCGAACAATCTGTGTCAGAAACTTGTAAGTTTGGAGGCCCACAGAGATCAAGAGGAAATGAAAAGATTATCTGCTGTCTGCTAATATCACTTGATTTTATTTTTGATGAAAGAGTGAGTCTTCTGCTGAAATTGCATCATCCAAGTTGTTAATAATTAACTTGGGTGTACTTTCGCAATATGAAGAGGGATGTTGGTGAACATCCCTTTTGTAATTCCTTCTTTGAAGTTTGGACTTTCTGTGAAACCTTTTTGTGTCATATTTGTCGCTTCCATTTTCTATAAGCTGAATATTTTTGTACTTGTGATTGACAACATGGTAGTGTTGACAACAGTTAATTTGCATTTTTTATCTCATACCAAACACTATGTGCTGTCTGCCAAACCTATTATAGATGCCTTTTTGTAGGTTATTTTGTTTGGGAAACACTGACAAGTATTATTCATGTGAATCAGATAACCACCTGCAACTTAATGCTCAAATATGTTTACGGAGTAAGAAGAAATCAACATGCAGTAGGATAACTGGATTTCAGGTATTGATGATTACCATCTCTTTTCCTCAAGTCTGTTGTTGAAATATCTGTCCTTAACCAAGCTTCCAAGCATTTGAAAATTAATAAAGGGATTATCGTGTAGTTTGCACCTGGGGACCCAAACAAATTGATGGTTACTTCTGCTGATTCACAAGTTCGGATCCTCCGTGATGTTGATGTGGTCTGCAAATTTCGAGGTAGGTAGTTGTTTGCCTGATTTAAGTGGTTTGTTAATGATGCATTGAGATGGAAAATAAGTGTCGGAATTAGGAGATATAGTAAAAATTGATCAAAGTTTGAACTACTAAAATTGGAGTTTTTGAAGGAAAAATTCCCAAACTCTTAATCATGTGAAGTTCCTTTTCCCCTTTTGGGTCTGAGTTGAATGAGTGAATGGAGTAAAGATAGAGGTGTACATGTTTTATTGGTTGGGAGGTGGGGGTAAGAAAATGAAACGAGTTAAGACTTTAGGCATTATTACCGTTGTTTCCTTACCTAAAATTTGAGTGTTTTGGTTCAGTTTTGAAACTCTTATTTGCTTGTTTTGCTCTTTTATTACTTAGCTATATGCTATCTACAGGCATGCGGAATGCAGGGAGCCAGATATCTGCTTCATTTACCTCAGATGGAATGCGGATTGTTTCAGCAAGTGAAGATTCTAATGTCTATGTGTGGAACAATGTTAGCCAGGATAGGCCGGTTCCACAAGGAAAAAGCTATTGGTCTTGTGAACGCTTTTTCTCAAATAATGCATCAGTAGCCATACCTTGGTGTGGCATGACATCTATAAGCTCAATTTTATCAAATATGGCAGGAAGTGTGCCATCACCCAAAGTTTCTCCTAGCACACGGACATGTAATGGGAATACTGGGGTATTGCAGTCTGAGTTGAGCGAGAACTCTCAACACAAATTACCATTCTCCTCTTCTGAACGTTTTTCTCTGGGACATGGATTTTTCTCGGAATCTTTGCCCAAGGTTACTACAACCTGGCCAGAGGAACAACTTCCTCCTCCAAACTCCTTGGTTGTATCATCTGCAATGTGTAAATCTCAGTACAAGTTGCTTAAGACATCTTGTCAAAGTGCTTCTCATTCTTGGGGCCTCGTAATTGTAACAGCCGGTTGGGATGGTAGGATCAGGTCATTTCAAAATTATGGATTACCAATCCACCATTAACTTTATTGAGATGACTTCAGAATTTTGCCTTGTTTGGTTTTATTAACAAAACAAGAATGATGTCACATGTTGAAGCTTTCGCTGTCCAGATTTGTGGGGCTAAAATGATTTATGCTTGGTTGATTTTCAATTTGTGTATCACCGGGCGTAAGCTACATCCAAAGTGATACCAGGATGTGGTATTGAACTGGCATCATAAGCATGAGCAGTAGATATGGATAACAAGGCTATCCTTTCCCTTTTACCAGCCAACCAAGGTTGTCAGGTCTGTTTCAGTGGAACTAAATCTCAGTTATATTCAACATTCTTTTCCTGTACTTTATTCGAACCAGATGCCTGGAAATGGCCAGTTGGATATTATTCTTTAATTTGTAAAGTGAATATTCAAATTACATGGTCATACAAATTGATCGGTCCCATTTGAAGTTCGCTATATTGCTATACAACTGGAGATGTTTTGATGGGGTCTTTCAGGGAGACGACTCGTCAGCCGCGAGGAGTAGATTCATAGCTGGTGGTCAGGAGTTACTTCTATTATGCAGTCGTGATGCATTAACAGGTTTTGGACCATACTGGCGGCTGCTTGCATTGGTCAAATCATTGGTCTGTCGATATTCCACTGATGTGCCACATTTGGATTGTTGTTCTTGTGGTCTTCTTCTGTCTTCAACCTCTGAGAGGTATTTGGTCCGAAAAGCATTGGCTTGTTAACCTCAAACCCATTGTGCTGCAGTTAAGTAGACATAATATTTAAGTAGTAATCGAGTAGAAGCTCTGTATTTAATTCTTGATTAAAATTGCAAGAATTGATTATAGAAAACAATTCTTTGCATATTAACTTTACTTTTTTGAAAAAGAAATAGAAAACTTCAATGTTATGAGGGGAAGGCAGGATTTGTACAATATATGAAAATGCATTAAAGTTAATGGCTGGTGGATGCATTGAATTTTGATGATGGACTTTTGCTTTCAATATAAGAAGTAGAATCCTCAGTGTTTATTTTGGGCCGAATTTTCTTAACTCCTAATGGCAGGAAAACTATTGGAATGGTCAAAACTATTTTCCCATAAGTTATAAATTTAGTTTCTATATTTTAATCTGGTCATTTTTAGTCTTTTTATTTTTTAAATCTGAAATTTTGGTCATAACCCAAACAATAGAAGTTAAATTTGTTAAGTCAAGTTGATTGAGTTGAATTCAATTAGTATCGTTGCTGGTATAATATACGAGAGTATGAGTGATTGGACATACTTAAACATTCAGTATCTTTCGATTTATAGGTGGAAAGTTTGTGTAAGGTGTAGTTCTAGTTTATGTTATCAAATTTGATCATTTTAAGTTTTTATACCATTTAGATTAGAACTAAAATTTTAAAAGTATAAGATTAAAATTGATCAAAACAGAATATGAAGATTAAATCCATTAACCCAAGGCCAATGTTTGTATAAAGGAGACTGAAATCTTTCCCAAATGGCCGAAACAATAAAGGAAATAAAATGTAGGGTTTTATTCCTTCAATCTTCACTTCTTTACAAATACAATTTCTCGATCCCAATTAAAGAAATGGAGCGGACAATATATGCATATGTAACACTTTTTTTGTTCAACACGTGTAACACTCTTTCACCCAAAGCAATATTTGGTGAGAAATATCAAAGAAAAGAAATACAGCAGGATTTTTCCCAATGCAAGGTTCTCTAGCAGCGAGGCAGGTCTGCCGGAGGATGAGGCAAAGTCTCCAGCTCTCCCTTTCCGTTCTCCACAATCAACACCGCATCTAATCCCCACGATTGGTGTACGTCTAAGTGGCAATGCATAAACCAAACCCCTAAATGCCGCACAAACAATCGAATTCTACTTAGTTTAACAGCTATAAAAGGGTAATAGGATCTCAATTTTTATTGTAAAAAAGAACATCTTACCTGGATTGTCGGCGACAAACCGAATTACTGCCCATCCGCCCACGGGGACACCGATTGTGTTCATATAAGGTGGATCGACCAAGTTGAAGTTTGCGGTCTGCGGATCAAAATTCCCCGTGCCGTATCCGACAACGTAGAAGCTGTAGCCATGGAGATGAATCGGGTGGTTTTCGGTTGTGACTGTGCCGGTGTCCTGGAAGATAATTTGGACCCTGCTTCCGAATTCGAGGACCTTGGTCCTAGTTCCATTGATGGCCTGTGTGTTATTAGGAGCATTGTTTGGTGCCCCATTGACAAAGTCATAGAATTTAAGGGGTGCCCCGGGGAAGTCCTCGGTGAAATGGCCGTTGATCTTCTTATAATAAGCTTCCAAAATAGATAAAGTAGGCTTCACGAAGGATATATTGTTCATGGAAGCTGCAAATGTCCCATTGTTCGGGCCTTGGCAGTTCTGTTGCGGTGTCTTGGACTGGCATTTGTTGACATTTAATCCCACGGTGACAAACAGGCTAGTATCGATCTCTTTAGGAACATTAACAGGATTAAGGCTTCTAAGACCATCCATGACAGTCTTTACAGCAAGGTTATCGTTAAAGCTAGGTAACCTAGCCGGTAACAATAAACTGTTAGGGGCTGCACCTTCGTATTGGAAGTAACCGATGGCTGATATGTTTTGGAACGAAACATTTTTGGCAGACATGTAAGGTCCCATGGCCATGGAGTACTTTCCTATGGGCCGATCAGCTGTGACAAGGACATTCATGGTCTGCCCTGGTCCCAGCATCACATGGTCCCTGGTAAACAACTTGGTGTACTCGGCATCGGCCTCCACAACTGTTAATTTATGAGAAGCTACGGAAAAGAAGTTCTCCATGTTTAACGCTGCGTTGATTAGCCTCAACATATATGTCTTTCCGGGAACCACATCGATCTTGTAGACATCTGCACACCATAACCAAAGCAAGTGACCAAATGTAACTAAATACAGCAAAGAATTAGTGTTTTAAGTATGTTTTATACCGTTTTTGGAGCAATTATAGTAAGGGCCTGGGTGACCGTTAATGGTAAATGCATCGGCCGGTGGAGTGCTTCCTCCGCTTGCTAGAACTTGTCGCTCGAGTTGCACTACATCTTTTAGCCAGTACTCCCCTGCCACATTTGATCATCATAACCAAACATATTCGATCACATTATTCAAAGTATTTTGGTATGGATCAAAGCACATCATATATACATTTATATACCTAGGATTACGATATGTTCTCCGTACGGATGCTTGAAAGGGTAAGGGACCCCAGTCTTAGGATACACAACAATGGCACCATAAACAGTGGCCCTAAGCCAAGAAACATGGGCATGCCAGAATAGGGTCCCTTTCTGCTTCACCATCGTGAACTCGTACGTGAAAGTCTGGCCAGCTTGAATCGGACACTGGGTGATGTACGATGGTCCATCGAACCAGCACGATAGCTTTTGCCTAACACCATGCCTGAGAAAATAACAGGCCGCAATGATTAATAATGGTTGTATATAATTTGCAAACCATTGGACTTTCCTGATTAATAAATAATAATACCAGTGAATGGTGGCATTATAGGGGGTCTCATTAGTGACCTTGACGATGATTGTATCGTCCTCTTGGGCGTAAACAACAGGTCCCGGGAACATCTTGTTAATGGTAACAATTTCTTTGGTGTTACACAGTTTAGTAACTCTCAAGGTTTGCACCTATTTGCATACACTTCATAGTTAGAATTAGAAAAAGAAAAACAGAATTGAGAATATAAAGATAATTGTATAGCACATTATTTCATGCATTTGGTGGATTGACCTTGAAATCATAGAACCTGGTCGAGCCCCCTGCAGGCCATTCACGTGCCACGGCATGGTAAGCTTGAATATAACATAACATCGACAAGCTTAAGCATAGAAAACAGAGAGTGGCAAAGTTGGCCATTTGGGGAGAGAAGAGAAGCTGAGAGAGTTGAAGGTAGGGAGTGGAGGAGAGGAGGGGGGCAATTTATAGGGTGAAGCCATATAATATTTTAATATTTTAACCATGGAAGCTAAAGCAGAAACAAGAAAGACCAACAACTAGGTTGTTGGTCTAGAGCTAGGTAGCTTAAGCAAGTTCAGGACTCGGAGGTTCAAATCTTAGCGTTTTGAACGGAAAAAACTGAGTGGGCAGGATCGTCCAATATTGGACCTCTGCAGAACCAATCCGAACTAGTCGACCAATAAGTCGGATATCGGTGGTTAAACTAAAAAGTAGAAACAAGAAAGGGTTTTTGTCTTTGAGGTGAATTATGTTTCTCAGCTTTCATGATACCTCTAACGTGGAATCGTGATAATGGTATGTTGGGGGCGTGATTATTCAGTGTGACCCCATTGTGTGGAAAGGGATTTTTAGGCATTTCCTTAACAGGGAAAAGAAAAATAATTATCTTTTGTTTTTGATTCGTAATCTCTCAACATTTTCCCTGTTAAATTATGTCGTTGACTGAGAAAAATATACACACTCCAAGCTACCTCTCTACTCTCTCTGTCATTATGTTTGCCTTGTATTATTTTAGTTCCCACGTATAAATAAGCATGCCGTCTTATATTATACAACTGATTTCACTTGAAAACCAGTTATGTTTCACTAATATTTTTATGTCACGTGTATTAACAATTTTTTTAGTATTTTATTAATTATTTTTGTTTTATTAATAATATATGTGACATAAAATTATTGGTAGAACATATAAATGACACAGAAACGAATTGTATTTATTACAAACCGGGTTTTTAGCCATGAAAGCTAAGCAGCACCAACCAAATATGCTTCCCCCTCCCCCCTAATAGTTGTTGGAGGTCCATATTTTGCTTAACTGCTCCAAAGGAGTCAAGATTCATTAATATGTATATCTTGCATGAAAACAACTCTTTCTTTTAATGGAAATTTTTGGCTCTTTTAATGTATCCTTTTGTTTTTAAAGGTATATAATATTATTCCATATAGGTATGTCCTTGCCGGTAAAGGTATGGAAATTGAAAAGAAAAACTAGCAAAGACAAACGATTAGACCAATTATTTTCTCTGTAGTACTTGAAACATAGGTAGCAAAGGGAAGAGAATTGTTATTATCTTTTTAGACATCTGCCTTTTTACACTATGATAAGCATTGCTGCACTCTGTGCCTGTGGCATGAACTTCCAAACAACTGCTTATTATCTCTTGCTTAAGATTGCTTACACTGCTAAGAATACAATTTTATGAATTTTTTAGATGAAAAAAATAATCATGATTATTCTATTGATTATTTATGTTTTATTAATAATACACATGGCATAATATTATTGGTGGGACATATAAAATAACATACTGATTCTATTCGAACGCTAAAAGACTCGTCGTTTAACTGCTTCGTTCTTTTCACGTTTAAAGCTTGAGAATCTTTTTTATTGGGCTAGGGTTCGGGCACGTTTAATTATAACATGACCCACCATATTCACCATCTCACTATGCATGACTGGAAATGGAACCCCTGCTCTGCATGATTTGATCATTCAGATTGTGGAATGAATTTTTTCCCCCATTGCTACATTGGTTGCTGTCACTGTACAGTCTTCACTTTGGTTAACAATATTATGTAAAAGAAGGTTATGTTGTAGTCATGGGATGATCGTGCCGCCTCGCAATGGCATGATCACGGAACTTCGACACAACGCTATGATTCTATCCATCAGCGGCCCCTGCTTCTGAAGCGTGCGGATTTCTTCACAATTCACAAATTTCAAGCAGCGGTCGGCTCAGCTGCTTTGCTTAAGTTTTTGTTTTCACCTAAGATAAGAACCTTGAAATTTTTATTAATCTAAATCCCCACCAGATTATGGATTTAAAGGGAGCGGTTGGCCTAAAGTGTCCACGTAAAGGAAAATGGCTGAAACCACAGTTTTTTTTTAAGTTTTTAGCTAATACCATCTAATTTAATTAAAGATTCTAACTGTAGCAAAGACCTTTGTTTTTTTCTCCCTATCTTAAAAAAAGAAAAGAAAAATGGGGGTGTACGCTTATCTATCAACATCTTAATCTCAGTCAACATGACATGCATGCATTAATTTTTTCTACATGACGCTTATGATTGTAGAGATTCTCAGCAGAATGCAAGGGTGAACCTGAGACAAAAAAAGTTTAGCTCAATCGAGTTGATTCTTTATATTTTATGACTGTAAAGATGGATGCTACATGCTACAGCATAACATGATAACGAAAAATAAAATAAGGCGTTTTCAGCTTACCGGAAAACCATCGAGACAGAGCGATCAACTACAATTCCATGTCTGTGTGTAATAAGTAGCAGCAGCAGCAGCAGCAAGCACAGCACCGCAGTATCATTATCATGATCATCATTTACATAAAGAAAGAGAAAAAAATGCAGAACAATGGACAAATGAAGGAGAGAACATGTTTCTCTTGGAAGGGTCATTGTCTTTATGATAGCAAACACAAACGGAAAAGCTGTCCCGGTCTGCCAGCTTTCTTGATAAAACCCAATTCAACTGTGAATCATTTTATGTTGGCAAGCTTCTATTCTGCAAAACATAAAAATTAATAGTTACTTAAAGGAAATAATTTAAATAAAGAAGAAACAACAAACATAATCATCATTAATAAACAGAAAACATGATCCTCACATTTCTAGTCCCCGTCTGTTCAGTTATTGATCTGCAATTGTAAAACACTCACTGTAATTTCAGTTTCATTCATCCATTTCTGACAAATACAAACAGCTATTAGCAGTTTAAAATGGTTCATCAGTTTCAAATACTTTTACACTGGACCTACAAGTTGACACATAAGCTTCTTACAATAAAAACAAACTGGATTCAAACTGCCCCAACTGTAGAGAAACACTTGGCTTGGTTTGCTCAGGAAATAGATATCGAGAAATTCCATCTTTGGAGTTATTCCAGTGTAGGAAACCACTGCTTTTGATTGCAAAAATCCAGTTACATCGTGTGTAGCGGAGATTCCAAGGACAACTATGGGCTCCAAGTCGTAAAGGTTTAATAAAAATTCAATGATACATGTAACTTTCAGCACCAAGAGACAAAATTCTGTAACCAACCTTTGTAACTTCCTCGATTCTAATATGCATTTCATTCATGAAGAAATTACCCTCTATCTATGAACAGCTAATAGGATAACTTCACCTGGTTCCTTTCTAGTCTCTGGAAATTCAAGACAAGCATTACAGGGAAAACTCATGGCAACAGGATGTCTTGCATTTTCAGTGAGGAGACAAGGCAAGGTTCAGTTACTGAGAAGTAGGATCTTAAATCAGAAGCGGGCGAGGCTGTACATTATCCAACGTTGTGTGTTGATGCTGATTTGCTGGAGAGACCCCAAGGATAAATAATAGCTTCGCCTGATTCACCTGACTTTCTTAAGAGGACTAGATGAGAAACCAAGAGATAGGCACTGTAAATTTCAAACTCAAAGCACTGAACTTAGCTTTTCTATATCAATATATTTTTAATTAACTCGCCTTCAGTCTATGCCGAATTTTCTTTTCCCTTTCTGCTCTTCTGATTTTTGTTATTTACTATGAAGTTTCACACAGAACACATCCTGAATCAGAAGCACCTACTGCATAGAATTGCATTCTCAGGCCTCATAAACTTGATTCTTTTCCAACTCAGAAATCCCAAGAGTAGGCAGACGAGTAGACATAACTAAAAATCTGATGCCTATTTGGAGGAGGAAGTGCTATCACTTTCGGACGAATTAATTTCTTTTTCTTGTACGTTGAAGGTCTGATATTTCTGAGCATACACTAATGCCGTACGTAATTAAGGCCCCGGAGATATAAATACAATTTTGTAGACCAAATATTAAAACAGTGGCTACAATTTCAACAGATACTTGAGTGAAAAGAACTTATATCAAAGTATCCAAATCAAATATTTAGCAGTTGTGATTTCATCCTACCCAGAGAATCATTTATAAATAATCAGAACTATAGCCACAATAAATTCTACCAAAAACAAGAAGCAATGAACTCTGGCAGATATGTGTTCAAATTTAAGAAATATATCAACTGAAAGCATTAGAATTCCAGGGCAAACACAAGGGTCCTAGCTAAAGAAAACATGGTAGGCTTTCGTGGGAAGAAAGAAATGCTCCTGTGGCATACACAATGAACTGAAAAAGCAATGCTAAGTTGCTAACAACAAAACACTTTCACTACTGCATCTCATCTCTCCTGGTTTCATTCATTGAATAAGATTTAGAAAACATGTATAATTTAGGCGTTTGGTATTTTTCTTTTTGCTTTTCCAATGAATAGTCAAGAGAAGTCACCAATACCCCAAGCCCAATTAAAAGAAGAAATTCATTAACATTAAACATGAACTCATTCGTTAAGTGCACAGTCCCAGACGAAAAAGAAAGTTCGTGAGATCAAAAATTCACAATAATATGATGCATCGGTAAGTGAGTTGAGAATTGTAAAGCGGGCACCATCTTCAAATTAAATTAGAAAGAAATCCACAAAATTCCATGGAAATAATAATTAAAAAGGAACCAAAATTACATCAAATTATAAGCCAAACTATACGAGAATTGAATCAAAAATTAACTTAATACATCCTTGGAATGAATAAAACGAAAAGAAAAAAAAAGCAAAAACATAAGGAACAAACCCTAGAAGACGAAGTGATCAACAACGTTGAGCAAATTGACAACGGAATGGATCTAAGGGGATGGTTTGGATTGCGGTTCCGTTTCATATTCTTCAGGGAGAAGCGGCTTGGTGAGCACGAGAGGGCGATCGTAACAGGCTTCCTCATCCTCGTCAAAATCAGTGGTGCTGAGATTAATACAGGAACACCGCTCCAACGATGCGAAAAATGCAGAGGCCATGCTGCTGCCGACCCAACTAGCTATACGATCTATCCTGTCGCACGATATGATGCTGCAGCTGTTTTCCATCGCCTTATTTGATCAAATTATTCGTAAGAAATTTATTAAACCGCAAACGTTGGCTAATCAGCTTTGTGAAAGAGATGGAGGAGGAAGACGGTTAGGTGTAAAGTGGCGCGACACTTTCCTTTCGTTAGCTGCTTTTATTTTATTTTTTAATATATAGGATGTGTCGTGCCTCACACGATTCCTCCTTTTGCCACTTGTTTGGCCTTCCTTTTTTTTATTTTTTTCCCTTTAAATAGCGGGTTTTTAGCTGTGATCCTGCCCGTTGGTTTAACGTTAAGCCGGCTGGGGATAAAGAGCAGTGGGGCCGATGTTATGGACTCGGGCATAATGGGCTTTGTTTAATCTTTGCCGTGCCGTAAACTGTAAAAGTCTTTGTTACTTACCACTATGCCAAAACGGTTGGAATCATAAAATTCCAGGTTTCAACCTTTCTATCTTGACCCCAAAATTCGTATCTTTTTTATGTAACAAACATCATTCTGAGAAAAAGAAGAAAATATGCTGATGTAAAATTTTCAAGAATATCCTTTCACCGCAGTTTCATGTTTCCTCTTGTTTATTCTTTTATCTTCTTCAAGGGAGATTATGAGGTGGTTGGCTGGGTTCTCGATCATCAGCTTAGCGACCAAGTAGCTGGAAATGCTCCATGTCTGATATTTCCTTGCTTGCTTCCCGACATAACGCCCAGCCTTACCGTCATAGTACTCAGGCCATCCATCTTTGGAAAGGCGCTGTTCCATCAGCTCTATGGCTCGTTTTGCAATTTGAGGCCTTCCGGTCTTGATACATGCAGCTGCGAGTAACCATATCAAAGCTGCTTCCAATATTCAAAACACCAAGCCAAGACTGTTAATTACCTATGCAGTTAGTTTATCGGGCCATAGAAATTCCGTATTTAAAATGTACACCTTAATGAAAAGATTGTAATTAAAGAAATATGTATTGCTATGCAACTGACATACTTGGGACTCTTATGTTAATGACTCATACCTGGCCATGTTCCACCATTATGGTAGCTCCACCGTGTATTTTTTGGATCGAATCTGATGACAGTTCTCCAATCATGACCCTCCAGAGCTGGATAAACGATCTTCAAAGGCATCTCTCCTATCAAGTCCTCCCAACGCTCCTCAATCAAATCCATGATTGCCGTTGCTTGTGCAGGTGTAACTAGTGAACTCAAGATCGCAATGCAGTTTCCAACCAAAAACCAGCGGAAGTCCATTCGAGCTGAGCTGACATTACCAATCAGATATCCCCCCTCGTAGGGGCATAAAATCAACACCCAATCAGGAAAGGACTCAGGGATGACATTGAACTTATTGACAGCGGTGTGGGAATACTCCTCGGTTTTGTAACAATATATGTCGTTTAACAGTGTGAAATCAAGCCAGTAGTAATTTTGGATGTGATAACTGAGGGCTGTTATGCGCTTATCAATGCGAGTGATCAGTTCCTTGCCATCTCGTTCTGGTTTCAGCATCTGCCTCGAACACCTCAGTGCAAAGTAGAGGAGGGCTTGGATTTCGATAGGATACCCATAAATTCCCTTCCCGAAGTGCAAGCACGTTAAATTCCAAAGATTACATTCAATCTTAGTGCAATAAAATCCCAAAATAGCAGTAACCACAACCAACACCTGAAGCAAAACTAGGCACTCCAGTACATAAAATGAGTCCAAAAAAATATAAAACAAGCTATAATTCCTCTGTTCTAAAACCATGCACAATTACTCGCATAGTTAAACGAGGTTCAGAACAAAAGAAAATTATAAAATGACCGGTATGCCTCTCTGCTACTAGACAAGGGCCAGGATAAAATCATGCACAGACAGATCACAGGTTCTAAGGGAAATAGAATATTGGCAACTTGGATTGGTAAACTATATACTAAACAGTTGGACCAGTTGTGACTCCTGATCTTGTTTCAAACAGTTACTTCCACATAACACAAACACAGAGAAGTCGAACAACACGATGACTTACCATTCTCCTATCAATCATGCTACACCCATCTGCACGCAGAAGAGTTGGAAAAGTATCAAATCCATCTGAAAGGCAAAGGTTTAATATCAGCTTCATTCCTTTCTGCACTGCACCTCAGGCATTTCTGAATGTATATAATCATGCGTGCACTTGGTATATGACCTTAGCAGTATGATCCACCAGAACCCAGAGTCAACAGGAGCAACCCTCCCTATTGCACTGCCACCAAAATCTGCAACCAATGTTTCCTTCTGCCTATGCGAATCATAAAGAACTTTAAAACTGAGTTGTCTATCCTTTTCTCCCAACCTTGGAGGTGGAGAGTCTTTAACAGGAAATTCTTTACTATCTCTGGATCGCGAACCGCACTGGCCGGTCTCATTAGACAGGCTAAACCACAGGGAACGAAGTCTCTTACAAAAACTAAAATAAACATTAAATACTATGATTGAATAATAATTTAGCCGGAAATAAAAATTCTCTTTGTTTTTGGTACTGTAAAATAAACATTCACCAACCCCTCTCAGTATTGGCATCTGCAACAAGTGTCAACTTTCACATGTATGGGAAAATATATTCAACGTTTGTTGTAAAATAAATTACGAAAATGTAATGACACAGGATACTCAAAAAAAGTTTCAACTGAAAATAGTAAAGAAAACAATATGACTCCAATTCCCTGCGTTATCTTTTCCCATAAAATTTGCAGATCCACGTAGGGCTGGTAGTGAAGTGCCTACTTTCATCGCAAGTAAGATAACAAGTGTAACCATAGGTCAACTTAGTAAACATTAAACAATATGGCTAAGAATTAGATTAATGGTTCTCATAAATGCCAAATTAAGAACTTCCTTAACATCATTCAACAATCAAAAAATGCTCTATAATTGAGAAAGAGAAGATTGCTATAAGTAAAAAATCTGAACATACACAATAGCTCCTAATTAGCGTACTAAAGAAAGGTGCAGCGCATAAACCATCTAAGAGAAATGAGGTTTCATTTTCAAACAAAAGAAAAGAATAATACTATAACAAAACAAGGGGTACTGAATTTGAAGAAACAAAAACGATAACGAAGAGCTAAACAGATTATACCTGATTGTAATTCAAAGCCTCGGCAGTAGGATCCATAGCCGCTAGGGTTCCAACAGGCCGGCCTGTGTAAGATTTCTGGAGTGTCTCCTACGCTTCTTCCATCATCGCAGTATTTTCTGCGTTGTTCGATTTAATCGCAGAATATATACTATTCAGTTCAAATTTCTCAAAACTTGACCGGGCTTAATCCCCAACTGCTGGGCTAACTCCATTTATATGATATAAAATGATAACGTATTTTATTAAAGGGTTACGAGAACTTGACCGACCATTGTTATTTCTATATCAGTTCCGGCTGTTGATTCCTTTGTTCTCTTTTCTGCAAACCACTCTGGTAAATTTATTCAAAAGAAGATGCAACGCAGCACTGTTTATAAAATATAAGAAAAGGAAGAAAAAAGAGACTTGAAATTTTAATGCTTAAGAATGATTTCAATGGCGAGCTGAATTTTTCTGGGATCAAATCAGTGATTTATATACATGTTTATCAGCTCAGTGGCATAGAAATGCAACACATTGCTTCAGTTTTACACTTGACCGAGTTTATCAATTCCGGAAACTGATATAGAAATAACATTGGCTGGTCAAGTTCTCGCCGTTGCCCTCGTTTCATGGCGATTGTCTAGGCGTTCGCCAGGAATTCAGTGCCGTCGCCATCCCTCGGTGTTCATCGTCATCTAAAGGTGGCTCCTCACCACCTTCCAAGTCACCTTCTGCCTCTCCTCCTTCCTCCAAGAACTCCTCCGCCTCTTCCCCTGGGCTAATGTGAAAAAAATAGAAACATAATCTTTTAATAAAATATGTTATCATCTAATATCATATAGATGGTCTTAGCGTAATGGTTGGGCTTAAGCTCTTAATGGTCTTAAGTGTGGGTTTGATTCTCATTGCTTGCATTTACTTTATATTTTATTTACTTCATTTGATTATGTCCAATTAGATGGCGACGCTTAATTTTATTTAATTAAATTAAAATTAGGACCAAATTGATATAATAGGTAAATAACAAGAATCAAATATGTAATTTTACAAATTTTTGTTAATTGCCACGTCACCTGTAACACTCTCGACCCGGATGTCACATTTGGACATCAAGCCCAAACCAAAAACTATAAAGTTTTGCAACTAGATTTAGCCCAACAAGGTATTTCTCAAAAACATTTAAAGTCAACAGTTGAAAATATAGTTAAATAACCAAAACGATACAAATGAACTCTAATTTAAATTTAAAACATTTTAACATTCGATTTGAATAATACAATTTCGAAATTAAGGGTTACAGACTCCATCATGTAAGGTCCTATGAATACATAGCCCACTAAACACAAGTATAATACTATGAGAACTGACACCTGCTGGAATCTCATATTTATAGTGCTCCTCGAACTCACGGTCCAATGATTAACCTACGCACGGAAACAACGATTCCGAGCGCTGAGTTTACAAAGCTCAGTGGTACACATCTACTCTACTATACTTCATGCTATCATAAACATAAGCATACAAGCTAATACGAGCAATAAGGAGAGATAAATAAACACATGACGTTACCACTAGTTGCCTAAACACATGCTCTCATCATAGAAATCAGCATACATGGCCCACAAGGCCCAATCATACTCGAGATCTCACCAGATCATCCGAACAAAAGTACACAAGTCATACCACAAACCTAGAGTGACGCTCGTGTCCGTACAACAATTGGATCGTACACTCCGAGTGAGGCCCGCGACCATACAACATCTGGATCATACACTCGTAAGAATGAGGCCCGCGTCCACACAACATTGGGATCCTACATCCATGCTCGAGATCTCTCATCAAGCATCTTCGAATAAGGCCCGCGTCCACACAACATCGAATCCTATATTTGGAAATCTTCAACCATGGTGTTGTAACACACTCTTTCTCTCACTGGGTATCTGGATCCCAACAAACAAGGTAACTCAACCATCTAGGTATCCATAATAGCACATAGCAAGGACACATCTACCACAACACACAAACATCACACGATCCACCAAGGATCTCTACGGTTGCTATTACCATCAAGTTACCCAACGTATAATACATTATGAAAGTGTATATTAATCATCATCATTATTTATCTTTATTGACTCATATTATTTCATTATCAACTCGCGTAAATTTCTATCTTTTTATTAGCATTATAAATTATCTCGTTCAGTGGGTATCGGTACTCGAATACAAGTATCGATACGGTACCCCTAGATACTGGTACTCACATGCGTATCGATATTAAAATAGTTTACTAGAAATCATTAATTTCCACAAGTACTGGTATGGGTTGACCCATATCGATACGACCCCCAATCGCGTACCGGTACAACCAAAGCTCGTACCGATACCCTATTCACGGATTCAAACCATTTCCTCGAATTATGATATTACCGCGCTTTATTCGATCCCTAAAGCTTATGAAAGTCATTAAGGTTTTTTTACTAAGGTGTTCATTCAATTAATATTAATTATCGACTTCATAATCGTTTAAATCGAGTATTTGTCCCTTAAGCATAATTCCCATCAATCACGTCAATCTATTCAAACAAGCATACAAAGCATCACAATTATCAACCAATCAATCAATCATCAAATAATCATACGGATATCTCAAACGACCCTAAACGGTTTCTAAAGCCTTCACAAGTCTCATCATATTCGCAACATCATCATGTATCTCATAAATATCAAGTCACGTACTATCGGTCTCCAACATGCATATTCATTAACTACCTATTTTACAGTTACTAACACGCAAAGCAATCACATTTATGATGCTCATGAAGCAATAGGAGTTAGAGGTGTACTAACCTTAAGCCAAGCAATAAATCCTCGACCAAGCTCTTCCAAACTTCTCTTTAAATCCAATATTCGAGTCCCCAAATTCTTCGGATAAAACAAATACAACTCCATAAGCAAACTCGTATTAACGGATTACTTTATGGAGTTAAACATATAAAAATAGCTTACCAAGCTTGAATTTGGTGAAACAAACTGCGCCAATGGACTCAGAATGTCGAGAAACCCCCGGGTAAGGTCCCCTAAAAAGTCAACCTAGGTAAAAAAATCAACGGTCAACTGTCAACGCCCGGTCAATGGATTAAATGGCAGCTCGATCAACAACTTAAACGGCTCGATCAATAGCTGGTCCGGTTCGCTTAACCGGCTGGTTCGGTTTGTCAGCCAGCTCACTGGTTCGGCCCAACCTGCCTAGTGAACCAGGCCAAGCCTGGAGCAGCTGCGGGGCACGCCCACACGCAGACGGCGGCTCGTGTAGTGAGTGCGACGTTCTCTGGTGACCGGACCATGACAATAAACTCTAGATCTGCCTTTCTCAAACTAGAGAACATCGTGGTAGCCACGCCCTTCGACGATGGACTGTGGTTCATGTCGATCAACCATTGTGAATCTTCTCAGGCTTCACCCTGATGATTAGCGACGGTGACGGCGATAATGCAACCACCGATGAATACATCTCGACGAGATCTACCCGAAATATCTTACGTCTCGACGGAAGTCTGAAGGGCGGTAAATCGAGGTTTGAAACTCCTTCTTACTTTTTCTCTTTTTTTTCAATTTTCTCTCTCTCCCAAAATATCTTATTTTTCCTTTTTTATTTTCCCTCACACTCCATCAACCACCTTTTAGTCTTCCTTTGCCATTGAGATTGAAAACTAGGATTGAGGGCCAAACAGCTGTTCTAAAAAATTAGAAAATCTAGCTTCTATGAAACCCCCGTTTGAGGGCTAAATAAGGTGGGCAAACGCCTGTTGAAGATCAAACCAAGGATCGTTTGGCGAGCCGTTGAGGGCCAAAAGGCCGTTGGAAACGTTAGCCACAACCACAAATGGGACCTTACTCAAAAACATTATCCCAACATTTTGAATAAACTAAAGGCCCACCTTAATTATCTTTAACTTGGTCTTCCAAAAACAAGGCTCATAACCCGAGTTCAAGACTCTATTCGTTAACCTAAAAATTGAGTCGTTACATATTCTCTTCGTTAGTTTTTTAATGACGATGTTCAAAATAAGACTAATTTAAAAGTATGATGGTCTAATTAATGAATTACCTAGTTCGGTGATCAAAATAAGTATGCTCAAATAATTCGGTGGTCATCTAAATAATTTATAATATAATATAGTCGCACCAGAGACTGTAATTTCCCACTCTCAGCCAATCTACCACAACACTACAAAAAAAGCAGTAAGCAAAGGAGCGGTGGCAAGGAAATGAAAGCGAAATCCCCCCTTCTTTCTCTTCACAATAAAGGAAAACGAATGAACTCTTCCAGCTCATGAAAGCTCTCCCCCCCTGAACCTGTAATTCTCTCGTCCAAATGGATTTCCTCTCTATTTTCCTTCCTTTTTTCTGTCTCAAGCTCTTTATCAAATAAAAATATCCGAATTCTTTGACCATGAGACGCTTTCTTCAAGCAACCCTCCACCACCATCGCTATCATCTTCATCCCTATTAATCATTCCCTCACCTTTTTGAATTTTATACTCTGTTATTTTATTAATAAACCAACGATTTTCCAGCTGCCATGAATTTTTTTAATAGCTAATGCCGGGTAAAGCTTCCGTTGAAACTTCACCGAATGCGACGCCGTTGTGGATTCTCGTAGCCGGAACTGATAACGGGAGCGACTCCGAGCGAATCGATCGAGAGGGGTCCTGGTTTGGAGCTGGGTATGAGCTTGCGCGTTCTGGCGGCTATTTATACTAGCTTGGGGAGGTTTGAGGAAGCGGTTCCGGTCTTGGAGCGGTCCATCGAGGCGCCGGTTCTCGGAAATGGGTCGGATCATGCGCTGGCGAAAATTTCCGGGTGTATGCATCTGGATCAGTCCAATAAGTGCTATGACTCTGGCTTGAGGATCCAGATTGAAGCTCTCGGGGATTCGGATCCTAGAGTTGCTGAGACTAGCAGGTAAGGTAACTAACCTTCCATTTTTTTATTGAAATGCCAAGAATCCCAAGCGCCATGTTTGAAACTTTGATAAAAAAAAAGTGTTGTGATTAGTTAATTATTGTCACTACATTTTGATGAAATTCTTGTTATTGGTTTAGTAGATGTTTTCCTTTTGCTCTTCATTATGAGCTAGGAATAAACCCTCTAGTTACTGGTTATCTGAAGACTGAAAGGCCTCAACAGAAATAAAAAATGGTGTTAATGGCTATAATAATTCACTGAAGTTTTGATTTGAAGACATGTTTGCAGTTAGGTCATGGCTAAATGTGAACCAGATTATAGGTTCCTATTGATAGTTAGAGCCTTACCACATAGTATTGCTAAAGATATTCCAAAAATAAGTGGTTCCTTGTCTGCCTTTGTTGTTAACAAACTGGGTGCAGAGGGTTATCTTACAATGTTGTATTTTGCACACTGCTTATTGGTTAATGGCTTAATGCTAGTTCGCCCGGTGAAAACAATAAAGCCATAGACAGAGCAATTAAGCAACCAGGGCAGAAAAAAAATAAGATGTTGCAATTTGGTGTCTTGATACTGTTACATTAATCAGCATAAGTGCATTCTGAACTTATTGAAAATGACAGGTATTTAGCTGAGGCCCTGGTTCAAATGATGCAATTTGACGAAGCACAAAATCTCTGTAAGAAGGCCCTTGAAATCCACAAGGAGCACAGTGCACCGGCGTCCCTTGAAGGCGCAGCTGACCACTGGCTTATGGCTCTTGTGTGTGAGGCAAAGGCAGATTATGAATCTGCTCTTGTGCACCTCCTTGTCCTTGCTAGCATGTCCTTGATTGCTAACGATCAAGAAAATGAGTCGGCTACTATTGTTGTTGGCATTGTCAACATTTATTTGTCCCTTGGCAGATTTGATGAGGCAATTTTTGCCTATCAGAAGGCACTTGCAGTATTTAAATCGACAAAAGGCAAAAATCAACCTCCTGTAGCATCAGTCTTTATTCGTCTTATTGATCTCTATTACAAGACATGCAAGGTAAGGGAATCAGAATTCTATTCTGAGAATGCCTTGAGGATATATTCAAAACTTGTGCCTGGGACTACATCAGAGGAGATTGTTTGCGGATTAACTTAAGTATTGGGCATATATGGAGGTTTGAATGAGCCTGAAGAGGCTCTGAAGATCCTTGAGAACATGATGAAGTTACTAGAGGACACTGATGGCAACAGAAGCACCATTGCTGGAATTGAAGCACTGATGAGCATGACGTTTTACCTGGTTGGGAGGTACGGGGAGGCTCAAAGCTCTTTTGAGAGTGCTGTGGAAAAGCTCCATGCTAGTGGGGAGAACAAATCTGCTTTCTTTGGAATTGTATTGAACCAGATGGGACTAGCAAATCTGCAACTGTACAGAATAGACGAGGCCATAGAGTTGTTTAAAATGCAAGAAAGATATTGGAACAAGAATGTGGCTTATATCACTTAGAGACTCTTGGAGTTTATAGCAACCTTGGTGCCACCTATGATGCCATGGGAAGGGTAACATTCTTCTGCATTTATTCATGTTCATGTCGATAATGATGTAATCCCTGTAGTTTGTTTTAACTGCTCTTGTTACTTGTTTTAACCATGCACTGCGTGGTCTGATTGTCTAACAGCATACATAGATAGACAATAAATGTCTCATTATCAGATAACAGCATATAAATTTACCAGCAAACTTCTTGTCTTTTTAAAATCTCTTTTATGCACGCAAATTATCGTTACTGAAAGCATGGTGACAAGGCTGAGCCCCTATTTACGAAATTACATATTGAACTCTTTGTATATAGTTGAACAGTTGGACTGCATCCACCCCATCTCTGTTTACGTTTTCTTGAATTTGTGATGATTGAGCTTCTCTATTGATCTGCTATATTGAACAAGAAGTTTTGTTGTAAACCGGGTTGAAGATTCAATTTGAGATATCAGAGTATATTCTTAAGATTAGAGAAGAAAAGCGTGGAACCAAAAATCCTGACGTTGATGATGAAAAGAAAAGACTAGCCAAGCTCCTGGAACAAGGAGTAAGGAGACGGAACTGAAAAGGAAAATCACTTGAAAATCTTCTTGACACAACCTCCTGTGGAACCAAGGAGAGTGCAAAGAGGTGGTCCACGTTTGATTTTAGATCTTGATTGAACCATGGCACTTGCTATCTACACTTTATATTTAACATAGGAAATATGCTAAATATTTAGGATCTCAACTTTGTGGAGCCTGCATGCTCCTTGACACGTATATTCCAAGTTTCTGTTTCCTTTTAACTTAATTAGATTGTTCTTTTGGACTGGACAGGAATTGAATGGTTAGTAGTCTTCCACCAATGAAAATGCTAAGAAGATTCACAGACAATTATCAGTTGTCTACTCTTATGACACCGAAACGATGAACTTGAAAATCTAAGCTACTGTTTAGGGGTCATATTACCACTATCTATCCTTATATGATAAAGAAGATGTGATTCCGTGCACGGAAGTCTTAAATCACTAGGTTTGGAGACAATCAAATATATGGCTTCGTATCCCAATTCCCACGTCGGCTCTTTCCGAGAAGCTGCTTCTAGGAAAAGTCTCGACAGCAGACAAATGTGACGAAGGGTCGTATCGTAACTCTCCATGGGATCGAAATATCAAAGAATGATCTTGAATTCTTTATACATGCGCAACAAAATACAAGTCAGAAAACATCCGCAACAAATTACAATTTAGAAAACATGATCAAAATATCGTAACCCATTTTATATGGGTTCGAATTTTGACATAAAAAATGTAATTCTTCTCTATTTAAGATAATAAAGCACGTGGGAATTGAATTCAATGACCCTATTAGAGATTTAGGGTACCGTTTTCTGTATCAACAGTGATGAGCAACAGAGATACGAAACAGATATAATATCTCTAATCCTGTAACGGCAAAACTGTAGTCTGTTTCCTGAAAAACCCAGCAGTATTGTTAGGTCCACCGTCCCAACAGTGAGTTCCACATTTTTCAACACCATCGTGATCCTGTCTTCAAGTGGCCGCCTCACCAACTTCCCAGCACTAACATTTGAAAATTTAGACCCTACAAAAACAAACAAACCAGTGCCCTATCTTCCTTGATCTTATATAGACATCGCTTCACATTACACAACATGCAGTCCAAGAAAAAATGAGTTTAGAATTTCTAGCAAGAGCCAGGACCCATCAACCATGTGAAGCTTGTAGGATGCCACGCAGGAGATGCGACAGTGGTTGCATTCTCGCCCCGTACTTCCGTGCGACGAGATCGATCGGTTCGCCAAGGTGCACAAGGTTTTCGGTGCTAGCAATGTGATCAAAATGATTCAGGTTGGTAAATAAGTTCAATCTGCAGTTGCTGACATTGATATTTACTTGTAATTTATGAGTTTGTGATACCAGATGGTGGAGGAAAGAAACAGGGAGGATGCTGTGAAAGCGCTGGTGTACGAAGCAACAGCGAGGATCAGAGACCCGTTTTATGGCAGCACGGGTCAGAGACCCGGTTTATGGCAGCACGGGAGCGGTTTGCCAACTGCAGAAGATGGTGCAACAACTTAAGATGCAGCTTGAATCAACAAAAGCTCGGGTGTTGGAGTTGCAGCAGCAAAAAGATCAGTTTTGGGGATTTCTTTTGAATGCTAATCGTCTTGATCTTCTATCCACCATTAATGGAGGCAACTTCTCATTAGATTACGATGACACTATATCATATGATCCGACCAAGTTCCCTGCAGAATCTGACGAGTGGATTATCTAAGGCATAGAAAATCCGTATAGCCTATGAAGTGTAGAATTTTAAATGAATACATGTATACATATACAGAGACAGGGAGAGATTTAAATTGAGAATAACTTGTCTCCCTATCGTAGCACTGGTTTCACAAGATTTGTTGTTTATCTTGCTGGTAGTCTTTCTTGTTCTGAGCTCTGCCCCATGCAAGACGATGCTACATATTTTCAAGGTAGAAATTTCTTTATAATCAATCACGTCAAGGCGAAAATCTTGATAAGAAATCAACAATACTTCTGTATGATGATTCCAACAAACCCGAGAAAGATGGGGACGATTTGGAGGCGAAAATATATTTTTAATAAAAATTTATAGAAATTTTATATATCATATATGAATTTTAAATTTTTAAGAACGACCGCCTTGTAGTCCTCTGTCCATCCCTTCCGAGAGTCAAAATATTTTTTTCTTTCTTTTTTCAACTTAAGGGTTGTCGTTGATGCATGTTGAAAAGCTAACGAGATGTGGAAACATCTTATTATATAAAGTTTCTAAAATCGGAAAATGAAAGGGGAAATTGATAAAGGAAAAAACAAACGAGTTTTAGAGGATTGTGTCCATTTTTATTTTTATTTTTTTTAAATAGAAAATAATGAATAAAACATGTTTGGTTGTAAAATTAGAAAACGATTATTAAAAAATGAAAGCAAAATTAAGTGAAAATTTAAAAACATAAAAAAGATGTTTTCATTGAAAATGTTTTAGTAAGGTGAAAAATATGAAAACAAGGGTTTTTCAATTTTAACTTCATTTTAACCGAGGTTCAAATCCTTTTAATGCCATTTTTAGAATTTTAGTTTATTTACTCATATTTTATTTATTTATTATTAAAATAATATTTTTAACTATATTTATTTTAATTATTTAATAATTAATTTTCTATTTCTATTTTGAAAAGTTATATACCAAACACATTTTAACTATTTTTATTTTTGAAAACAAGTTTCCATCCTATTAACGAAACGTGTTTTCTAATTTTTAGAAAACTGAAAATGAAAATAATTTTTTAAAGATGAAAATAGAAAACAAAAATAAAAATAAAAAATATTTTCTAAAACCAAATGGACCCTTAGTCTTTGTATTTGACTTATTCAATTATTTTTGGTCCTTACTCATTTTATGGGCATTTTTAAATGAATAACCCATTTAGTCTTTGTATTTGACTTATTCAATTATTTTGGTCCTTACTAATTTTATGGGCATTCTTAAATGAACAACCCATTTTAAATCATTTGTTGGAAGAATGACCCTCTGTCAGTATTATTTGAAAAAATGAGCCCCAAATCGGCTATGTAGGAAGACTTGACGTTCTACAAAACGCATTTTAAGACCTCGCTTCCTGCAAATAGTGAGGTCCGTCCGACGTAGAAAGACTTTTTAAATGACCCAATTTAATATTTTGAAAAAAGACATCGCTATGTGCAGAACGTGAGGTCCATGAGGAATTGAAAAGGCGGATTAAATTTATCGCGAGATTTATTAAAAAGAACGAGGTCCTCTGACTGATTCTGATCGAAAAGACGTAGCCGAATTAATTTAAAAAAATTTAATGATATTAAAATATAGATAGTAAATAATATATATATGATAAATATCTTCAAATGTATTAAATAAATATCTTAAATGATATTAAAATATAGATGGTAAATAAAAAAATATTAATTCAAAAGATGATCCTAATTAAAAAGATCATCTTTTAATAAAAGTTATAAATTTAAAATATTTTAAAAGATCCTCGTTAAAAAATTATAATTTTAAAAAATGATAACTAAAAAGAGATGGTAAACATTAATTATTAAGAGATTCAATAATCTTTTAAAAAATGATAAATATTATTTTTTAAAGATTGTAATTAAAAAATTACAATCGTAAATCTTTTTAAAGATTTTAAATCTTAGGAATTTATTATTAGGATAAAATAAAAAAATAAAAGATCCTAATTTATTTCTTAAAGATCATAATAAAAAATTGAAAATAGAAAAAAACTTATTTGAATAAATAAGGTAAAATAAAAAAATAAAGGCTTAAAGGTTTAATAAGCCCTTAAACTTTTGCAAAAAAATCACTTAAGCCCTTAAACTTTTTTTGCACCCAATTAAGACCTCAAACTCAAGAAAAAAATCGATTAAGCCCCTAAACTTTTTTGCACCCAATTAAGCCCTCAAACTCAAGAGAAAAAACAATTTGGCCCTTTGACCAACGTTGACCATTAAATTTAACGAGTTTTTTTTAAATCTTCTCGGCATGTGTCGCAACAGGATAATGCCACTTGACATTTCTAAGAATTTTTAATCTTTAATTTTTAAAAAATATATAAAAATCTGAAAAATATAAAAAAATTAAATATATAAAAATATATTTTTAAAATAATTTTCCAAAATTTTTAGATTTTTTTTCTGATTTTTATATATTTTTTAAAAATTAAAGTTTAAAAATTCCTATAAATGACAAGTGACATTATCATGTTGCGACACATGTCAATAAGATTAAAAAAAACCCGTTAAATTTAACAGTTAATGTGCCAAATTAATTTTTTTTCTTGAGTTTGAGGGCTTAGTTGGGTGCAAAAAAAAGTTTAGGGGCTTAATTGATTTTTTTTTGCAAAAGTTTAGGGACTTATTTAACGGTCAACGTTGGTCAAAGTGTTTTTATTTTTCAGGGACCTCGCGTTCTTCAAAAAGCGAGGTCCTTTTTACAAACATTAAATTGGGTCATCTAAAAAGGCCCTCAACTTTGGATAGAGCTCGCTCTCTGCAGAAAGCGAGGTTTTTAATCACTTTTTACAGAACGCGATGTATTTCTATTTGGGCGATTTTTGGGTCATATTTTCAAATAGTATTGGTAGGGGTCATTTTTCTATTAAAAAAGGGTTTTTATTTAAAATGCCCCTTTTATGCGTATATTAGTCTCAAATTTGTCATTTTCTAAATTTGATCTTCGAGGTTTTTAATTCTTCTACTGATGCGACATTCTAATATTCTACTATATCACCAAAAAAGAAATATATTTTTAAAATTTTTGGACGACAAGTATCACATCATCAAAGAAAATCGAATGGAGAAAGTTATTCAATTCCAGCATTAATGTTTAAGGACCGAATCTTGTTTGTAATATTGCTGTTATTTTTGTCACACAAAGAAGTTTTATTTTGTTCAATTGGTTTTTCATGTTTTCCTTTATTGAGAAAGTTATTTAATTCCAATATTAATGTTTAAGGAATAAATCAGTTGGTCTAGTGGACGAGACAATAGATCTCTTAAGTAAAGTCAATAATTCAAATCTTAGTGTTGTGAAGGAAGCGGTTGGGTTGAAAGGGTTGCCGATAGGGGTGTGCAAAATAAACAGTAACCGTTAATCAGTATAACCGTTTATTTTATAGGTTAATTAACTTAACCGTTAGGGTTAAACGGTTTCGGTTAACTGAGCCACTAAAAAAGATAGGTTAATGGTTAACCTATAGGTACGTTTTTTAACTAAGTATGAAGTTTTTGTTTAAAATCTCTCTATTTAAGTATTTTTTTAAAAAAAATTAATACAATATTTATCAGAGAGATAAATTTATTATTTTAAAAAGAATAATGAACATTTGAACAGAAACCTGTAATAGGTTACATGTTAACCGTAACCGAACCGTTTCTTAACGTTTAACCACTATAATGTTTAACTATTTAAAAATTAGCGGTTAACTATTTCTTAACTGTTAAATTACGGTTAATAATCACTATAACGATTAACTAACTGTTTAAGTTAAACGATACAGTTAACCTACCATAAACACCCTTACTCACGATAATGAGTCTATATTTTGAGTTAGGCTGGACTTGTCTAAATATAAAGTACTCATTCATATTTTGTCATCCATTCTTATTTATATTTTATTTATAATTCATATAATTTCAAATTATTTAACTTTTAATATATTTATTTTGTTCATTTATTTTAGTATTTTAATCTTGTAATGGCCTAGTTTCCTTTCTTTCTTTTTAAAAATATTTAAATAGTTTTAATATTTATTTAAAATAAATATAATATTTTATTATTTAATACATATTTTAAGTATCATTTAACAAGTATAATTTTAATTATATTTTATTAACTAATATAAATATAATAATTTATTATAAAAACACATACAATCTAATACATTTTCCCAATTTAATCGTAATTAATCTCACGATTTATCCAATTTAAAGTTGTAAAGGTTCCAATTCCCAAACTCCCAAGACCAGTGGTTCGCTCCGGAGTTGGCAGGCCGCCCGAACCGAACCAACTGCTAATTTCAGCACCCAGAACAAAAAATGAAAAAGGCAGTGTATAAATAGTTAAATAGCTGTCTCCCTCTTCTGCTTTGCAAGGACATGGCAGGGGAAACTTACACTTCTCGAAGCGCTATCAATTCCGAGGTGGATCCTACCGATCACCTCCCGCTTGCCCTCCTTAGATCTGAATTCATCCCTCCTGCCCCGAACCGATCCGAATCCGCCATTGATTGGTTGCCTGACTTCGCCGGTTACTCATGGGTAGCTTACGGATCCTCCTCGCTTCTCGTGATCTCTCACTTCCCTTCCCCACTCTCCTCCGAACGGGCCCGATTTTCCGCCAAGTTCTCGAGATCTCTTCCGTCGCTTCTTCCCCTGTCACCGCTGTTTCTTGGTCCCCGGTCACTCCTTCTGCCGGCGAGCTCGCGGCAGCTTCAGAGACTTGCATTTGCTTGTTCTGTCACGACTCGGCAATGTTAAATTCCAAAGGTATGCTTGCCTTTTGGAGTTCAATTTTGGAAGGTACTTGAAGTTACTAGCAATGTTGAAGTTTGGAAATTTTTTGTTATGCTTGTTGAATTAATGGGTTCTCGTGCAGTTTTTTTAATTCTGAGCTATTAAATTATGGTTTTGTATTTATTTTAAAATTATAAATGGCTTGAGTATCTCAAATTGGAACCTCCTGTTTACTGATTCAGGTTCTTTTTGTTGGAGCCAGAATACAGTACTTTTACAGTCTTCAAAAGTTGAGGCAGTTGGATGGACGACGTCCGGGGATGGGATAGTAGCACGTGGATTGGAGGTTGTTTTGTGGAAAAGGAAGAGAAAATCCTGGGAAATAGCTTGGAAATTCAAAGCAGATCAGCCTCAAAACATGGCCTCTGCCACCTGATCCATAGAAGGCCCTTCTGCAACTGCATCTTGTTCAAAGGATTTTCAAATTGAAGGAGGAGGAGCCAATGAGCCAAGCAAATCTGTTTTGGTGTTTTACGGTGATGGAAGTTCAGGATTTACAAAAACCATGCTAGGCCATCCTCAACCTGTTTCAATGCTTCAATGGAGGCCATTGTCAGGAAAACAACTGTTGAGAGACGGAAAGCATTTGCGGAGACATATATTGTTAACATGCTGCTTAGATGGAACTGTAAGGTTATGGAGTGGGATAGATAATGCTAGAGTAAGGAAAGCAGGCAGTGGTTATGATCAAAAAGCTACTAAACGGTCATTTTGTGTTGCTGCTGTAATTGAGATAGATAATGCATTGCGTGGAACTTTAGGAGCCAATATATTTTTGTCATGGGCAGTGGAAATTGGTGGTATAATTAAAACCAGTGAAGAAACTAACCAGTACTTCCTTAGAGAAGGATATAAAAATGAAGCTGGCAGCTGTGAGTGGTTAGTAGGCTTTGGTCCTGGAAAATTGGTTACTTTCTGGGCAATCCGTTGTCTTGATGACATTTCACCAATGAGGTTCCCTCGAGTTAGGTTGAGGAAGAAACTAGAGCCTCAAGGCCTTGAAGTTGAACATCTTAATAGAAATGGACTTTCAACATTAAAACAACAATTACTTCTTAAAAAGGTTGTTATCATGAGAAATTGTGCGTCTGGACCCCCCACTGTATGCTCTTCTATCCATTTCTATCCTTGTAAATATTTGTTCTGGTCTATGTTATATACCCAAACGGTAAATGATACAAAGAATGCACCTTGTAGTGAACCTAGGACAGAAGATATATTATCATGTTCAGTTGGTGGAGTTTTAGATATAAATGGTCATACCAGTAAAATCTTACAAGTTAGTATACACCCCTACGTTTGTGAAGTTGATTTGGCTGTTTCTTTGGATTCTAATGGGCTACTTCTGTTTTGGTCACTTTCTAGCGATTCAAATGGCATTCTTGACCATCCAACATTGATTCCTGCATGGAAAATTTATGGAAAGCATGTAACTCAAGATAAATGTTCTAAATATACAAGCTTGAGTTGGGCATCTTTAGTATTGGCGGAAGATCGCTTTCTTCTTTTGGGGCATGTTGGAGGAATTGACTGCTTTGCGGTAAAGAATTTTCATGGCGAAGATGGTATAGGATGTTACTACATATGCACTATACCTTTTACAGGTCACGATCCTTTTGAGGTTGGTCCAACCGACATATGTACAATACCATTGTCTTTGCCTTGTAATAGAACATCTACTCACAATGGGTTTTTACTTTTGGGCATATGGATGAAAGAGTTTCAGGCTCTTTCCTGGAAATAACCATGCACGCTTATGATCTGACAAGAAGCTACTCTGAATGTAATTTCAATGATGATAACATTGTTGAATGCAGTGCAATGAAATTTGAAAATACTCTTTCTGGTACAAGATATTGTCTTCACATCGTTCCATTGTCAGCACAGTTGCCTGAACCTCATCTTCATGATCAGGTCACAAGTTTTGTTGTGATCTCTCCTGGTGGTTTGACACCGGTGCAGCAAAAGTTACCTTTTCTCAACAATCCCTTTAGTGGTAAAAGGTCAGCATATGTTATGGCCACAGACTGCTCTGATGGTAGTATAAAATTGTGGAGATGTGGCCCCAGTGAACCATCAAGTTCTTACAAATCATAGGAGCTTATGGGCATGTTTAATGCACATCAGGGTCCTGTCAGTGCTATACGATTGACTAGTTGTGGTAGGAAGATTGCAACCATTGGCTCAGATAGTCCGTCAAATACTGTCTGCAATCTTCGCATATGGGACTCTATACGTCTACCAGACTCGGGAACTTTTATGTTAGAAGACACATTGTCCCTCAATGAAGATGTTGTTTTAAATTGGTTAGCCCTAGGAAATGGTCAGTTATTACTTGCAGTTTGCATGAGCAACGAGTTGCGTGTATATGCTCAGAAGCTGTGTGGTGGACATGCTTTGTAAGACTCTAAAAAATCTCCAGGTGTGCAAATCTGGTTTTGCATTGGGATCAGTCATGCTTTTTCTGCTATTCATGATTTCTTGTGGGGGGCCAGGACTACAGGTGTGGTTGTCCATGCTAATTACATGAGTCTTTTAAGTTCATGGTTGTTTCTTTTAGATAACAAACATCAGACTGAATTCTATCCAAAATTTAGCCCAGAAAGCCCTGATTCTGATATTGGCACTGGTGAGGGCTTCTTTTCTGAAATATTTAGTGATCCCGATGTTGTTAATCAGAAAGAAACATTAATTGCAAATGGAAATGGAGGATGCAAGCCTGACCTTCTTAAGAAGATAAATACTAAAGGGGTTACCTATTCAGTGCATTTTTAGATCGTAGGGGTCAAACGAAATTTGAGTTGAAGATTTTATTCGGTTACTGGAGTATGCTAGACATAGTGGAGACCTTAGCAAGAGTTTTGCCTGTGTATCATCATGAGCGTCACTTGATTACTAAGTTTATAATTCCATCTCTAATTGAGAGAAATGACTATTGGCTTGCAAGCCTTCTAGAGGTGCTTATAAATGAACTGTTGAATTTTCGCATTGTTCTTGCAAAAATGTCGTGTATACTCTCCATGGTTTACTTTACCTATAAACTTTCAAATGCCTTGACTTTGAAGACTCTTGGTTTGCAGTGGGAATTGGGGAATTATTCTCGATCTTTCCTGGCCATGCTTGGTTTACAAGTGGATTCTGCTATTGGTTCATCCATTCTTTCATCTTGTCACGTTGCTTTCACGGACCCCAATATAGGTCTCTATTGCCTCACATTAGCAAACAGAACTAGCCTGAGAAATGCTGCAGGGGAGCAAAATGCTGGAGTTCTTGCTAGATGGGCATCTTTGATGGCTGCTACTACCTTGAACAGATGTGGACTTCCTGTAAGTTTGGTTTTCTGCATGTTTGCTTAGTTGGAATAAGATGATAATATCAAATAGAAAGTAGGGTACTTAATCGTTTATGTTTTTTGTGAGCATGCTACTACTAATCGTGGATGAGAAACCATAATTGATATTTTTCCTGCCTTCTTCTTTTAAGCTTGAAGCTTTGGAGTGCCTTTCATCTTCCCTAAATATGCGGGGGGGTATGGATCGAGAGAATGTATCAGATTTTGCATGTTCTAAAACTTCGTTGGGAATTTGAAACCTTTTATTGGTGGTTCCTCTCCTTGGCTCCTGGGTGATGTTGCTTCTCATCTTGAGTCATATGCTAAATTTGATTTGGTCCTCCAATACATCTCAAAGTTGATGAAGGAGCATCCTGGTTGGCCTAGAACCTCCACAGGATCCGTTAGAGTGAATACATATTCAGAGGATTATGAGAACCAATATGATAAATTACTTGAAAATTTTCAGCATAAGTTTGCGCGCAGGGATTGTACAGTTTGAGCATAAGTTCTCATTGGTTCCATCCCACCTAATTAATATGGTATGCTGTTTTTTCAATCTTACTATGTGTGCTTCTTATTTGGTTTAATGTTTATGTATGATTTGTTTATATTTTTTCTTCCTCAGATTTTTGTCTCATTGTGCAATAATGGCTTCTGGTTCCTTGGTTATGATATATTACATGGGTTTTGTCATGAACATTCCCAGCATGAGAATCATATGGTTGACAATGCCCTTTGGTATCCTATTTTCCACAAGCCACTTTTGAAGTTGATTGAGGATAATGCCTTTTTGATTTCGCATTTTATTGCTGCCTGCAGCATAACTTGGTCCCCATCAAAATTATGTTATATGGAAAATTGTGTGTCACATGAAAATACATCCAATTGGGGAGATACCTGGGGGTGTTATTTTCAAGGGATCAAACTATCACTGTGGAGTTTAAGAGCTGCTATGAGGATTTTCTCTAGCATCTTCGAAGAGGCTGTGAGCCTGTGACTGCAAAACTTCTTTCTCTTCTTGATTTGTATGAATATTATGCAAATTTTGCATATGCCTGGCTTCAGAAAAATTCAGAAGGTTTAGTTTTGATGATGCACCCCCTCATAATTACATATACTAATGGGCATACTCCTTATGAAGTTGATATGTCGGCTCTGAAGGAAATCTTAAACCAGGTTTCGAATCCAGTGACTGTTTTAATAGGTGGTGTTGAGGTTGATAGATGTGCTGAGGACTGAGTTAATCGTGTATAATAGGAAGTCTAACTCTATCATAACTAAGTAGTTTAGTTATAATCTAACTCTATCATTGTAAAGGATAAGAGTCCAATCCTAATAGGTTAACTACTCTGTGTAAAACTCCTCTGTAAAAGTCTATAAATAGACTTCTTCTCTTGTATATCAATATAATAAGAAGAGTATTAAAACTCTCTTTTCTACATGGTATCAGGTTAGGTCGATCCTATCTCCTCAAAATCTTTTTTTTCCCTTTTCGATCAGATCTACACCTCTCCATGACTAATTCCAATCCTGCTACATCAGAAATTAGCTCTCAAAACAGCCCTCGTTCATCTGATTTCCAACTCTCGGATGCCTCTCTTTCTCCCATTACATCCTATAAACTAAATGGAAACAACTACCTTCCTTGGTCTCAATCAGTGCGGCTGTACATTACAGGAAGAAGGAAAGCTTCCTATCTCTCAGACTCAACTCCTGTTCTAGATGAGTCTGATCCAGCCTACTCTAATTGGTTGAGTGAAAACACCATGATAATGTTGTGGTTAATTAATTCCATGGTACCCGAAATTGGAGAAAATTTTATGCTTTATCAAACTGCAGCAGAAATTTGGAATGCTGCCAGAGATACGTATTCCAGTGTTGACAACAGACCAGAACTCTTTGGAGTTGAGAATAAGATCAAAGATCTCAGACAAGGGGAGGTAACAGTGGCGCAATTTTTTGGAGTCCTAACCAAATGCTGGCAGCAAATAGATCTGTATGAAGCTAATGAATGGAAGTGTCCTGATGACATTAGCTTTTACAATAAGCTCAAAAATCAGAGGTGGGTGTTCCAGTTTCTCTTCGGACTGAATGGAGAATTTGATGGAGCCAGCAGCAGGATTTTAGCCACTAAACCACTACCACTGGTTCGAGAAGCTTTTCTAAATAATGTATGGTCTGCTTGACTTTGCTTGAAATCATTCTGAACCATAGCTCTAACAAACCTGTCAAACCATGCTCTAGGGGATTGCTTCAAGCCGTACAACGATCTATTCAGTTTGCACACTGTCTTTGTTGTGTCCTCTTCTAAACCAGGTGGAACCTGCATGTACACTTCCTCCTCAAGTCTACCATTTAGAAATACGTTTTTGATGTCCAACTGATGCAACTTCCAATTCTTGTTAACTGCCATTGAAAGCAATACCCTGATGGTGTTTAACTTTGCTACAGTTGCGAAAGTTTCTTGATAGTCTACTCCATATGATTGAGTAAACCCTTTAGCCACCAACCTCGCCTTGTATCTCTCAACACTCCCATCTGAATGGTACTTGATTGTAAAGACCCATTTACACCCCACAACCTTTTTTCCTTCTGGCAGATCTGTCAAGCTCCAGGTATTGTTCTTTTGTAATGCCTTAATTTCCTCTTCAACTGATCTCCTCCATTCTGGACAGTCAAAGGCCTATTCCACTGTCTCGGGAATTCTTATGCTGTCAATGCTAGCTGTAAAAGCTTTGAATCCAGGCGTTAATTTCCCATATGCAATAAACCTGTTAATAGGATGAGCAGTACATTTCCTTACCCCTTTCTAATAGCAATAGGAAACTCATCTAAGTTAACAGTAGTAGAATCCTGTGGAATAATATTACCTGTTGTCTCTAAAGCAGCAGGACTCAAAGCTAGTTCTTGGCAAGTGTTAGGCTGACTAACTGCCTCGGTCAAGTTTCTTTTTCTTCTTGTATAGACACTGAGTTGTCTTTCTGGTGGTTGTGGAGCCATAGAGTTTGGTGATGTATGTGGTACAGTTTTAATCATTGGAGGAGGTGTTGTATAAGGGCTGGTAGTTTTAGACTGTGGAGAAAGTGTGTCTACAGGATTAAGAGTAGTACTTACAATTTCATCAGAAGTAGGCTCGGAAGAAGTATTTTGCAGAGCAGTGGTACTTACATCAAGAATAGGCAAGGAAATAATGGGCTGTGGATCATGCAAGGACTGAGATCCCTTGTATCTCTCCCCCTGAATTTCAGTTCCTGCAAAGTAAGGTTTATTTTCAAAGAAAGTAACATCAAAAGAGATATAGGTTTTCTTGGTAATGGGGCAGTAACACTTGTAACCCTTCTGACTCGATGAATACCCTACTCGATGAATACCCTATAAACACACAATGTAGAGCCCTAGGATCAAGTTTACTCCTATTATTTCGATGCACATGAACAAAAGATGTGCATCCAAAAACTCGAAGAGGAAGAACAGAGGATAATGGTTTAAAATATGGAAAATGTTGGAAAAGAGTTTCAGTGGGTACTTTGAATCCTAGTGTCTTGCTTGACATCCTATTGATTAGGTAGGTGGCAGTAAGAAGAGCTTCCCCCATAGATAATTAGGTGCATTGGCAGAAAATAATAGGGATCTAGTCACCTCTAGTAAATGTCTATTTTTCCTTTCGGCCACTCCATTTTGTTGAGGGGTGTTGACACAAGAAGTAAGATGAAAGATGCCTTTTTCTTTGAAAAAATACCCAAGAGATTTGCTAAGATATTCACTCCCATTATCACTCCTCAGTATTTTAATTTGTTTCTCAAATTGAGTTTTGACCATGTGATAAAAACTTTTAAAAATTGTCTCAACTTCAGATTTTTCTTTCATCAAAAAGGTCCAAATTGTTCTAGAAAAATCATCAATAAACGACACAAACCATCTAGATCCAGAGATGTTTTTTACTTTAGAAAGGCCTCAAATGTCACCGTGTTTAATAGAAAATGGTGAAGTAGGTTTATAGTGAGAAGGAACATATGGTTGTGGGGTGTAAATGGGTCTTCACAGTCAAGTACTATTCAGATGAGAGTGTTGAGAGATACAAGGCGAGGTTGGTGGCTAAAGGGTTTACTCAATCATATAGAGTAGACTATCAAGAAACTTTCGCACCTGTAGCAAAGTTAAACACCATCAGGGTATTGCTTTCAGTGGCAGTTGACAAGGATTGGAAGTTGCATCAGTTGGACATCAAAAACGCATTTCTAAATGGTAGACTTGAGGAGGAAGTGTACATGCAGGTTTCACCTGTTTTAGAAGAGAAGACCACAACAAAGTCAGTGTGCAAACTGAATAGATCATTGTACGGCTTGAAGCAATCCTCTAGAACATGGTTTGACAGGTTTGCTAGAGTTATGGTTCAGAATGATTTCAAGCAAAGTCAAGCAGACCATACATTATTTAGAAAAGTTGCACCGGATGATAAGATAACTCTCTTAATTGTCTATGTTGATGATATGATTATTACTGGGGATGACATAGAAGAAATAGAGAAGCTGAAAACTGTTCTAGCAAAGGAGTTCGAAACTAAGGACTTAGGAAGCCTTAGGTACTTCTTGGGAATGGAAGTTGCAAGATCAAAAGAAGGGTTAGTTATCAACCAAAGAAAATACATTCTAGATCTACTTACAGAAACCAGAATGCTCGGGTGTAGACCAGCAGAATCTCCAATGGCACCAGGTTTGAAATTCAGTAAAGATAGAATGGGGAATCCAGTGAATAAAGAGTCATACCAAAGGCTGGTAGGAAAACTAATCTACCTCTCACTCACCAGACCTGACATTGCATACTCAGTGAGTATAGTGAGCCAACACATGAGTGATCCTCGAGAAGAGCACATGGAGGCAGTCGATAGGATCCTGAGGTACCTGAAGTTTACACCAGGGTCTGGGCTTATTTTCAGAAAACATCAAGACAGAACTGTGAAAGTTTACACAGACTCAAGCTGGGCAGGAGAACTAACAGATAGAAGGTCTGTGAGTGACTATTGTACGTTTGTGTGAGGAAATCTGGTCACTTGGAGAAGTAAAAAGTAGGCTGTGGTATCTAGAAGCAGTGCAGAGGCAGAATTCAGAGCTATGGCTCTTGGAATATGTGAGGGAATGTGGATTAAAAAGCTCCTCACTGAGTTAGAGTTGGATGGAAAATTAGAATTTGAGGTTTACAGTGATAGTCAATCAACAATGAACATTGCCAAGAATCCAGTGCAGCACGACCGGACTAAACATATTGAAATAGATAGGCACTTTATCTATGAGAAGGTCAATAATGGAGTAATAAAGCTTCATTATATTCCAACCAAGAATCAACTTGCTGATATCTTCACCAAAGCACTTCCTAGGGCGACTTTTGATGAGTTTTCATCCAAACTGGGTGTATAAAACATATACACGCCAGTTTGAGGGGGAGTGTGAGTTAATCGTGTATAATAGGAAGTCTAACTCTATCATAACGAAGTAGTTCAGTTATAATCTAACTCTATCATTGTAAAGGATAAGAGTCAAATCCTAATAGGTTAACTACTCTGTGTAAAACTCCTCTGTAAAAGTCTATAAATAGACTTATTCTCTTGTATATCGATATAACAAGAAGAGTATTAAAACTCTCTTTTCTACAAGGACAAAGAAGTTGAACAACTGTTGAATTTGATTCCAGAGGATGAGAGATGGCATATTATATGAGCTTTTTTGTGGCAACACATGTCCAGATTCATGAAACATAAGTTGAATTCATTAGCCATTTTTGATGAAAGTTATTCTTCTGGTTTTTCCCTTGGTAAACTTTCTTGTGATCCTTGTTCGTTAGATTTTAGATCAGATAGCAAGAACATAAGAGAGAACATTAGGTCAGCATCATGGATATTAGCTAAGTTGCTGAAAATTGCCCTTGAACATATGTCTTCTTACCATGTGAAACAACTTGGATTGTTCTTGCAGTAGAAAATAGATAATGGATTTGACCTTTCTACTCTTAGGTGGTTGGAGGAATATAGATTGTCTTCTAGGACTCTACATCAGCATCTGGGTCAAGCTAAAGATATAACAAACAACAAAAATCAACTTTCCGCTTCTGGTATCTTATGGAATATATGTGCTGATCCTACTATGATATTGGAAAGTTTTGCACAAGAGAAAGTAAATTGGTCAAGTTATTTTAATTTTAAGCCTTGCAAAGGATGGGATGAACTGTACAAAGACATTAGGGGGGAGCATGAAAGCGAGGACTCCCCCAATCGTGAAGGCAAAATAAGCAATAGCTCTTCCGGTGGTGGAGCGGGATCACCTTCAAGGAGTGTGTTTCAGAATGGACATACTTCTCTAAGTTCCTTGCAAAAAAGGACAAGCACGGAAAAGGAGGTCACACTTTTCCAAAACCCTAAAGAAATTTATAAGAGAAATGGGGAGCTTCTAGAGGTAGTACTTATTTTTTTTTTCCTTACTACAGATTGAGTAGAATGTGTTTCTGGATCTGAAATTTGTAATTCTTATTATAACTGTTAGTTAGTATGCATAACCCTGTGTTGTAGGAGTTTTAGATAGAGTAGGAGTTGTATGTTATCTTTACTTTATCTTAACTAGTAGTTTGAATTTAAATTTGATCTTTGTAAAGGATAAGAGTCTTATCCTATAGGTTAACTACTTGGTGTTAGACACCTTTGTAAAAGTCTATATAATAGACTCCTCTTTCACTAATGAAATATAACAAATAGAGTACAGTAAAACTTTGTTTCTCACATGGTATCAGTTTAGGAGCCGATCCTATCTCTCTCGGTTTCTCCTTTGCTTAATTTCCATGGCTTTTTTCGAAACCGCCACATATGAAATTAGTTCCCAAAATAACCCTCGTGCATCTGAATTTCAGATCTCAGATGCCTCTCTTTCTCCAATCACATCCTATAAACTAAATGGGAACAATTACCTTCAACAGTTTTTTGGCCATCTCACCTCCAAATCTTCCACAACTGCCTTATCAGCCAGTGAAGGTAGAATTTCCTGATTGGCCACTTCTAATCCTCTATCCTGGATTATAGATTCTGGTGCCTCTGACCATATGACAGGCAACCTTCAGCTATTTCTCACCTTTAACCATTGCAACCCTAAAACCTCCATCAAGGTTGCAGATGAGTCTCTGTCCCAAGTAAAAGGAAGCGGCACTATTCAAGTGGGTGATAAACTGGTTTTGCCTAATGTGCTATATGTTCCTAATCTTGCCTGCAACTTGTTATCAGTTAGTAAGTTAGTTCAAGATAATAAATTGAAGAATACGGCCATTATAAAAGATGAACTTCAAATATTGTAAATATTATTTGTTATTATCTGCTAACATTTTAGGATTAAGTCTAAAGGGATAAAACTCTTATCTCCTAGTATTATCTAGGATTCTTATCTCTTTTATCTTATCTTCTAGTTAGATTTAAATTTTAAATTAAGTAATTTGATTGTAACATAAGTCTCTTGTATTCAGCCTATATAAAGGCTTTGTACCGATGCATTATTCAAGTCAATACATTTGAGAATTCATTCTCTCTACAAAACAGTCTCTCAACTATTAACATGGTATCAGTTGCTTAGGTTTTTTTTTTTTCCGATCCACAAAACCTAGAGAATGCATACCTCTCCAACATCTGAAATTAGTTTAGGGTCTGATCAAACCCTACCACAAGCAGATCTGGCGTATAGTTTATGCAGTAGCCAAAAGATCAACAGCGAGCAGCTTGGGGAATTAAAACAAATGGCTGGGCAGCCATCAGTAAAAATTAATCAAGGTGTGACCATGGCAGCAAACGAAGGTAGCATTTCCTTTGCAAATATTGCTGGTAACAAAAATCTCATCCCTTGGATAGTCGATTCTGGGGCTATTGACATTATGACAGGAAATAAAAGTCTCTTTCTTACTCTTACAAAGCAACATTGTCAAAAGAGTGTGAAAACAGTTGATGGTTCGATGACTGCAGTAGAAGGGATTGGGACAGTCTATGTTAACAAGGACATTGTTCTTTCCTCTGTTTTATATGTTCCCAACCTAAAATGCAATTTACTCTCCGTCAATAGATTCTGTGATGTTTTCTAGTGTTTCACTCAGTTTGATTTTGTTGGTTGTGTTTTTCAGGAAATGGCTTCGGGAAAAGAGATTGACAATGCTAAGCTATGTAGTGGCCTTTATCTTCTTGAAGGTCAACCTCTTCCCAATGGACAAGTTCACTCAAGTTGCACCTTTAAATCCGTTTGTTTACCCTCTCAACTTTCTAGTTTAAGTTCAAATGAAATTTTGCTATTGCATTTTCGACTAGGTCATCCTAGTTTCTTTTATCTTCAAAAATTGTTTCCTAAATTATTTCTTACTAAAAAACCAGCTTCATTTACTTGTGATGTCTGTCAAATTGCCAAGCATAAAAGAAATTCTTACCATCCATCTTCTTATAAAGCTTCACAACCTTTCTCTCTCTTTCACAGTGACATTTGGGGTCCTTCTAATGTTAAGAATATCTCAAGGGCTCAGTGGTTTGTTTGTTTCATTGATGATCACACTAGGACAACCTGGACTTATCTTATGAAAACAAAATCCGAGACTGAGGAGATCTTAAAAAAATTCTATTCTATGGTTGAAACTCAGTTTTGCAGTAAAATTAAGATATTCAAGAGTGATAATGGGAGTGAATTCTTTACTAAAACTTTGAGTATTTTTTTAAAGAGAGGTATAGTTCATATTAGCTCTTGTGTAGATACCCCTCAGCAAAATGGAGTAGCCGAGAGAAAAAATCGACATCTATTAGAGGTTACTAGAGCCCTCTTATTTTCTTCTAATGTTTCTAAGCATTTTTGGGGAGAGGCATTACTTCATGCTACTTTTTTAATTAATAGGTTACCTAGTAGAGTTCTGGGGTTCAAAACACCAAGGGAGGTATTTCTTCAAACTTTTTCTTCCTTCAAACCAATATCATGTACACTGCCCATTAGAGATTTTGGTTCCTGTGCTTTTGTTCACATCTTTAAACAATTTCGGGTTAAGTTAGATCCTAGGGCCATCAAATGTATTTTCCTAGAATATTCTGCTCAAAAGAAGGGTTTTAAATGTTATTCCCCTGTCACTAGAAAATTTTATGTTTCTATGGATGTTTCATTTCATGAATCTCAACCTTTTTTCTCAAATTTAGGGGGAGAGTTGGAATGAATTTCAGCCTCAACAGATTCAGTTACCTCTAAATGGACCTACTGTTTTGTTATCTCTAAATGACCTACTATTATACCCACCCTTATTCCAACACAGGATCTTATCCATAAATCTACTATGATACCAGATTCTGTTCTTGAAACTTTATCTCCTAGAGTTGAATCCGTACCAAAAACTCCATTAAATCTTCCTTCCGAGAACCAACTTGAAACCAAAGAACTCAGTGTCTATACAAGGAAGAAAAGGAGGCCTATTCAGGACACTACACAGCTTAGGACTGCTCAAGAACTGGAACCGATCCCATTGTCCTTGGAGGAGGAAGGTATGGAAAATTTGAATAATGATGATATTGAACATATTGATACATCTGACTTACCAATTGCTAAAAGAAAAGGTATCAGGACATGTACAAGTCATCCGATACAGAGATATGTAGCTTACGGAAAGCTAATGCCCTTATTTAAGGCTTTCACAACCAAGATTGATAATATCCAAATCTCTCAAACAGTACATGAAGCCTTGAAGGATCCAAGATGGAAAAAAGTTGTAGAAGATGAGATTTAAGCACTACAGGAAAATAAAACCTGGTGATGACTTCTTTACCTCCAGGAAAGAAGGTTGTAGGTTGTAAATGGGTATTTACAGTTAAATATAGTTCGGATGGGAGCATTGAGAGGTTCAAAGCAAGGCTGGTTGCAAAGGGATTCACTCAGTCCTATGGGATTGATTATCAGGAGACATTTGCTCCAGTGGCAAAACTCAACACAGTAAGAATCTTATTGTCCCTTGCTGCGAATTTGGACTGGCCTCTTCATCAACTAGATATAAAGAATGCCTTCCTAAATGGGGATCTAGAAGAAGAGGTGTACATGCAAAGGCCACCTGGTCTAGATGAAAACTCAAATCCAATTAAGGTATGTAAATTGTTAAAATCACTCTATGGCCTTAAACAATCATCTAGAGCATGATTTGGCAGATTTACCAAGGCTGTTCTAAAAGCTGGTTACCTTCAATGCCAAGCTGATCATACTATGTTCATCAAGACCTCTTTTGAAAATAAAAAGGCTATTCTAATAGTCTATGTTGATGATATAATCATCACAGGTGATGAAGTTCTGGAAATCAGAAAATTAAAAGAGTTCTTGGCTACAGAGTTTGAAATAAAAGATCTGGGCCAGTTAAGATACTTCCTAGGAATGAAAGTGGCGAGATCAAATGTTGGGATTGTGATAAATCAGAGAAAATATGTTATAGATCTTCTTTCAGAGACAGGGGTGCTAGGTTGCAAGCCTGCCGAAACACCAATGGAGCATAATCTGAAGTTTAGAACTGACAACAATGGAGCTCCTACTAATAAGGAACAATATCAGAGGCTAGTTGGTAAGCTTATTTATCATTCATTTACACGACCTGATATTTCTTTTTCAGTTGGTATTGTTAGTCAATTTATGAATGATCTTAAAGAAGAGCATTTAGAAGCAATGTTCAGGATTCTGAGATATTTGAAGATGACACCAGGCTATGGCTTAATTTTCACAAAAAATGAGAACAGAAAAGTGAAAGTCTTTACGGATGCAAGCTGGGCAGGAGAGCTTACATCTAGAAGATCTACAAGTGGATATTGTGCTCTAGTCTGGGGAAATTTAGTGACATGGAGAAGCAAAAAACAATCCGTAGTATCAAGAAGCAGTGCAGAAGCAGAATTTCGAGCCTTAGCTAATGGAATTTGTGAAGGGATTTGGATTCAAAGGTTGTCAGAACTAAAACTCAATCACAGTAAAGATTTTGAACTTCATTGTGATAATCAGTCAGCAATTAGTATTGCTAAGAATCCTGTACACCATGATAGAACAAAACACGTGGAGCTAGATCGTCACTTTATTTCTGAGAAGATCACTAGTGGGACAATCAAGCTAAATTTTGTTTCATCTCACAAACAACTAGCCGATGCACTCGCCAAGGCACTTCCAAGAACTACCTTTGATGAGCTCACATCTAAGCTTGGTCTCTACAATGTGTATTCACCAGCTTGAGGGGGAGTGAAGAATACGACCATTATAAAAGATAAACTTCAAATATTATAAATATTATTTGTTATTATCTGCTAACATTTTAGGATTAAGTCTAAAGGGATAAAACTCTATCTCCTAACATTATCTAGGATTCTTATCTCTTTTATCTTATCTTCTAGTTAGATTTAAATTTTAAATTAAGTAATTTGATTGTAACATAACTCTCTTGTATTCAGCCTATATAAAGGCTTTGTACCGATGCAGTATTCAAGTCAATACATTTGAGAATTCATTCTCTCTACAAAACAGTCTCTCAATTATTAACATAAATGTGATGCTCACTTTGGAATTAATGGGTGTGTATTTTAGGAACAGGGCTCGAAGAAGGTGATTGGCAGTGCTAGGCTATCCAATGGTCTCTATATCCTTGATGAATTACCACCTCCGATTTCTTCAGTTTCACGTTGTTTTAAGACTTCATCTTCTTCTTTAAGTAAAAGGATGATATTATGTTGTGGCATCTTAGGCTAGGACATCTAAATTTTGTGTATCTTTCAAAATTGTTTCCCAAGTTATTTAGCAATAAAAAGCCTCATTCTTTTAATTGTGAAGTATGTCAAATTGCTAAACATACCAAGCAAACATATGCTCCTTCCTCATTTACACCCACATCTTTTTCTATAATCCACAGTGATATTTGGAGTCCATCTAAGGTCAGAAGCTTATCTGGGTCTAGGTGGTTTATTACCTTTATTGATGACTATTCTAGGACTACTTGGACTTTTTTAATGAGGGAAAAGGCGGAAGTTGCGTCAATTTTCAAAACTTTCTATCAAATGATTGAAAATCAGTTTTACAAACGTATTAAGGTTGTGAGGAGTGATAATGGGAGTGAATACCTTAGTTAATCTCTTGGGTGTTATTTTCGGGAAAAAGGCATTTTCCATCTTACTTCCTGTGTCAACACTCCACAACAAAATGGAGTTGCCGAAAGAAAAAACAAACATCTACTAGAGGTTACGAGGTCTCTTCTTTTTTCAGCCAAAGCGCCTAAATATCTTTGGGGGGAAGCCTTACCAAAACTCGCCACCTACCTTATCAACAGAATGCCCAACAAAACCTTGGGTTTTAAAGTACTCAATGTAAAGTCTTATTCAAACATTTTCCTCACTTTAAACCACTTTGTCACAAAATTCTTCCTCTTAGGGTATTTGGCTGCACAGCTTTTGTTCATGTGCATGATAAAAATAGAAGTAAGTTGGACCCTAAATCAGGTGTGTGTTTATAGGATATTTCTCTAGTCAAAAGGGTTACAAATGCTATTCTCCTATTTCTAAAAAGACCTATGTCTCTTTTGATGTCACTTTCTTTGAGGATAAACCATATTTTGCAGGGACTGAACTTCAGGGGAAGAAAAACGAGGAATTTCAGCCCTTTGTTTTTCCACCTTCCATCATTTCTTCTCTACCAGACATTCCTCTCATACCCTATCCTGAAACCACCAGAACAGAATACACTATGTTGACAGAAATGCACTCTCCTCAGACCAACAAATCACCAAGTCCTTGTACAACACCTCTTCTAGCACCTAGGGTTGTAGCACAAGTTTCCCCTACTTATGTGCATTCACAGCAAGCAGACAGTCAATTTAAGGTGTATACCAGGAGAAAAAGAGCCCCTAATGAAGTAAATAACCAGCCTAGCACTTGTCAAGAACCAGACTCAAGTCCCTTTTTCTGAGTTGAACAGGGCTTAAATCCACGCCATCGGGTTGAGATTGAAGGTAACATTGCTCCTCAAGATTCTAGTGACCTTGGTGACTTTCCTATTGCTATTAGAAAAGGAGTAAGAAAATGTACTATGCACCCAATTAACAAATTTGTTGCCTATGGTAAACAAAGCCCACTTTTAAGGCCTTTTGGTCCAAGGCAACTTTTAAATAAAGTGTGTAGATTCCTAAAGCAGTGGAGGAGGCCTTGAAGAATCCCAAATGGAAGAAAAGCGTCGAGGAAGAAGTAAGGGCACTTGAGAAAAATGAGACATGGTGTTTGTGAGATCTACCAAGGGAAAGAGGGTGTTGGATGCAAGTGGGTTTTCACTATCAAGTACAACTCGGATGGGAGCATTGAGAGGTATAAGGCAAGGCTGGTGGCTAAGGGTTTTACACAATCCTATGGGGTGGATTATCAAGAAACTTTGCACAAAAGTGGCTAAATTGAATACTATTAGAATCTTACTGTCCATAGCTGTAAACAAGGACTGGAAATTACACCAACTAGACATCAAAAATGCCTTTCTCAATGGGAGGCTCGAGGAGGAAGTATATATGCAAATACCACCTGGTCTAGAAGGTAAAACAACTAGAAATACAAAGTGTGCAAACTCAACAAAAAATTGTATGGACTTAAGCAATCTCCAAGGGCCTGGTTTGAGAGGTTTGCAAAGGCTATGGTAAAGAATGGATTCAAATAAAGTCAGGCTGATCACACCCTGTTCAGAAAGGTTGTAGCAATTGGTAAAATAACCTTATTAATTGTGTATGTTGATGACATAATTATTACAGGGGATGCTAGTAGAGAAATTGAGAATTTGAAGGTTGTTTTTGCCCGAGAATTTGAAACAAAGGACTTGGGGAGTCTAAGGTATTTTCTGGGTATGGAAGTATGAAGGTCAAGAGAAGGTTTAATCATCAATCAAAAGAAGTACATCCTAGATCTTCTTACAAAACCGGGATGCTTGGATGCATACAGAGACACCCATGGACCTGGGGTTGAAGTTCAACAAAGAAGAAGCTGGTAATCCGGTTGACAAAGAACCTTATCAAAGGTTAGTTGGAAAGCTGATTTATCTTTCTCCAACAAGGCCGGACATTGCATATCGGTGAGTGTTATCTTAATTAAACATGAGTGATCCTCGAGAATAACATTTGGAGGCGTTTAATCACTACGAGGTACCTAAAATTCACAAAGTCATTGGGCTAATTTTCAAGAAAAATCCATACACGTGGTGAAGGTGTACACGGAGTTGACCTGGGTAGGAGAGCTCACCGATTGAAGGTGGTTAGTGGATATTGTGCTTATGTTTGGGGCAACTTGGTTACTTGGAGAAGCAAAAAGCGGTGTGGTGTCAAGGAGTAGTCTTTGGCAGAATTTAGAGCATTAGCTCTTGGAATATGTGAAGGAATGTGGATAAAGAGGCTTCTCAAAGAGCTGGAGTTGGATGAAAAGATTGAGTTCGAGATCTATAGTGATGACCCAGTCAGCAATGAGTATTGCTAAGAATCTAGTGCTTGTCCAATGACAGAACCAAACACATTGAAATAGATAGGCACTTTATCTATGAGAAAGTGAATGGTGGTATTGAAATCAGCTAAACTATATTCCTATTAGAGCCGGATAGGTGACATCTTTCTTTGAGGCACTTCTAAAAGTTATTTTTGATGAGTTCACATCCAAACTGGGTATATACAACATATACACAGTTTGAGGGGGAGTGTTAGTTAGTATGCATAACCGTGTGTTGTAGGAGTTTTAGATAGAGTAGGAGTTGTATGTTATCTTTACTTTATCTTAATTAGTAGTTTGAATTTAAATTTGATCTTTGTAAAGGATAAGAGTCTTATCCTATAGGTTAACTACTTGGTGTTAAACATCTTTGTAAAAGTCTATATAATAGACTCCTCTTTCACTAATGAAATATAACAAATAGAGTACAGTAAAACTCTGTTTCTCACAATAACTAAATACTGTGTTTTTCTCAGGCATTGTGTGTCAACTCCATTAATCAAAGGCAAGCTGCAGTAGCTAGCAACCGAAAGGTTAGTACATGTTCCAGTGCTGTTTTCCATCATCATTAGATGTGGTTTTTTAATCTTGAAAAGCACTTTCTTATCAGAATATTTACTAGAGGCTTCAACTGCAAGGTACACCTTTTAGTTAGCAATTTAGCGAAGTGTTTGATATCCATGTTTTACTTGCTGTTAGACATAACGTACACATACCCATTTAGACTACATGTATTGAAATGGTTGAATTTCTGATATCCATTGTTTCTACAAAGTGAAAATGAGATAGTTTGGAACCAGCCGGTTTTTCATTGTGCTCCCTGCTGGATGGTCCTGTTGCAGAAGACCTTAACTGTTAAGATTTTTTCTTCACCTTGGAGTTACTTGTAGGCCATTTATACCTTAAAGATGACATGCAGTCATATCATTGTGATGCTACTCACTGTTGGAAAACAGTTTTTCTTGTCTTATCCTCTTCTTCAAGTTTATGATACATTACTTGCATGTGTTCATGTGAAGAATTCTTACCATTAAATTCTATCTGGTTCAGGGTATAATTTTTTTTAACTGGGAAGATGGCATTGCTTCCAAGGACCAATCAGATTATATCTGGTCCGGTGCTGACTGGCCACACAATGGTTGGGCTGGTTGTGAATCTACCCCAGTTCCAACTTGTGTATCTCCTGGTGTTGGTCTTGATAACAAGAAAGGGGCTCACCTGGGATTGGGTGGGGCAACCATTGGCGTGGATACTTTTTCTAGACAAGGCAGACACCTAACAGGTGGTGGAGTATTTGAAATTCCAGGTTATGCTGGTATAGGACCCTCTGGCTTAGGCTGGGAGACGCCAGAGGAGTTTGAGGAGTTTGTTGATCTGCAAGCCACTGTAGAAAACATCAGTACCAGGTGTTTCTCTAGTCACCCCTCAAGGCCTTTATTCTTGGTCGGTTCTATCAACACACACATTTACTTATGGGAGGTATGAAACTTTGACAGCAAAATTATAATGTTTCTAAGAGTATATTGCATACAGTATTCATAATCGTTTCTTTGGACATGATTTAGATTCATCTTGGGTTTCTTCTCTTGGAAATTTGATCAGTCTTATGTTGTTGAAAATGAGTTCTTTTTTTGTTATTTTTTTAGTTTATGTGTGGCAAAGATCCGGTAGGACCAGTATGGAAATCCTTTTTTCTTTTTCAAGAGACCTTCTCTGAATGCATTAGAAATGTAGATAGTAAGATGGGACTTATGTACCTACAACAGGCACTTAAGTGTCTTGAACTGTACTAGACATAAAAACACAATGGATTAGTCATCCGTCAGACACTCAGGCTGCAATACATGAATCTTCATTTCTCTCTCTTGTCCATATGCGAGGCATTTAGCTTATGTATAATGTTATACTTGCAGTTTGGCAAGGATAAAGCAACGGCAACTTATGGAGTGTTGCCTGCTGCAAATGTTGCTCCACGTTATGCTCTTGCCTCAATATCAGATTTGCAGTTTGACCATTGTGGACACAGATTTGTTACTGCTGCACTAGATGGAACTGCTTGCACATGGCAGCTAGAGGTGGGAGGCAGAAGCAATATCCGTCCAACAGAATCATCTCTCTGCTTTAATAACCATGCATCGTATGTATTCCGCTTTTAAATGCTTAAAGAAGCATTGATGATCCCTACTTTAACATGTATTTCAGAACTGAGACATGCGTATGTGAGATAGATTAATTTATCACTGTCCAAGGATTGTACTGTCTATTTTATTTCCCTGAGGTTGCCACTTTTCATTGTTAAATATTTCTTCCTGTTACTAAGATCGTATAATGTGTGCCTTCTTCTGTGGGCTTCTACATTAGTGGTGATCTATAAGTTATTCTCTGTTGCAGGGATGTCACTTACATTACTTCAAGTGGATCAATCATAGCTGCTGCTGGATGTAGTTTCAATGGTGCTAATGTGGTTATATGGGATACATTGGCTCCATCTGCAACCTCTCAAGCTTCCATTGTTTGCCATGAAGGTTAGTTCCACTCTTCACAATCTCCTGTATGAAAGTAGTTCCATGAAGTTCGCAAGAAGACTGTTTTACACTATAAATCCATAAGCAGAGTTGTTGATTCTAATTTGATGTGAACTCTGATTTCGACAACTCAGCATAGTGACTTATAATTATAAATGCGCTACATTGTTATAGCATCCACTTTTCTATTAATGTATTCAAAGTAATTATATAGATTGTTACGAACTCGGCATTGTAATTACATTGTTATAATTATATTGACCTTTTACTCCTAATCAGTTTAGTACATAAGTGCTTTGTGCATTTACTTGATCACTTCAATCTATTATGATAGCTATCTATTGCTTCTTTTTGTGCAGGTGGTGCCCGCTCCATTGCAGTGTTTGACAATGACATCGGAAGTGGTTCTGTTTCTTCCCCTAATAGTAACTGGTGGTAAAATGGCGATGTTGGACTTCATGACTTCCGATTCATAGCTACTGGAAGGACTAAAAGGCACAGGCACCATGATGGTGTTGAAACAGGCACACTCATCTTCTAATGCTGCTGATACGAAGGCAGGAAACAGTAAACAACGGGACCAGAATCACAGTGGGATGCTTTGGTACATTCCAAAGGCTCACTTAGGTACACGCTTTTCTTATTGTCCCCAAGTAAGAGCTGCTTATTCATGATTTGATTTTAATCTAATCCATATTTTATCAAATGGTACGGGTGATGGTAGTATCACCAAAATATCTACCATCCCACGTACCAGTTTGTTCTTAACAGGAAGCAAAGATGGAGATGTTAAACTTTGGGATGCCAATGCAGCCAGATTGGTTCATCATTGGTCAAAATTGCATGAGAGGCACACCTTTTTGCAGCCAAGTTCTCGTGGTTTTGGTGGTGTTGTGCGGGTAATTATTTCTTATTATAGCCATGTTTGAATCTTCGCATCCAATTTGCTCATGTTTCTTGACTGATTTTTTTTTACTTGATGTTAAAAGAGTTGTTTTTTATGCAAGATTTGAATTTGCACTGATGCAATAGTTTGCTTAAATGTCACAGGCTGCTATCACTGATATTCAAGTCGTGTCGCGTGGTTTTCTTTCATGTGGTGGAGATGGCTCTGTAAAACTGGTTCAACTCAATGATTAACGGCATGGGACAACGGAATTAAGATGAAATTAAAAGATGTTAAGGTGAAAAAAAGTTGTATATTCCAAGAAATTTGTTCACAATGCATGCTCGAAGTTATCTTGTGTGCTTTTCAGAACAGTAAGTTGATATTGTGTGCTCCGGTGTCTTTGATATCCTGCTGTCACTTGGCATCACCGTCATTTTCCTCACACCAGTGTTAAACTCTGGCCAATGAAAACCAGAATCGTCAGGGAAAGAGAAAATCTGTCTGCAAACGACATCCAGTCTATCTTCCACAGATTTTTACACCGCGAACCAGATCGTAGGAAAAACAATCCATTGGTGATAACTGCCTAATGTGAGGCTTTACATTTCAAGTTTTCTCCGTGGAGGTTCGGATCTGGGTTTTCTCGAGTTGAGATTCATTTTGATAGTTTTTGTTTCGATTTTGCAGTATATACATATATATGAGAAAAACCAGGATTGTGAGTCGGGTTATTGTACATGAAGTTGCATACAAGGAACTATTTCAAAGTGGTGATATTTATGTACTCGGAAGAATTCCAGGAGAGCCGAAAGCTTTGACCCAAAGCTTGGCCTATGTGCCTTTGAATGCGATTATTAAAAGGATGTCTTTTAATTGCTTGGCTAAGATTTGAATCCTGTGAAAATTGACTTCCAATATATATAAACTAAGCAAAAAAAAACCCATTCAAATTATGTTGTTGAAATTAGACTTTATTAGAATTAAAATCAATTTCATGCTTTAAGCAAGGAGCAAACACAAACCATTAAGCTTTGCTTTACCATTAAGTCAGGTTTAAACTTTAATCATAGAGATACCTCGTCCCCCAGTAATAAGTATAATCCCCCCTCCCCGCGGATTTTTCTTTTTCTTTTAAATTTAGTGTGTTTTTAAATTAAATAATATGAAAACATTTTTGCAACGAATTGGCAATTGCCAAATCAGTGGGCACTTCCATTGTTTACTTCAGAAACCAACGTCTGCTTCTGTGCATGTTGTTTGGGTAAAATTTTGATACACAAGCTGTGCAAAATTAATTTTATATAAGCTTGTGTATTTACACTATAAAAACCCAAATCTTAAATTCTTAATCAAAAAAACTAAACCTTAAACTCTATATACTAAATTCTAAACACTAACCTTAAATTTTAAACCTTAAACCCCTAAACTAAAATCTTAACCCCTAAAATTAAAAGTTACGTGTAAATTAAAGTTTACACGGCATGTGTATTATATTTTTTTTTCATGTTCTTTTACCCTGTTTTAATCATTAAGTATTACAAAATAAACCATTCATTGCAGCTGAGTTTTTTAGGTGTACATTCGAGAGTTTTGTTGATGGGAAACAGAAGACTTTCGTTAAAAAATTAAATTAAATATTAAAATAAAGTCAACCATCAATTTCTTTAAAATCAATAATCAACCCAACAGTTGTCTTGAGTATATTCTATTCTAATTTTTTTAATTTATTACATATATGGATATTTCATGCAATGATAAAATATATTTTGACCCCCTCCCCATAAAATGGTAAAATTATATTTTAGTTCATTTTGATTTTATAAAATTTTAAATAATACAGTGATAAAATTATATTGACCCCGAAAATAGTAAATTCATGGTTTAATCCCTTTTAAAATTACAAAATTTTAAATTAACACAATGATAAAGAACATTTAAAATACATTCTAATCTCCTAAGCAAGTTTAGTTCAAATTTGACCCAAATAGTTTTTACGACTTCGTCCCTACCCACAATGTAAAAGGACCCCAAGAATCATATCCTCAAAACTATTCAACGAAATTAATACACATTAAAATATGTACCAACATATTGTTTTATAAGAGCAGTGAACATTTAATCAATTTAAAACAACATTAAATCAAAAGTACAAACTTGCATAAGTCTAAAGAAGCTAAAAGATAGTTATGATAGTTAATTTTGGCCTAATGATATTTTTGACCCTTAAACTTTTTAAAAATATTATTCTAGCCCTTAAATCATTTATTCTTTTTTGTTAGATTAAACCAACTGATAAAAAATAACAAATAATTTACTCGTCAAAACGAGTGTCACGTGTTCAAAGTCAGTCTATACATTCAAGTTTGTCTTTATACTTATTTGGTTTAATTGTTCAAAAAAGAAATTCACCTATAGCCTTGCCTTCTTAAGAAATCTATCCAACATTGCTTTCAGAAGCAGGCAGGTTGGGATGCAAATGGACCCACCCACTCCTCTATAAAATGATATCTTCTGGTTTCATTTCTTAGGAAGAATCAAAAATATGATTTCTCAATGGTTCAATCCTCAAATAATGACATCATGCTTTTATTTTAATTCATACACGATAATATTTTTATTCTTTAATTAAATTTTTTATTTTATTTTTTGTTATATTTTATTTCAAAGAGTTATGTGCCATTTTTTTAATCTTACATATGGAACTTAATTAATGACATTCATAAATAATGAATTTCTTTCCTTTATTATTCAATAGTATTAATATACAAGATTGAAAAAGAAGATATATATATATATATATTAATGTTACCTTGAATCAAGATAGGGAGTAGGGACCCACTGCCAACTCCCCTCCTCCCCATTTGATAAAAAAGCTCCCCCCCTTGATCCCGTAATCAACTCCCACGTGTAACTCGATCAACAGTCCAGACTCTACGAAAATGACACGTCAATGTCTGGACACGAAACGCTGTCGTTTAACCTCGCACTTCTCGTTTTAACAAAAAAAGGAAAAAATCTGTAAAAGTTTGTGCAGAAGAACCAGACAGGTACTTCAAATTCTGATAACTGAAGCCCGACAAAAAAAAAAAAAAAACCAAATTTCTACAAAGATTGTCGTGTTGTATCCTTGTTATCCATTGAAATCATACGGTTTCTTTTACTTTTACTTTTACTTCTGCACTAGATCTATGCAGTCTCCTCCTTCTTTCTGGCTTTTTAATCTTTCTCTTTTCTGATTGCTCATAGCTTTTCCCTTTTCTTATTGGGTATGTTTTGTTTGTTGAATTATGTTATACTATTCAACCTTGTTGCGTGCATCCTTAGTCTTATTTTCTATGTAGACTTTTGTGCTTATCCTTCTTCAATTATGCTTTGTTTTCTTCCCTTACTGTGTTTTAGTTTCATTTATCAACTATTCTATGTTGTATAATAATTATAGATTTATGATTATCAGCTTTTTTTACCTTAGTTTTTCAAACTTTCCGATCTGATGGCGTTTATTGGTGTGGGGGATTAGTTGGGACTTGGGAGTTTGGAATTTGCATTGCTTCTTTGTGCAATCTTTTTTACTTATTCTGGATTTTTGAGACTATTTACAACAAGTTGTATTGCCTTGCTTGCTTTTCTGGTTCAAATTGTTGAGGATCTTACTTTGAATTTGTCAGTTCCTGGGGACTTTTATGTTTCTGACATGACAAAATTTGCCATTTGTTCAGATTGTGAAGTTTGTATATGATGGTTGAACTTTTGTGTACTTCTTTAAGGGGCAAGGACTTGGATCATCTGCTATTTGTTTTGTAGTCATTGGTAGAGCTTTAAGGTTTCGGTTCCGGCATGTATTTGGATCGGTTTCGTTTGCATATTTGTCTTGAACATGTTCAGTTAGCTGGTGATTTTGTGACTGCTTTACTGAAGCAGAAGGTTAAAACAGCGTAATGATATGATTTCTAACAAGTAGTAGTTATTTTCGACAGCTAAATGTGTAGCAGAGAAGGTGAATAATGGCAGCAGCTGAAGCAAGGGCTGTCTGGCAACGAACAGCTAATCGTTTCTTTGTCCAAGAAGATGCCAAAAGAGCTCCCAAGGTAGCTTGCTGCCAATCATCGTCTTCCACTAAACAGGCCGATTCAAGCCCCACCGGTCCGGCAGATACGAATCATCACCCTGCAACAGGTTTCATGCCTCTCAACGGGAACCCTTCCTATTCCAATCTATCCCCTGATACGAGGTGGTGGCTTCAGCTGCAGCCTAGCTATGGTCCTCAAATGAGTTTAACAAATGAACAGTTAAATGCCTGGGAGGATGAAGTGGAAAGCTTGAAAGCTGAAATAAACTCCCCCTCCAAAGTAAGTAAAGCTCATCAGCGGGATTCACATGATGTTTCTCTTGATTCAACGCAGACAACGGAGAACTGGGAATTTTTGGATATGGAATCCGCGGAATGCCATGCTTCCATGAAAACAAATGACTTCTGTTATGAACCAGAGTCTCCCTGGTCTGGCCACGGGAAGGCCGAGCCATGGTGGCGCACGACAGATAAAGACGAGCTGGCCTCCTTGGTTGCACAAAAGTCACTGGATTTTATCGAGAATTGTGATCTCCCCCCACCTCAGAATGTGAATGTAAGGAAGTACTCACATCCATGTTCTGGATTTTTCAACCGCGGTGAAGTATCTTCTTTGGCTTGGAAGCCCCAAACAGTCGTTAATCGCAGTTCAGTCGTTAATGCAAAGATGTCTCCTGATTCTATAAGAAAACACAGACCACATATGTCTTCAGTTGGAGAAGGGAAGATGCAGTGTGCTTCCAATACATCGTCCAGGTATTTATTTTATCGAATCCACTGATTAATTCTCTGAATAGATAGGGTAATAAAACGTGCCCGAAATGGCTTCATAGACGAGCATTGTTTGTCTTACATTTCTAGACAATCAATAATTGAAGATACAGCTATTTATCTTTGTTGAACTTTATTTACTGCATTCTTATAGTACAAGTACAATCGAAAAGGATATCTTAGAGCAACTGCAAGTTACAGAGTCCGACCCTACCAAGGCTCAGCTGCTAGAAGCACTTTGTCACTCGCAAACACGTGCAAGGGAAGCCGAGAAAGCAGCAAAGCAAGCCTATGCAGAGAAGGAACATGTCATCAGGCTTGTCTTCAAACAAGCCTCGCAACTCTTTGCCTATAAACAATGGTTCCATATCCTGCAGCTGGAAACCCTTTATGTCCAGATCAAGAATAACGAGCAGCCTCTAGTCCTTCCATGCACACCCTATAAAAGCCAGAAAATGCGCAAGGGCTGGAAAAAGACCGGAAAGGAGAGACGAGGGAAGCGAGGGCGGCCTAGACCGGACATAACCAAGTATGCTGTTGCTTTAGCATTGGGACTCGGTCTTGTTGGAGCTGGCTTGCTGTTGGGATGGACCGTGGGGTGGATGCTACCTTTCTAGACAGAAGAATGGTTGGATACTTGGATAATATCTGCTTCCCAGGAGTTGTTGTGTTTCACTCTTTTGTAATTCTTGTCATGTTTGTAGTATATCACAATATACATTTGATCAAAGTGTATGTATAGTTTTGATATTTATTCGAATCAAGATATTTGACACAATCATATCATCTAACTAATTAGAGATAAATATACTATTAAAAAAACTAGAGATAAATATAAAATTGTTATGAATAAAATAACAAACAATAACAAGAATAAAGGAACAAGGAGATAAAAGAAAGAGTGAGATTCTCAATATAGACTTATGTACAATGCCTTCATCTATTTATAGGCATAAGAAGTACATAACACATTAAATTCTGATTAATGAAGATAATATTCATAATGATAAAGTAAATCAAATATCTTAGATAAAGTTCCTATCATGATAGACATTCATATAGATAAATATTTATAACACTCCCCCTTGGATGTCTATGAAGATATTGTGCCTCGTTAAAACCTTACTAAAATAAAAATCTAGTGGTACAAAATTTTCTTTAGTGAAGAAAAAAGAGTACACACATCTTTGATACGCATAACATGTTGCCTCATTAAAAACCTTACCAGGAAAAGCCATTGGGACAAAACCCCGTTAAGGGAAAAAGAGTGCGACGTGTATTTACTCTCCCTCATAAAAGCATCACATAAGATCTTTGAATCTTCATAATTCAATCTTGAACACTATTTTTTCTGAAGATCGCGAGGGATGAAACTTTAGAGTAATATGTTTCATTTTGTTGTCTTTGATGTATCCACCTTTCGATTGAGATATAAATTTTGCATTATCTCCATACAAGATAGCTTGTATCTTATCTTGTGAAAGTAAATAACATATCTTCTGAATATGTTGGATCAATGGTCTTAGCCAAACACATATTTTGCTTGCCTTATGCATAATAATGATTTGAAGAGATATCGATTAATGTTGGAAGATCTAAAAGTAATGATCTTTGTAGCATTTGGATGGTATTTTTGGACCAACTAATATATGGTACTTCCAGACTAAAGATTCATTTATCTTTCTTTCGAAGATAAATTTATTCACATCCAACAATCTTACAATCATTAAGATACTCAATAGATATGCTTTATCCGTATTAAATCTTCTTTAAGATTCTTTCAGTATGTCCGTTCATAGATAAAAACACATATTTCAATGCTCGATCTTTAAGTCGAGACAAAACTTGATATCAAGATTCATTTTCTCAGATACTTTCGTTAAATAATCAAATGCTTTGAAAGCTCTTCATGAGTTTCTAATTTGAAGCTCTTCAGGAGTTCTAATGATATTCAAATTATCATAATAAATTTTGATCAAAGCTCCTGTGTAAAATGCATAAGGAAATATGATCATTCTTATAATATTTCTTTAATAAGTACTCACTAATGCGATTATACCAAATGCGCCAAAATATAAATATTCAATAGGACATGTCTAAATATTTTTTCTCGGAAATTTCCAAATACTTCTAGCATTTTAAATCCTTCAAGGATAAATAGGGATCCACAAAATAATCACATGCATATAAAATATTTCATAATTGTCAAAGTAATTGCATCCACCATGAAGTAATTATAATTCTTCATAAATCATAATTCAAGTCGTATTTATATCTCACAACTATTTATTTGTACCCCACTTGTATTACATCTTTAGGTGTTTGGACTACTGGTCCAAAAACTTCACTTTTGGAAGTTTAAAGCGTCTTTCTATATTGGCCAATCATTTCAATATCTATATATTTCTATACAACATCCTCGTTTTCTTTCATTACTTCTATAGAAATATTCTATGTAAAATTGTTGTCGACAATTTTTCTTGTCCGGTTTCATTCTTTTCTCGTATTGACATAACTTCTCGGGATCTCTTTTCAATATTTATTTCAGGTACCTAAAACTCTTCTAGAGTTTTATTATTAGTTATGTCTTAGGTCTCTTCAGGAGTACCCGCCTCCAATATATGACCATCTCATCCTATTTTTCATTTACGAGAATTTTGATCATTGGAACCAATTTTAACTATCATACTTCATGCATGATTTACATCCATTCGCTATAGTATGTAATTCAAATTTAGAGCATTTTCAGTTAATATATGAGACTTAATTACTCTCATTAGGTTAGTAAATATGTCTAACAATTGACATATAATAATATTAATTATCTTATAAACTTTTGGTACATATACGATGATATAGATAATGATAACTCATTTTCCTTTATCCAGCTAATTATTATCTCCTCATGACGTTGAGAAAAATCGTGTTATAAATGATTCTCTAATTAATATTTAAAAATTTAAACATAAAATAAGACTCATACTTAATATAGATTCGCAACCCTTTTTATTTACTCATTTTGTGCGTTGTGATGGAGTAATTCAACTACATATCGCGCAGTCAAAAATTCTAAAATAAGAAATATATGACTTCTGACCAAAAGTGAACTATAATGGGAAGTTTATTAAAACTAATTGGCTTGATGAGTATAAGTGCTGCTATATGTGAAATATCATATAAATAATAAATATTTTTTTCTCATAGTTTAACTATTAAAGAGGAGGCATCCAATCAAAATTTTGATAAACTGTTTTTTTTTCATAATCAATAGGCTTTGTACCCGTTATTTCAACTAATGTAGCCTAAAATTTGAACCCACTAGCTTTAGCAAGAATACCTTAATTGCATAATCTGAATCTTTTTCTAATCAATCTCACAAACTTCAGGTTGTAAGTTTATAATACATATGTAGATGCATCTAGTAAAATCATATAAAAACTTTCCACATTTGTGGATAAATGAGCTCATATTTCATTCAGATATGCAGGACATGCAGCCTCAACTTCAGTACAAAAACTTCAAGTTCTTTTGGTAAGTGGGATCTTAATCATTTCCTTTGAGAACAAGCAACACAAGAACTTTGTGTTCTTTTAGTAAGTGGAATTTAATTGATTTCTTTGAGAACAAGCAACATAAGAACTTCATGTTCTTTTAATAAATGTGCATATAAATCTCAATAATTTTTGCATCATTATTAATCATGATGGTCTAACTGATTATGCCAACTATATATATGTGTATATATATATATTCTAAATTTGTAAACTTCTGGTTTACCATAACATGTGATTCAATCTAACTTGTACATATGCAATACAAATTTTGAAATACAAGTTTCTTTAAAACTTGATAATACATTGTCCACCAAAAATTGTTCCTTTGAATAGGAATATATTTAGCTCTTCTGAAGCTTTCAATGAAAATTATTGTGCATGTAAACGAACCGAACGAACACGAACGATGGTGTATTCATGTTCGTTTGTTTAACTTTAACCGAACAAATGAACGAACACGAACATAAACGAACACAAAATTTCTTGTTCGTTCGTTAAGGAATGTAGCTTGTTCGAGTTCGTTCATATTCGTTCGTTAAAATGATAAACAAACATAAACGAACACAAATGAACATAAACGAACACAAACGGACATAAATAAATATATAATATGTTAAATATTTAATATTTTGGGTTAGTTCTATTAATTTAGTTAATTAACCGATTTTAATCCGAATTAATCAACAATTGAAATTTAAAAAAGAACTCTTAATAATTAGCCGAAACCTAAAATTATCTAACAGATTAACCAATTTTTTTTATTCGGTCGGTTAGTTCGGTTTAACCGAACAATGAACACCCCTAGCCGATAAGAATAAAGTTTTAATGAGTCATAAAATAGGACTTGTCAACTCGAATAACTCAAAATTTTTGACTCGACTCGATCTAATGCTCACCCCTAGACATATGTGAATAAATTGAAACGAACATAAACAAACAAACATAAATGAATACAAACGAACGGATTACTGAACGTTTACGAACATAAATGAACGAATGAGCCCGTTGTTCGTGTTTGTTCATTTAATAAACGAACAAAAAATCTTGTTCATCTTCGTTCATTTAATAAATAAACGAACTTCCAGCCAAACGGTTCACGAACGGTTCGTTTATAGCTCTTCTAGAGCTTTCAACTGATTTTTCAATTACCAAAACTTATATTCACATTGGTTTATTTCATGTGCAAATTGATAACATATGTTATATATAATTGTCGAAGTATTATTTTGAGAACTCATATTGCTCTCTTAAAATTTCCACTTCTAGTGGTGACGATATTATTACCATTAGCGGTAATTATTACAATATTTATAATTACGCATCTTTCATAATTTGCTTTCTCTCAAGAACTTATTGCTCTTCTAGAGCATCAATGTATTTAGTACTTTGAGATATAGTACTCGCATTTTCCCCTTACATTTAAATGAGAAAATATTCCTTATGCTTCTGCTAGGCATAAATTGTCACCATAGATTATATTTGATAACTGCTAGGCATAAATCGTCACCATAGATTATATTTGATAAGTAATCATATTAAACAAAATAAAAAATGTCACAATATATATATAAATATAAAACATAAATAAGTATTCATAAAGTAAATAAACATAAAGTAAAATAAATTAAAAGATCAATAATTCTGTTCAAGATCATAAGAATAATTAGAAGACGATTTTTTCCCTTCAATGATTATAAGAAAATAACAATGTCTAAATGAGTTGGACCAATATCATCTTCCTTATTTTTGCAAACAAAATTTGCTTCTATTTTCTTTCATTTATCATTCAATAATTGTTGATGTTTTTAGCGTACGACAAGTACGAGACCGATGGTTTATAATATCGCATTGGTAATAAAAAGGATTTCACTTCCTTAGAATGATCTTTTTCACTCTTGTCATCTTTATAACCCCACTTCTAGTGGGTATAAGCATTCTTAAAATGATCATCATGTCTATGTCCTAAGCATCGACCGTAACCACAACTATTAATGTGGCATTTATTCTTCTGTAATATAATCTCACATTCACTTCAAGGAATGAAGTGGAGCCAGTGGGCTTTTAAAACATTTTTCACGATATTTTGTTTGCATGACATTATTTGCATGAAAAGTGGAGTATGTTTTTATTAACATACTAACATATCCTCATCAGTGATACTATGATCATATAACTTCAGTTGTGAAGTAATTCAAATCATATCTGAGTTATATTCACTAACTGTATAGTAATTTATCATGTTTGCATTCACTTCAGGAATGAAACAAATCCAATAATCTCATGAAATAAATATCATGTTTGCATTCACTTCAGAGAATGTCTCGCATAAAAATCCTTATCAAGATGAATTTTGTAACCTTAATTTGGAAGAAGTCTATATTCGAGTTTTTTGGCAGAAGAATTATTGATTTCGAGCAAATATAGACTTTAGAACAACCCTTCAATTCACTTCAGGGAATGAAACAAATCTAATCGAACAAACATATTATAAGAAAATAAATATCATTCATAATTTAAAAGAAAGATTGATAACTTATCAGATTGGAAAGAAAGTTAAGATACTATTTGCCAAACCGTTAATTTTTCCCAAAATCTTATAACTTTACCTATTGTCAGAAACAAATCATTGATAAAATCATGCTTGTATCCATCGCTTTTTCACCTTTGCTCGTGAATTAGGTAGAGAAAATATGGGATTACTTTCCTTTGCACCGATTGCCTCCAGCGGTGAATTTACGTGCAAATCAATACCAAAACAAGATTCAAAAATTAATAAATCAACCAGAAGTATCAAACTTTAAACTATGGACTGTTAGAACGAATCAATATCCAAATAATATATCAAAAATGTACTGACCTTAAATTAAGGATGATCAAGTACTATAAATATATAAATAAATAAGTAAAATTTACTAGTTTTTTCAAGTTAAGTTGAATATATGATATATGTAGTGACTAATACCAAATTAAAATTTTTTCAATAACCACCAACAAAAACCACAATACTTGAGCGAAATTGTGCTGATAACGTGTTATAAATAAAATAATGAAGAACAATAACAAGAATAAAGTAACAAGGAGATGAGAGAAAGCGTGAGATTTGTATTTATTCTCAATATAGACTTGTGTACAATGTTGTAGGCACTAAATTTTGTCATGGTTTAAATTAAAATGCTCGAATTAAAACCAATCCACATCACCCTTTTAATACCCAAAACCTAAAAACTTAACCCAATAGCCCACATCAACTATGACACATTACCTATGATTTTATATAGTAAAAAAATACAAAAAATAAAATAAAAATCTCAAATCCTTCCTTATTAAAGCTTTACTCTCATTGGATGAATGAATGTCTCACTCTCATTGGTTGAAAACTACTTGGTGACCAAGATCTTGATTTTTATTGCTTTTCATTTTAAAGAGATAAACCAAAAATACCCTACATCCCCTAATATTAAAACTTAGATCCTATTTTTATTCCCACATATATATATATATAATACCTACCCTAAAAAAACTACAATGTTTCGATCCACACAAAAAAGTGGCCACTGCCATTCTTCATTTTCACCAAAAATCCCTCAAGCCCATAACACTCTCCCAAGCCTACACTGCCACACCTCTAAAGCTTTAATCCCTCTTCGAATCACCAACCCACAAATCAAGTTTTTCTACCCAACAACAACGATCCGTGAATTGATCGATCGAGCATATACTTGGAGTTTTGGTATTTTCTTCCCTTGTTTATTTATTATGTAATATTTTCTTTAGATTTAATAAAAATATGAGTTTTTGTTGACAATCCTCTTTATTTTTTAAAGTATCTTTAGTATATGTGTTTTAGTTTAATTTATTTGTTTGTGTTCTATTTTGTTTGTTGGATATGGTTTAATTTATTATTTGTTTGTATGTGTTCTTCGGATAGTTTAGCTTTTTAGAATTTATTTTAATTAATTTAAAACATGCACTTGACTTATTGGGGTATGTGTTTAAATTAATTAAAATGAATTTAGTTTAGGTTTTTAGGTTGGTTGAGGCCTTAGTTAGTTTAGGGTTTAATTTAAATTATGCTCTCGATCTATTGGGGCATAAGTTTTAAGTTAATTAAATTAAATTTAGGATTAAATTTTTAGAGCCTTTAGTTAGATTTAAGGTTCGAATCAATTTAATTAATTTAAATTTATCCTTGGTTCATTGGGATAAATGTTAAATTTATTAAATTGGTTGGACATCTCTTAATTACCTTTTAGGAAAATTGATATTTGACTTAGGTGGACATATAATTAAAATCATAATTAATTAATTCGATTCGTTTCGTTTTAAATAGAATCCTTTGCTTATTTGGATACTAGTTTAAAATTAATCAAATTAATTATTTTGATTTAAGATAATCCATAAATTATTAGGATTTTCTAGTTTTTAGGATTTAATTAATTTAGGATTAATATTAGACTAACTTAGTTAATGATTAGATCACTAATTAATTTTCCATAATTTGGGCCTTTTTAGGTTAGGACTTTAGTGGGGCTAGGGTTTTAATTTCAAGCATTTTTATGCTATGCATTTTAATTGTCATTCATTAGACCTTGATAATTTTAATTGGACATGTTATTAATTAATTGACTTACACCATAAAAGGAGATATTTATTAACTCTGGTATTTGTACCATAACAGTCCTTGCTCATTGGATGTTGACCAAATATTCGAATTAATTCTTACCGTCTAAAGGTAAATGTAATTTAAGATAAAATTTTGACAAGTCATACATCATGTTTAACTGCTTGCATTATGCATAAAGGTGATGAACGAAGTTCGAACTATAAATTAACACGGCAGTCGGGCTTATTCGATGTCGGTTTAATCTATGGTCCAAGGTATCGTCACCCTTATTAATTAAATGTTTAATTAATTCAAGCCCACCAATTTGACAAAGCCTATCTAATTAAAGCCTAAATTCAATCGTGAACACTTTAATTAAGTTCAATTTAAATTTCGGCGATTTCCATCAATTAAAAGCAACATATATTTTGGTACTGATTTTCGGGCGTGATAGGGGTGTTAACCCTAGGGGTCCTAACACACCCTCACACGTAACCAACTCTCAACCTGTTTTCGAATGAATCTCTGGTTTCATAATGTTTGGCCTACCTTAGTGGCCGGTGGCGACTCTAAGTCTTTTATTTTCAAAAAAACACCGAGATTTTCTAAAGCCCCATTTTCTGAAAGAACTTTTTTAGCTACAGGAATTTTTTTTAATCGGTACAAATGCCTTCATCAAATTATTTATTTATAGGCTTAAAAAGTACATAACACACTAAACTCTAATTAATAAATATTTATAACAAAAATTACTTTTATTTTTTTTGGATAAATGGTATTTTATTTATCCAAAAGACCTTCAAACAAACCGAATACAAATCACCGCCCAAAATAACCAACCCTATACAAAAAACCTCAATCTATACAGAGTTATAATCCCCATTCCAGAAACAAAAAAGAGCTTGAGGCAATGAACTTAGGATTGCCTTGAAGACTTATTCTAATATCCTGTCTAATAATCATAAAAATATCAACAGTTTGCCTTGTTCTTTTTCCATGAAGACGACTATTTTTTTCATGTCAAGTGTAATAGAACAAACCACACCAAGCCAATCTAATAACAGTGGCCATAGAAATTATCCCTTGCCATGTTGCTGCACCCAGTATAGCAACTCTGCCCAGCATCCATACTTCCCAGAAATTCTACAGGCCTGTTTTGCAAAATCACACTCCCAAAGCAGATGCCCCCGTCTCTATAAACCATTCCTACAGAGTAAGCACACAAGATCCACGTGACATCCCCAATCCAACATTCTAATCTTAGTAGGCAAACGATCCAGAACTACTAACCATGAAATAAAAGCATGGCGAGGGATTGACAAACCTTTCCAAACAATTTTTATGGCACTTTCTCATACTTATGCCGAAGCAAATCCAAGATCACACGAGCTTTATAACCACCCTGCATACCTCTAATTTGATTCACTTGATTTCGAAGCTTAAATAATTTTTTCTAAACCCAATTGTAATTCTACTTAACCGTAACATGCCATATAGAATTATCCTTTAACAGAGAACTATCGACCCAAACTACCCACAGAAAACCCGATTGGGTAATAAGCAACCATAAAATCTAATCATGCAAGCTAAATGAATGATTGGGTTTAAGGTTTGATGGTTCTGCTAAGGGGGCAGAGTTGGGAAAATTACTTTTATCTTACTAATTAATAAATGACACATTTGGACCCTTATTGAACACATGTACAAATACTTTTGTTCTATTTTTACCCTACTTAAATACTGAAAGTCCCAGCCCGAATGTAAAAGAAAAAAAGAGAGAGAATATTCGATCTCTTTCGGATACCCGACCCGTACCGAGATTTCCCAATGTTCCTTTTGATTTCATTTTCATAAAGAGGAGGATCATCTGGATTTACGATTTTATTTTTCTGCTGCATTCATCGAAGAACAGTCACAGAGTTGCTCTTCAAAAAGAATTCTGTGAAACAGGCAGTAAATCGGTTAGATATGCCGGTGATTCAGAAGCTGAAAATGTTCGTGGTGCAAGAGCCAGTTGTCGCCGCTTCTTGCGCCATCGCTGGTTTTGGTGATTTTTTCTTCCTTTTCTTTAATCTAATCAATCACCCTTTTAATCATACTTTTTTCTTTGATTATTAATCCATAATGTTTTGTTGTTTGGTTATCAATGATTTGAATTAGAGGAAAACTTAGGGTTTTTTTATTTTTTTCGGAATCGACTAGGCTTTTAATCCAATTTTTTTAATTAGCTTAAATTTCTTACGAGGGGTTCTTTCAATTTTTGGTTTCATTATTGATGGGTATGGTTAGTTACTATCTGGTCACGATCATTGGTGTAGCTGAAGAGGAATCAAATTTAAATGCTTCAGATTTCAGAAATTTATGCCCTTTTTCAATGACATAGCAAACGCGGCTGGAATATCTGAAACTTAGATTATAAGTTATTATCCAATGTATGGTCTGTACGTAGATGTCAATGATGCAGAGGATTCGAAATCTGAAATGATGTATAAAGTGGTTATATTCTATGTTCGATACCAATGTGATTGAAATAATTATGTCTCATAATCAAAAGAATGGTGGTAATTTTAAAGGAGGGTTTCAGGGAAACAATAACCGAGACTTGGGCGTTTTTAGAGTTGCTACCCTGAATCTATAGAAGAGAGAAATAATATTGTGGCATCATTCCTTTTTCTTTGCTCTATTAAGTTAGCGTTTGAATTTCCATTTGTTTCTGCAACTTGTGTGGAGATTGCAACTCCCGCCTCTCTTTGAGCTCACACTTCTGTAAAAAAAATTCAGGTCTCTTCCTACCAGCTGTTGTAAGGCCCATTCTAGATTCTTTGGAATCGTCAAAGCGAGTCCCTCAGCCTGCTTTAAAAGATGTAAGTGTAGCACTTAGCCATACGGATCCTTTTTAAAGTCTACAATTTTTTTAAGAAAGAAATTTTAGGATTATTTTCCCGTGTGTCAGAGAAGGGTATTATTAATTGTGATCCTAGTTACTGGGTAGTATTTTTCTTTGACGTGGAAACTTCTCATCCATGGCTGCAGTTTCTCAAGTGTTTTTGAAAATGGTGGATAATTTGAACAAGTAATGACGATGGTTTTAGTCAGGGTTTTGTCATTGACACCCTTGTACAATTGAGAACACCTCATTCTAGCTCGCACTAAAGATATCTGTTTTCAGTAGATCTTCCTTAAATTTATCTTGTTCTAGTTGGATGACAAATTTTAATGTTAATACCTGTTACCTTTGTGATTGCGCTGCTGGTAGAATTATATGTCTTACACATCTAGTTATAACTTATAAGGATTGATTGGTATCATGAAGAAAAGAGACTATAATAACCGCTGCATAAGTTTTGCAGAGTGTAGTTCTTTGCATATAAGATGAGGTCAGGCTTATTTTACCCTTTTACTATCCATCTCGTGCTTCTTTCTCTTGTTGCATCTCTTTGAGAAAAGAATAAACTGGCACAATTGGCTTGTTGGAGGTTGCGGTGCCTATGAACTAGACCAGTTGCGTCATTTGTATGTTCTTAAACATTCTTGACATTGATATCCAAACACTTCCAGACGCTAAGCGGAGCTATGAATACTCCCATATGACATTTTCTAGCCTTAGTTTTACCAGTGTTCTGTCTTTTGTTCTTGCTTTTAATATGCGGTTGTGCTTGCTTCCATTGTGCAGGTGGTCGCAGGTGTGACTGGTAAAAACCATGGTTGATTTGACTTATGGATTGGAAGAAACAGACAATTCAAATGTAGCTGGTAATGTAATCAGCAACAAAATAAACCTGACTTTTGAAGTTGAAGGCTTAAAGAGTGATTTGTGCCTTCAACCTCGTCTTTAGCATGAGAATTTGAATGTTATTTTCTTTTGATTTTCAACAGTTGAGGATTGCTCAAAGCATGGATAACTCATATCAAAGTTGAATATTGTTTCCCTTCCATTAATTTTCTTTCTTTGGTTGATTTGCTTCCTTTTTGCCTCTTATTTAGTTCTAGTATGGTGAACAAGAGTAGCTTGAGAACTTTGTTATGAACAATGTTGGTTCATTTCTTTGCCTTGGATGGCTGCACCGAAACAGTGGTCCTTCTGTCGAGCTGCCCCCATCATAAATAAAGATGGAGACAACGGAAGAAAAAGGAGTTAATGATTAGATTAGAACAAAATACAGTTAGTAGTGCTTGGAAAATGTTAAATATTGGAAAGAGCCGAGTTATAAAATTTCACATGGTTACAAAAGTTCCAACTTCCCACTGCCTAGGGTATGATAACGATGGCCTGCATATACATTTATTGCTTGCTACATAACTTCCTCATCGGTTTACATCCAAAGGAGTAAAAGTTTGCAGCCATAGCCATAGACGCATCCAATAAACCGTTAGCTGAAAACAACCCCACAGCTAGAGAAGAAAGGAAACAGTAATGGGCTTTGATTACTCATTTCCATTCAGGGCAAAATATCAACTGCCTCAAGCGGATTGGAAGACAGCAGCCTATCCTTCTTTCCCCTTTTACTCCATGGAAGCACTTGCATTAAGCCATCGTAGATACTTCCCTGTCATGCCCAAACAACAAATCAGACAACTCCAATGGATGCTGTAGAACAAGAATTAAAACAGAGTGAATTCCATAGTAAAGTTTTAAGTAAATGTTTGGAGGAGGAGAATTTGATTTTATATTCAAAAGTGCCATCAAAGGATCAGAAACCCAATTTATTCCCCTGTTAATTTCTGTATAAAATATGCAAAGAAAATGAGAGAAACTTACCCAGAAGTGGGACTTGGAATGAGAGAGACTGGTAAAGCTGCCGATCCTTCTGATTCTAGTGATCTTAACACTGTTGCTGCAACTGCTGTCTTCTTCTTCTTCTCTGTCTCCATCCCCAGAAGATGCAAGCACATAACTATTCCCAGTAACTTCTCTTCTAGGTCTGGCCTTGAAGGCCCTTCTCCTCCAAGAACCTAGAAACCCTTTCTCTTTGTACCCTCTTTTGCTAAGAACCATAGTCCCGAGCACCATCTCAGGACTGCCACTGCCAGTAGAACGAAACGATCCGTAACACTCACTTCCCATCCTGAAAGAAGAAGACTGGAACCTAGCCTTGACCATGTACGGACCTTCCAAGACCGTGGTGGGTGAGGGAAGTTTAGTAACCTTGGCATCTAGCAGCAACCTAGGAGGAAGCTCCAGGCACTTTTGAGCAGGCTCATTCGGGGCAGAACAAAAAGTGGCGAGCGTTGTACACGGCTTCGGCTTCCCCGGTTCCTCTTCCCAGCGAAACGGGACCGAGGCTGCCGAGACGTAAAATGGTGGGGTTAACGTCCCCGATCTCTCTGGAGACTGCATTCGCGCATGTGAAACCGATAACAGCCGTAGCTTCGGCATGTAGCTCGACTCCTCCTCTGCTTCAGATCCCATGATTTTTCTCTCAATAATGCCAATTATAATGAGAGAGAGTGTGTGTGTGTTTAAAGTAACGTACGAAAAAGGGAGACAAAAGGAAGCCACCTAACAGAACTCTCCCATTTGTAAATGAAACAAAAGGGGTGGAGAAGAAACACCGAGATTCAACGATGAACAGTGAAAGCAGTTCAAATAAAAATCAAGCATGAACTTTGAACACGTGCAGGCGTCCGAGAAAATCATGGAAATATTTGACCACATACACTTGTGCCACCAAATGGAAAAGACGGTAACTACAAACAATTAAGAATTATCAAGTAATAACAAAAGGAAAGATGTATATAATACACTGTCAAAGTAGAGACAACTGTACCTCATAATGCACAAGTCAAAAAAGATTTAGATTGGACTATTTTTAAGTGAATTAACTCATCACTCCTTTGACTTTAAGCTTTTTCTTTGAAAACCCATCAATTAATTAGTGAAATCGAAAAAAAAAAGAATGATTAAAGCGTCCAAATATGCCACTACCCTAAAGAAACCACCATTACTCTTTATCTGTTTTCCTTCTTAATTATCAGTTGGCTAATATATACACATCAATTTTTAAAGGATTAGTTAACAATTTTTTAAGGCATATGTGTTAAATAAGTGCCCAAATTAATTTTTTTTAGATAGATGTCTAAATTTTTTTTCCGAGCCAAGTAAATGCCTAATGTTTTTAAAGTTACCCGTTTAGATATCCGCCGTTAACTTAATTTAAAAAATCCCTATATTTACCAAAATTTACAAAAAAAAAACCCTAAAATTCCTAAATTTGGCCACTGTCGTCGTCGTTCATCACGCTATTGGCGACAGAATGAAGCTTCCTTCTCTTGCCGCAAGACTCGAACGTCGTTCATCGGCCGATCGGTTGCCATTTTCCGTTGATTGTTTTTTTTCTTTCGCGAGTTCGACTTTATTTCGACAATAGGCACGCTGTCCGTCTACTATCGACGACTGGAGAATGGGGAAATGATCTGGGAGTCCGGTGACAGAAATGGTGGGCACTCCTTCGACGATTGACATTGGTAACGACTGGAATCGAGATATGAGACTTAAGAGTTTAGGGAATTGGGGACTTTTTAAGAATTTTTTAAAATTTTAGGATATTTTTTAAAATAAAACTTGCCACGTGTCATGTTTGTATTGGCTAACGAAATTTTTTTAATGGCCGTTAACGGCAAGGAACCTAAATAAAAACTTTTAAAACGTTAAGCACTTATTTGGCCCGAGAAATAATTTGGGCATCTATCTAGAACAAAAAAATATAATTTAGACAATTATTTAACAGTTAAGCCTTTTATTAACGATTTCATTAATAGTGGAGCGTTCAAAATTTTGAAGATTAATTGAAAATGAGTGTCAGTTTAAGGAGGTATGGATCTAACCATTGAAAAATAATACCAAAAATTCAGCATCTCACCAACAAACTATGTAGACATCTTACCAATTTCATACTAACGTTCAACACTAAACCCTAAAATGCCAAACTCCTGGAAAGTCAAGTCTCCACCATTTTTTTCCCTGTTGGAGAGTTCCTTTGAAACTTGCAATGATGTCGTGAAACAATGGAAACAAATTCCCAGCTTGAATGAATAAACACAAGTGAAGCACTGTATAAAAGTATAAACAAATGGCACTCGCCTAATTGTACACAAACCCTTTCATCTTGCTAATAGTATTAGTTATGTGAATCTATAGCAGATAAAAACTGTATTGCCCTTGAACAGATACAAAGTAAATGAAGTACCGTTTCAATTGAAATTTCGATGTGTTTCAACGAGAGGTGGCAATCGGATCGTTCGGATCGGGTTTGAGTCGGGTCACTTTAAGTCGATTTAGGTTCGGTTCGGGTCGGAACGTGTCTGATTCAGATATAGTTCAGGTCTATATTATTTCGGATCGGACTGGGTATCGGGATCGGGTTAATATCAGATCGGTTGATTTTCGGATCGGGTCAATATCAGATAAGTTGACTTTTCTGGTCGGGTCTATATTGGATCGGTTGAGTTTTCGGGTCGAGTTAATATCGGATCGGTTGCTTATCGGGCCGGGTCAATATCGGATCCGTCGACTTTCAATTTGAGTAAATATATGAAAATGATCTTTTAAGGAGAAAAAACGACATTAAACTATTACTAAAAGTAGTTGTTAATTAGTAATATAATACAAAATGAGAATAAAACATATATATTCGAGGAAATTAAATTCGTGTTGCTTTCGGTTCGAGTTGCTTTCGGTTCGGATTGATTTTCGGTTCGATTGATTTTCGGTTCTTGTTTCTTTCGGTTCGGGTTATTTTCGGTTGCAGTTAATTCCGATTCGGGTTGAATTTCGATATAACTAAATTCGGGTCAGTTTTGATTCAATTCAATTTTGGTTCGAATTTGGGTCAAATTTAGACAATCATGTTTGGGTCTCAGATCGGGTAAATCAGTTTGGATCTTGAGTTTCGAATCAAATTTGTCATTTTGGTCAATATCTGTGCGTACTGGTATACCAAAACTCATAGATACCGATGTTTATTAGTAACAGAAAAAGCAATACAATGTTGTCTACTTTGGGTGAAACAATTTTTGCCTAATTGTCTTTCTGGTTCTGTAATTGTAATTCAGGGGCCTATTTTCAGTGAACTATTTAGGCCCATCCCTAATTGTCTTACAACAGTGTGCTTAACGTAGTATCCAGAAATTATATTATAGGTTCTCCTCAGTACATTAACTATGATCTCAATAAAAAAATCAAACATCTTATTGGTTTTTTATGTCATCGACTCACTCACGGAAATTTTCAATTTTAATTTATAATAAATATGAGTACAGATTCACTTGATAAAAAAATACCATAAAAATAATAAAATAAATAATTTTTATTAATTGAGACCATAGATGACATGACGAAAAGGGTCTTAATATAATTTTTCCTTCTGCTGTGTTACCCATTATAACCCAAGCTTAGTGCTTTAATGGAAGCAATGACCGTAATTTCCGCATATGTGTATTAAACGACATTGAACACAGAGGCCACGTGGGTCTGGCCTTTCAGGGGGCCAAAAAATTAACTAAACAATAACATAATGATGAGGTCTTGGGCCCTTACTGCGGATATGTCTGGTCCACTTTTGAAATTGGGCTTTCATAGACAAAGAAAACAGGCTCTTCAGTTGTTGTTTTTTAATTGTATATTGGCTTTTTGAAGATTGTTTTAGTTCTGTTTGGCCTTAAACGTTTTTCTCGTAAAACATATTATTCCACTCTATTTTTCTGTTAAAAGAAATTCACATAGATTTTTATTAATGTGTTGCGTGGCGTATGATATATATTAAATTTGAAAATTATAAAAAAAAATTAAACAATCCAAAATATAGGGGAAAATCCAATTTTAAATTTATTATTATTTTGAATAAAATTAAGATTCTTTATTAATTTTTAAGCTTTTCAAATTTAATATAATTTAATATACATATATGTGTAACTTATCTCATTCTTAGACTGTTGCGAGCTTTCTTTGTAATAAAAAAAAAGCTTAATGGGATAATGTGCTTTCATTAAATCAAGAAAATTATATATGTACCAGAGTAATAATGAAAAATAATTTCAGAAGTCAAAATATTATTTAATTCTTTTTATGAAATTAGGATAATAAGCATGGGAACTAATTAAAAGGGTTTTAATTGTTTCAATACACTTGTTTGTCATTAGTTTTATTTTAAGTTGTGTTTGATTCACAAAATTTAAGATTAATTTTTAGAATAAGATTACTGAAAATGCTAGATTATTTTATCTGATTCACGTGTCTTGAATGTAAAATTATAGTGTTTAAATTGAGGGGATGTAAGTTTATCTAAAAGTATATTTTACTAAATTATCCTTGTTATAAAATTTATTTATTTTAAACAAGTTTAGTTCCTTTATTTTTTTTAATTTCGAACTCCATAAATTTATGACATATTATTATAATTCTTAGTTTTATTACAATTTATATAACTATAAGTAATAGTATATGATGTCAAAATAAATCCACAAATAGTTTTAAGGTGGTTACAATGTAGTATTTATTTATAATTTTTCTTAACCTTTGAAAAGGCACACACGCATTACAAACAAAGCTGCTCAAACCCAACTTTTCTACAATGTACATCATCCTCTTTACTCGTTAGGTTATCATTAACTAAAATTATAATCATAGTCGTAAATAATATATAATAAGCAAATCATTAACATAAGTATAATAATTATAATTTTAAAGTATAATTATAAAGCTTAATTATATCGTGTACTAATGTTGCTTGACTTGAATTTCAACAATAAATGAAGCAGCACTTTTTTAAAAAATATAATTGAAACTTTTTATTTAGATTTATTTTTTTAGAAATATTTATGTTCGTCTTACGGCTTATATTCGGAGTGCGAGGTTGCTCCTCCCAATAATGCCGTCTCCAAAATTTAAACTCGCGTCCTTTCCTTAAAAGTGTAATATATCTTACCAATGCACGCAACATTCGTGGGTAATTAAATTTATTTTTTGGTTAGTTCATATATTATTACATCTCAAAAAAATTAAACGAATAAGTAAATATTATTCAATAATAGTAAATAAACAAATAAATAAATGATGATCATATGTTCACTAGTTCCGTGTTTTACATGTAAATATTATCCCTATCAAACAGTAAACTGATCAAACATTTAAGTTTACGTCCGTAATTAAACTTAACAAATGGTCTTAATAGAAAAATAAATGATGTTTATCTTAAAATTTTTGGTTTAATGTTTTGCCTGCGAGATATATGTGTATTCCGTAATCTCAAATAACACTACAATCATGAAACCTAAGATTACAACATATAATTTCAAATAATGCCAAATAAAATGCAGTAATTTGTTTTATTTTCCCTTCACTTTCGTTTATAAAAGACGCACTACTTAAACTAAATGAAGTGCTATTGGCTGACCGACACTGAACTGGTGGTTGTTTTCTTACCTAAAAAGGGCATATAAATAGAATGGATTATATTTTTGAATGTCATTATCAAATGGATTTTCGACAAAATTGTTATTATTTTCCGATCCCGAAATTGGCATTGCCCAATATCTCCACGAAAACAACACTTGCCTATTATTACAACTTGCCTGCAAAAGGGACAGGACAGCTAAAGCTAGCCCACCTTCATCCTCCATTTCACCATACCCAATTTTAACAGTCTATGATTTTATGTCAACTCAATTTCTTCTTCTTTTTCTAGGCTCTCTTTTAAAGCCTAATATATTTATATTTCATAAACTGGCGTAAAATAAAAAAAATTCGCAATCTCCTTAATTTAGGGGTTTAAGGATCCAATTTAGGTGTGGAGGGTTTAAAATTTAAGAATTGTGGTTAGAAGTTAGGGTTTACTGTTAGAAGTTAGTGTTTAGATGTTAGGATTAATGATTTAGGGTAATGTAGTTGAAATTTAGATTTTAACCTATAAACTCTAGATTTTACCTAAAACTTTAAATCCAACCTCTAAACCCTAAATAAAATTTTCAAACCCTAAAACTAAGGCGCTTGTAAAAACTTTTTTTTTCGCCGTTAGTGTATTAAATATAAATACCTGGCGGTAAATTTTTTTCTCAAACGCATTAGTTATATGGGTTTATGGATCTAATTTAGGGTTTAGAGTTTAGGTATATGAATTTAGAATTTAGAGCAATATGATTGGAGGTTTAAATTTTAACTTATAAACTCTAAATTCTAATCACAACCCTTAAATTCTAAACTACTAAACCCTTAAATTAAAATATTTGTGAAAACATTTTGTTTCCGCTGTGTATGGAATAATTACTGATATTTTAAAGCTTTGATTAATTCCCAACATCGAGTACATGTTGTAAAGCTCAAACCATTATCCCTTAAAAGAGACTAGAACCAGTGAGCTTGTAAAGCCAGGTTGGACGTCAGTGACGCCGATGCTATTACTGTCGGGCAAGTAATAACTATAAGCATGCATTTCACCTTCAGTTAAGCGTAACCTAACAAGATTAACTATATTATACTAGCTCGGCACCCATGAATGCCTGAAACCGGACATCACCTACTGCCGTTGTCCCATAAAAGAAATTTGTGGACCAGGCGGTTTGCAACATAATGGAGAGGACATATAATGTGGATAAAACCTGAGCAATAGGGACCAGCAGAGCAGTTAGGCCATTTTAAACTTTATGACAGCACATTTAGGGCCCTGGCCAGGAAGTGGCAGAGCCATCGAGATTGGTTCCCAAACATATCAAAACAAACGGAAATCTCAAGGCAAAACACTGAGGCCATGTCTTGGTCGGCTTTTACTCAGAATATGCCATTCACAGGAAACCAGCCAACAAGAACTAATTGCAAATTAAATGCCACCATGCATTTATATTTTTACAGGCTCATTCACTGGGTCAATGAAACCGCACCACCACCACCCAACAAACTCAAACCCTTCATTTCTAAACCTAAAAGGCTAACATTAGTCTTTTTATTTTTTATTTTTTTACCATAAACTAAGTTCTTTCATTCTTCTGTTGCCTATGAACAGAGGTCTCTTACAGACAAAACTACGCAAAATAAACTAGCAACATTTTCCTTCCAACCAAGAACAAGGGTTTTCGGACCTATGCCCCGAATCCATGCTTACAACCGTCCCTTCGCCTTCCATGGATGAGGCTGGGAATTTGCATCTTGCACAGATCTTTTTCACCTCCTCTCTTGAATATATGTAGATCTTTCTCACCATCTTGCAAAATTCCCTGTAATTTAAATAAAGGATGAGACTGTTTTTTCTGAAAACCAGATATGAAAATATACACATACGTATATAGTAGACGGGGATCTAAGTTACTTACACCCAGGGATCATCGCCCACAAGCATCATATCACCCTCATCATCAGTAAAAACAATGGACCACTGACCACCGCGATAAAGCTTTCCTTCGATATCAAACATTTTCTCCAGCGAGTTTATGAGGTCATCGTATCCTTTCATTGCAGTCAAGTCAACAGCACGACCAACCGCTATCCCTTGCATGTGTACCTTTGGTATCCGCAAATATTTTCCATCACAACTCAAATTATGAAAGTAGTATAAGCGTAAACTAGCATAAACCATGAAAGTATACCTTAGTACGACTTCTCGAGGAAGTTGCAGAACCATGCTTAGTAAGCGTTTCCTGGGATGATTGCTCCGATGCAACATGTTTCTGCTTCTTTAAAGTTTCTGGGTTCTCATCGGTATGAGATGTAGCTGGCATAGACCCTCCTACAACATTGTAATCAACAGTTGTGCCCACTCGCTCTTTGTCCGGGAGGCTAGCTGCAGCAGTGTTATCCGTCAAATTAATCCCAAACAACCGGCAGCCTGAAATAGCCTTGAATTTTCTTTTTCCAACTTGGTCATGCGTCAGGCCCTTGGCATAACCGGTGAGAGCAGTTTGTGGTGTTCTGGTAGTGTAGTTGTTTTCTGTTGAATCAGGAAAAAGGTTCAGAGAAACATTCATAAGAGGAGGTGGCCAGGTCCTTTCAGTTGGAGTCCTTGATTTATAAACTCCACTACTATTATCAACTTCTTTCTTCCACATTGGCCACAGAACTTGGCTTTCACTGCTTTGGATCTCAGGCATGCTTCCTACTTGTGTGAGTTCATGAGATTGGGTCGACCCCTGACGCCAGAAGGATGAACCAGCTGAATTTGTAGGAATTTCTACATATTCAATTAATCAATAAAAAGTTAAATAAATTCAGCACTCAAAACTATAGTAAAGATACTTGATATAATATTTTTCCCACACCAGAAGATGGAATATCAACAAGTCGCGGTCTTTTGTTCTTCAAGGCTGGTTGTACACGATTTGCAGACACAGAAGCCGAAGCAGAAGGCACAAATGGCTCTATTTCCCAAGGAGAAACTCTTTCTGGCCTTTGTATTGTTGCAGGTTCATCCCAATGAACCTAAAAGGACAAATAGTTGGCAAGAACTACTATCAGAAACAAGAAGAGTATTTCAAATCACTAATTCAAGACTACATTTTTCAACCTTCAAGGACCGCCATTTAGATTCCAGCCAATGTGGGGAAATATCACCAACCCCAACTATGGTACCTGTGAACCTGCATTTAGAAAAGAAATCCCAGTAGGTAAAAGGAACAGAAGAACATGAGATAAACGTTCGACAACATGCAGCGACAATCATACTTCCTTTCAGGAGAGTCTTCTCCCTCAAATCTCATCTTGAAACGCATGCCAATAGAGAATGCATTGTCAATACCCTCCTGATACTTATTTAGTCCTATTATGAATTGGCTTGTCCTAAACAAGAGAAAAGGAAAGAAACTCAGTTTCGAGATAACCAGAATAACAACACTGGTACTGTCAAATGCCGATCTTGTTTAAATGAAGTGAGATTGTTAAACCTTGGTTTGTAGTACACAACAAAGAGGGCATGAGTTGTAACAGCATGAGCAGCGGTAGCAAGCACTCCTAAATGCATGCTCCGGCTGGAGATCACAGACGAAGGCATTGTGCTTTGTTGATGACCAAGCCGCCGAACCCCAACTCTTAGTTCTCCATTTTCACCTCTAGTAAAAATGCCAGTACAGTTACAACCAACAACACTGCAAAAATGCCGCAACTAAAGATCCAAAAGTGCAATTACCTGAGAAATACAAAAGTATCTCCAGCAACCAATCTTTTGGAAGTAACAAAGGTGCTCCACCCTGTTGTAAGTAAATGCCTCCGCGGTTGACCTGATCGTTTGTAATTACAAGATAAAATTATATTGAGTGAGGAAGAAAAGAGTTTCAAATTTCAAATTAAGAGGTTTATTTACAGCTACCAAAACTATCACATGCTAATAAAGTAAATGGCATGAAACTATTACCTCTAAATATATGCTTGAACCGCCACTCGTACCCATGAAGATCTTTGGCAGCCAACTCCTGAGTTGGAGTTGCTAGATTCATATCCTGTTTAAAGTAAATATAAAGAGTTTTAATCAAACAGCATTATATTACAAAACAAGGATTAATAATAGAAAAGCAAAGTTTTTTACCAAAGGAGGAAGGCACTCAGTTGCATGCTTTCGGAAAACCGAGAAGCCTCCATAAGTACTAGTATCTGATGCCGTTAAAATCTTACAAAAGGAATGAACTGGCATCTTTGGAGCCTCAGCTGGGAGGGGATCAGCATAACGAGGCTCAGCTTGCTGTAATGATAACACAAGTTTGAATCAAAAACAACTTCGGAAACCAACTATTTTCATCAGGACTGGTAAAAAGCCTGATCTCCATAACACTCTTCGCCCTCGGAAAATCATGAAATAAGGGCGGGATAGCATTTACTTACGTCGGAATCGGGCAGCAAAGTGATCTGAGCATAAACCTCATCTGTCTCTTGTTCAGCCTATTCAGAAAGAAGAAAAAAAGATACAAATAATTAATAAGATGATCCCTTCAAGCTCCAATAAATAAAGAAAGGAAAAGAAAGATAGAATACCAGTAACTCTACATGAAGAACACGACATAGGATCTTAGAAGGAAGATCAAACAGTGGAGCTTGATTGATAAGTTCTTGATTAGTCGATGCTTCTAACTGCAGAACACAAACACAAAAAAGCATTAATTCTATAAACAAAAGCATGGTTGATCTCGAATTTCGCATCGAAATCGAAGCAATTTAACCAAAAACAAAAAGGCAATTACTTGTTCCATGTGACCCTGAGGGAAGTAAAACACTCTCTGGTGCACCCGAGGAATCTCCACCAACGGGCCTGCACATAACTTCCATAATTCTGCATATAGATCATCCCTATCCAAACCTGTCAAACAAAAAATGAAAAGGAAATTCATTTAAAAAAAGTTCTATTCAATTCACCAGCTCAGAGAGAGAAAAAAAATAACAGCTTCGAGCTCCAGTCGGTTGTTGAGAAAACGCTAGAAAATACTACATAGGAAGTAGAAACAAGCAAAACTTCCATTCAAGGAATTTTCATGATTCAAAGCTTCCACAAAGCAAAATTAATGCTGAAAAACTAAACCCAGCTGAGCTGAATTCATTTTCTCTTGCAAAAACACCAATGTCCGTACCGCAACGATACAACAGTCTAAAACTCGAAAAGCTAAAACCTTTTTCGTTTTCTTCAGTTTCTCGGCAACCAAACAAAAACCATTTTTCTTAAACACCAAAACAAGCCCATTTTTTTCATTCCAACTCAACACTCACCTGAATTCGCATGAACAACCGAGGAACCCCTTGGAATACCCTCTAAATTAGCCATCAAAACGAGGCCGTACCGACGAATTCCGAGAAAGCAAAGCAGGAAAGAAGAAAAACACTAGAGATAAAAAAGCAAAAAGTCTTTGAACCCAGGCAGAGTGACAGAGTCTACCCCATTAATGAAAGCACAGAAGAAGATCCCCAAGGAGAGTCGAATTGAGGAAAGAAAATTAAATGAAATTTTTTTTAGTGAAAGGACCAACTAGGCCTAACGGTTATATATGAATACAGAGTCCTGCGCTTATTTTTTTTATTCGTTTGTTCGGATTTTAAAATTTTATTTTTTTATTTTATTTAATTTCAGAAAAAATCGGCTGATTTTAAAGTTAAAAATGTGAAGAGAATGATTAGCACGATACACCGCACAAAATTAATATTTAACCGATTATTTAAAGTTTTGGTGTTAAAAATTGAGAATTCGATTAAAATTTAAAATACAATTCTTAAATGCCGAAAAATATTAAAAGAATTGCATCCTTTTACGCCCGTGACACGGCTTCTCGCTTTCTTGAAAAATTTTAAAAAAACCATCACATCCCTTTACGCCTGGGACATAACTTATTGAGGTTAAAAAATATTGATTTAAAATTCAAAATTAATTTTTTTAAAAATCTTTTTTTATGATTAAAAATATTAAAAGAATTGCATCCTTTTACGCCCGTGACACGGCTTCTCGCTTTCTTGAAAATTTTTAAAAAAACCATCACATCCCTTTACGCCTGGGACATAACTTATTGAGGTTAAAAAATATTGATTTAAAATTTAAAATTAATTTTTTTAAAAATCTTTTTTTATGATTAAAAAAATATAAGATGCAAAATTATGAGGTGGCATTTAAAAGTGTATATATATACTTAAAAATGTAATATCTAATGTAAAATATATTTAATAATTATACTTAAAAAAATCTATATATATATATATATTAGCTTAATATTATATATATATATATACATATATATTATTTTTTTTTACAAACAATTATTTGTTATTATTTTACATATACTTAAACAAAAACCATATTTTATTTTACAAATATATAAAACCTTATATATATATATATATACAATATATAAAAATATGAAAATATTATAAAAATATGTACCATAGATAAAAACATATATATATATATTACATATGATATTAGTATATAATATATATATATAATACTTTATATGATAATAATAATAATAATAATAATAATAATAATAATAATAATAATAATAATAATAATAACAACAATGCATGATTTACATAAAACAACATAAATCTAAAGCCTAAGGATTAAAATGCATGAATATTTAATTACATGGTAGATATGTTACATATAAATGGACTGAAATGGAACATATACAAAATATGTGGAAATAATCATAAATAAACAAAAATAAAAAAACTGGAAATTAAATATGGTGACTAGATTGCAATATAATAAAAGTTAAAAGCTGCAGAAAAATGTAAAAAGGGTAGTATTAAACGAGCATCAAAATATAAGGACTAAATGCGTAGTTATCCTCTAACAGAAACGCATGTGGGAAAGAAAAGGGGCGACTACTTTCGTCATTATACCTTTTTATAAAAAAACCCGGATCCTTGGATCTAAAACTACGTCGTTTTTGGGATAGCCGGTTTAAAACATAGAGATGTTTTATTTTTTGTTTGAAACGGGTTTAAAATAAACCTAAACCTAGTCTCATAACTCTCTCTTCCTCTCCACACTCAACAACGGCGACCGTCCCCCGTCATGCACGCCGTTCACCGGCGATAAAAGCCTCACGGCGAAGGAGAAATAACGACGTCGACCTTGGAACAACCGGTAAGATTCAAACTTTTTCTTAGATTTGATTTCGAAATAAAAAATAAAACATCAAAAACAGATTTGATTCGAAAAAAGTTTTGTTTTTATTGATTACCTCCTCTTCTCTTTTACAATTTTCAGTTGAAAACCCTCTCAAACTCTCGTTTATTTTTTATTTTTCCTTTATGCTCTTTGTTTTTTTTTTTCCCTTTCCCTCTAATCTCGCCTAATTTCTCCTTTCAATCTCTAATCTCGTCTCGGTTTTTATAACCGATTGGTTACAAATAAAATAATCCTCCACTTTGTTTGCAGATTTGACCTTTGCCGGCTTTTGTGAGATGTTACAGGGTATAAGTTCGGCTGTGGGTAGATTAGGGATATTATGAGCTTGGTTTAGGTTCAGTTGGTAGGGTGGCTTTAGGTTATTTTTAATTTTTTAGGGTTTTAATTGATTTAGGGTGTTGGGATTAAGGATTTTAGGGTTTCGAGATTTTAGGGACTGGTTAATTTGGGTTGGGTTGCCGGAGACGGTGGTCGGAGGATAAACGGCGCGGCGGCGAGTCAAGGGCGGCGGCGGCGGCTGGTTAAGTGTTAGGGTATATTTTTAGGTTAGAGGGCATTCTAATAATTTTGGATTTGGGTCTGATTAAGATCCTAATTTTATTCGGATAATGGGTTTTTTGGTTTGATTAGTGAGCTTAAGGCCCGGTAAAATGAGTTATTACATTGTAGTTTCTGTGTAACGACCGTTGAGAATTATTTCTTTTCTTTTCTTTTCCTTTCCCCTCTTTGAATAATCTCTGACCACGCTCCGTTTCAGTTACAAAACCGCTTTCTGCTTTTGTCTGGTCCCCTTAAAACCACCTTCCTTTTGAAGACCCAATACTGCTTTCCCTCTCTCTTTTTAGTTACATTCACTTAATAATGTAAGACTGAAGCTGTTGTTGCTTTCTTCGCTGTTCTTGTCGTTGTTCTTGTTTTTCTTTTCCCTTCCCTCTCTAAAACAAAACCCAGAAAACTTGAATTCAAAACCGGTCTCTGTTTCTACCCTGTTTTTCCCTATCAAAGTTGGGTATTTTAGACATATCTCACCACTCATAATTTGGCCATATATATCATTAAAATTCAATCGAACCAATTACACCCTAATTAATGAGCCGAAAAAATTACACCCTAATTAAATTTTCTTTTGTTAATTGTAGTTCTAAATTATAGTTTCCTTTTCTAAATTCATTTACCAAAAAAATCATTTCTTTTGAAACGAAATGGATCATGTTATTATATAATAATTGCAGTATAATTATAACAGCAATTGTTTGATTACGTTTAGTTAATTTACTTTAAAACCAATAAAGGTTAATAGCTTAATCCACTTATGTATTCGATTAGCTAAATGATTTTTAGGGTAAATTACACCAGTAGTCATCGAATTATGATTTCTTTTCTATTTTGGTCATAAAATTATTTTTTGTCAAAAACATTACTAATGTTATGTTTTTTTATTTTGGTCATCGAACTATTTTTTTGGCAAAAACATTACTAACGTTATGTTTTCTTTTTATTTTTGCCATCGTCTGTTAAAAATTTAACGATTTTACTGACGTGAAATTTTATTTTATTTTTTTTAATTTTTCATGTCATTTCTTCACCCTCCTCGTAAGCAATAAATGTTATTTTATAATATTTTTATTTAAATTAACAGGATGATGACACGTGTAATGTCTATTAGTGGAATAAAGGGAATGAAAAATCAAGCCCTTATGCAGCCAGAAAGATAGTGACACGTGTAACTGCCTAATAGGATGGTGACACATTAATACGTATTAGTCGAATTTATCTGGCTGTATAAGGGGTTTGATTTTTTATTCTTTTTATTTCACTAGTAGGCAGTGACACATATCACCATCTTGTTAGTTTGAATAAAATTATTATAAAATAACATATATTATTTACGAGAGAATAAATGACATGAAAAATTTAATAAAATAAAATAAAATTTCACATCAGCAAAACCGTTAAGTTTTTAACAGTCGGTGACCAAAATAGGAATAAAACATAATGTTAGTGATGTTTTTGCCAAAAAATAGTTCGGTGACCAAAATAGGAAAGAAAGTATAGTTCGGTGATTACTGATGTAGCTTATCTTTTTTATTGGGATAATGAAATTTTTAGCATTAGACTGACAAATTCGGCTCATTTTAATTAACTTTTTTTGTCACATAACTTGGCATTTTTTTCTTAGTTTGATGTGATATAGGTTGATGAAACGGATGAACATAGATAGAGGAGCAAATGTAGTCGAGTATGATTTTTGTGGATGAAACAAATAATGATTTTTTAGTTTTTTTTAACGTAATTTGATTCAATTCGATTATAAACTTTATTAAATTTTCTGGTTATCCCATACCACTAGTTTTTAAGGAAAAAATAATTGTCGTATACATCGAAAGAAAGTAACCGTTATTGTATTTTGTTCCTTCGTTTTTTTTGTTCACGTTATTTTTCAAATATAACTGTCATATACGAGCGTATATGAGCGAAGAAAGTAGCCGTCGTTACATTCTGTTAAGAAATAAAATAAATTTAGTCTTTAAATTTAATATTTTTTAATTTGATTCTATTTTTTTTTGTCCACATTACTTTCAAAATTAATAGTCATATACAAGCTAAATAAAATAATAGTCCTTACATTTTGTTAAGAGATAAAATAAATTGTATTCTTTGAATTTAACCATTTTTATCAAATTGACCCCTAAATTTTTTGTCCACGTTATTTTTTTAGATTTAACCGTCATATACGAGCGAAAGAAAATAACTGTAATTCTATTTAGTTAAGAGATAAAATAAATTTAGTTTTTAAATTTAATTTTTTTAAATTGACTCCTTAATTTTTTTCCCTCAAATATAAATGTCATATAAGAATGAAAGAAAGTAGCACAACTAACCAAAGAATGAAAGAGGGTAATTGTCGTTGCATTTTGTTAAGTAATAAAATAAATCTAGTCTTTAAAACTAATAATTTGTTTCAATTTAACTCCTATTTTTTTTGTCCTCATTACTTTCCAAATTTAACCGTCATATACAAGCAAAAGAAAGTAACCGTTGTTGAATATTTTTAAGAGATAAAATAGATTTAATCTTTAAATTTAACATTTTTGTCAATCGATTCTAAAATTTTGCCCATGTTACTTTTCAAATTTAACCGTCATATACAAGCGAAATGAAGTAACCGTCATGAGATAAAATAAATTGTAGTCTTTGAATTTAACCATTTTTGTCAATTTGAACCCTTATTTTTTTGTCTACGTTACATTTCAAATTTAACCGTCAGATACAAGCGAATGAAAGTAATCGTTGTTCCATTATGTTAAGATATAAAATAAATTTAGTCTTTGAATTTAACATTATTTTAATTGACCCCTTAATTTTTTTGTCCATGCTTTTTAAATATAACTATCATATAAGAACAAAAAAAAGTAACCGTCGTTACATTTTGTTTAGAGATAAAATAAGTATAGCCTTTGAAATTAATAATTTGTTTCAATTTGACCCCTAAATTTTTTGTCCATGTTTATTTTCCAAATTTAACCATCATATACAAGCAAAAGAAAGCAACCGTTGTTGAATTTTTTGAGAGATAAAACAAATTTTTGTGTTTAAATTTAACTGTTTTTGTTAATTGTACTCTTAGTTTTTTGTCTACGTTACTTTTTAAATTTAACCATCACATATATGCGAATGAAAGTAACCGTCGTTCTATTTTATTGAGAGAATAAATAAATTTAGTCTTTAAATTTAATATTTTTAATTGACCCTTAATTTTTTTGTCCACACTTTTTAAATGTAACCGTCATATAACGAAAGAAAATAACCGTTGCTGATAAAACTAATTTAATCTTTGGAATTAACAACTTATTTCAATTTGACCCTTAATTTTTTTGTCCACGTTACTTTCCAAATTTAACCGTCATATATAAGCAAAAGAAAGTAACCGTTGTTGAATCTTTTTGAGAGATAAAATAAATTTTAGTGTTTGAATTTAACCATTTTTGTTAATTTTACTCTTAGTTTTTTGTCTACGTTACATTTCAAATTTAACCATCACATATAAAGCGAATGAAAGTAACCGTCGTTCTATTTTGTTGAGAGAAAAAATAAATTTAGTCTTTGAATTTAATATTTTTAATTGACCCTTATTTTTTTGTCCACGCTTTCTAAACGTAACCGTCATATATCGATAGAAAGTAACCGTTGTTGATAAAACTAATTTAGTCTTTAGAATTAACAATTTGACCCTTAAATTTTTTGCCCTCGTTACTTTCCAAATTTAACCGTCATATACAAGTAAAAGAAAGTAACCGTTGTTGAATCTTTTTAAGAGATAAAAGAAATTGTAGACTTTTAATTTAAACATTTTTTTTTCAATTTGACCCATAGTTTTTTTGCGTACGTCATATTTTAAATTTAACCGTCATATACAACCGAATGAAAGTAACCGTCGTTTTATTTTGTTAAAAAATAAAATAAATTTAGTCTTTGAATTTTACATTTTTTAATTGATCCTTAATTTTTTGTCCACACTTTCCAAACGTTACCGTTATATAGCGGAAGAAAGTAACTGTCATTGATAAATTTAATTTAATCTTTAAAACTAACATTCTAATTTTTTTTCCATGTTACTTTTTAAATTTAACCATTATATATAAGTGAAATAAAGTAACCGTCATTTCATTTTGTTAATAGATAAATTAAATTATAATCTTTAAATTTAAATATTTTTGTCAATTTGACCTCTAATTTTTATCTATGTTATTTTTTTAAATTTAACCATCATATACAAGATAATTAAAATATCAAAAATTGAGAAATATTGTCAAGATATTATCCATGTCATAAACTATAATCAAAAGGGAAAAAAATCGTACCACAGCCCGTGGAGAAGTGAATGTAGGCCGTCAGATAAAGCGGCGTACAATTAAATGATTGTACATCACGTCAAGGATTGCCCTTGATACGTTCGATACCACCTCATATGAACTTAAGGTAAAAATTATAAAATAAATGTTTAAATTATATATATATTTTTTGAGATATGTGTTTAATTTTTTTTGTTAAAATATGAGTTTGAAATTATTCTTTTAATAAAAATATGTATTTTATTTGACTTTAAAATAAGTTAAAAATAAAGTTTTAGATATTTATTTCAACCAAAATAAAATTTTAAACATCTATTTTAGTTAAAAGTACTTTAAATACTTATTATGAAAGAGATATATAATTTAAACACTTATTTTATAGTTAAACTAAAGAAATAAGGATTAACATAGTCGAATCATTAGAGTTTATATTTAAAGGCCCCGTTAGACTTTTTTATTTTTACTAATGCTTTTTAGTAATTAATTTTGGAAAAAAAATTGATACACAAGCCGTATAAACTTTAGTTTACATGTGCCTTTTAGTTTTAGGGTTTAAGGTTTTAGTTTAAGGGTTTAGGTTGTAGAGTTTAAAATTCAAGATTAATGTTTAGAATTTAGTGTATAAAATTAAGATTAAAGGTTTAATTTTTAAAGTTAAAATTAAGAATTTATAATTTAAATTTTTATAATATAAATACTCAAATTTCTATAAAATTAATTTTATATAGCATGTATATTAAAATTTTATATAGCCTGTCAACGTCTCTTTCTTTATCTGCATCATGGCAGGCAAACCCAACAGAGAATTCTTGGTCTTATTTTTCATTCATTCTTCATAGTATATATTTTATTTTTATTGTTGGTTTTCAATATTGTGTATGTTACATTTGTTTCCTTGGAACCCATAGGTGATAATTTGTTTTAAATAATATTTTTTAACAATCAAATTAAAATCATTACAATTTTTTTATTGTTGGTTTTCAATATTGTGCATTCAAAAGGTCTGCTCAAAGTTTATGTACATTAGTTGGGATTGTCAGTCAAATTCAAAGGACAGTTCAAACATTTGGTTCAAATTTATGAAATATAAATGGAAAGACTTAGTATATCATAAATAAATATGTCATGTGTTTCTATTTATGTATTTAATTTTTTTTGTTAAATTAAATAATTTATATTATTATATTTTCATTTATGCATATAAAGTATTTTTTAGTTAAAATAAATATCTAAAATAATATTTTTTTATCTAAGTTTTTAAAGTTGGAACGTGACATTGATTAAAAATATGTTAAGCATTTACATTGATGAAAAAATACTTTAAATATCTAAGTGAAAAAGTGGTGTGCTTTATATACTTTGATAAAAAAAGTTTAAATAGTTAAATTAAAAAATAGCATATTGTAAGTACTTATTTGAGATATAAGTCACATAAAGATGTTAGATATGAAAATGAACATTGATGCACAAATTAACTGCTCATTTTCTACATGCAATAGGTATCCAAGTGTTTCCTAGCTTAAATCCTTCACACATTTTATTTTAATTATTTTTAATTTTATGAATTAATTCTTAAATTTGTTAAATTTTATGAGTTTTGACCACCTTGATATTTAAAAAATTTATGTACGCTTACCTTCAAAAATATTTATTGATCTGTAACTGTCTACATGAATCCAACTTTGCTCAATGTACTTGTGATTTAGGCTCCGGCTCACTCGTTAGTTATTGATATATATTTTTTCTTGAATAATTTGAGAAATTTAATAAGATGAAATTATAAAAATAAAAAAGTTGTAATATAAATAAGAGAATATATATATTAACTTAATAAAACTATTAATTTTGATGATATCGTATACTTTTTATATAATATTTAAAATATCAATACTCAACACATTTAAGTGTATTTGAACTCACTATTAAACTACAATAATAATCATAACCACATTAAATAAACTAAAATAAACGTCAATCCACATATAATCCTTTTATTTTTAAAGTTATAAATATAATAATATATTTCATAACTACAATAGATATTAATTAATACAATATATAAACAATTATCGGAGTATATTCAAATTTAAACCATATTAAAAACAAATTTTTTTGGCCAATATAAAAATAAATTGAGAAGTTACCGATAATAATTTCACATGATAAATTTTGAATTGGAAACATTTACCTTCTGTCACCCGTATTCCGTATTAAGTGGGGGCACAGTACACGTCATATCTGAAACCACATAAATCTAAGCCCGTGGTACGGTCGTTTTCTTATCCACGTGTCATTATCCAACTTGTCATTTCGTTCTCCGATGCAGGAATTATGCTTCCGATTTAAAAACAAAATTTTCACGTCATTTGAAAACAAGGACATTGACATCAACAACATTTTTCTTTAATTACTCTTCTTCTTGGGATAGACATTTTACCGACATGTTTCGACCTGACTCTATTAGGTCAGGTAGAATTTTATTTATGAAAAAATATTTTTGGGTCAAATTAAATTTTTATTAAAAGTGAGGTTGGGTCGAGTTTAGTTTAGGATGAAAAATTCTACCCGAGATTAATAATATAATTTTTTATATATATATTTTAGGAATATTTTATAATAATATCCCTCTTTATATATTTTTTTAATTAGGTCCTTAAAAGTAATTTTTTATAATTACATTCTTAAAATTAATTATTTTTTACAATCATGTCCCTAAAATTATTTTTTTCAATTAAGTTCTTAAAATTGATTATATATATGTCGGATCAAGTCAGATTTTTTAAGAATAGGATTGGACAGGGTTCGGATTTAGGATAATTATTTTTAGGTCAGGTCGGCCAAAAACCCAATCATGTCCATCACTAGGCATGCATTTTAGGATATTCGAACCGATTTGATCTAAAAAATCTGATATTTAATTTTTTGATTTGGCAAAACGATGATTTATATCCGATTCAAAATTTTTTGATATTTATATATTTTTAGATTTGATATTTGACTTTTTAATTATTAGCAGTAAACTTATTTTTCTAAAAAATAAAATAAAATAATAAATGATAATAATAGTAAAAAATAATATATATGGTAATAAAAATAATGGAAAGTATCAAATTTTTTAAAAAAACCCTAATGCTCTCAATTGGAAACCCTGGTGTTACGATTGTTCCGTTGCCTTACGGTAATACGAGCAGCCGACCACTGAAGAATGGCAGTCCGGTTGTGGTCGCTCAGGTACTAGAGCGGCTGGCTTCTCCAACGCCCATGGAAGGCCAATGTTCGGGGTAAGAAGGGTAGGAATGATTCAGCTGCGGTGTCCGATGGCATGAAGGATGTTAACGGTATTATCCCTGATGGTGTAAAGGCTCCGGATGGGGATCAAGCATGTCTTGGGGATCAGTCGATTGACGAAGATGCGCGTGATGTTGCTGTGGAAACTAAATCAGGGAAAACTACATATGCTAGTGTTGTTGATAGTTCTCAATCTCCTTCGGATACCAATAAAACAAATGTTAAGTACGTGGAGGAGGAAGCTGTGGTCTTGGAAGATAATGTTATTATGGATCGGTCAGAGCCGATTCCTTCGATTTATTTTTCGGATTGGGTGCGGGTGCATGATCAAATTGATCAAAACATGCGCAATGGTATAATTGTACGTCTATTTGGAAGGACGATTGGTTATACGACTTTGCTGAATAGAATACAGGCGACGTGGTCTCCTGTTGGGGAGATCCAGTTGATTGACATAGAAAACAATTATTTTATTATCTGTTTCTCGCATGACAGTGATTATACGAAAGTCCTTATGGATGGTCCATGGTTGATCTATGAGAGTTATTTAACAGTAAAAATTTGATTACAATTAACTAACTAATTATAACTAACTTAACTAAATTACGTTTACAACAATATAAATTTTACTTAACTATAATTAACTAACTAACTATGGACAAAAAATACATTTACATCGATATAAATTCCACTTAACTTAACTAAAGCATATTTGGTTAAATTATAAGGCACATCCTTTAAAATCTTAGAGTTTACAGGCTAGTCTGTAAAATTATTCCTAAATTTATAATGGTCAACAATTTGCATGGTGGGTAGTTAGTGGGCATACGAATGCAGGGCAGATACGGTACCGGTGCGGTGCAAAATCCTCAAAATTGTACCCGTATGGCATCCTTTATTGCAGCTCTTATTGGGTATGTGGTTAAAATTGATTATAACACTCAAGGCGGGGGAAGTGGTAAATTTGCACGATTAGCGATAATGGTAGACCTTAATAAGCCATTATTATCTAGTATACGTATTGATGGTAAGGTGCAAAGGCTTGAGTATGAAGGGTTGCAACAGATATATTTTGGGTGTGGTGTTTATGGTCATGCCAAGGAACAATGTGAGAGTCTTCGGACTAATGCGGAGGGTAAAGAGATTGTTAATAATACTGGTCAAGCTACAACGCCTTCAGAGGTGGCATCGAAGGAGCCATAGTTGTTCAGACCTTGGATGTTCGCGAAAATACATCAATGTCGGCCAGCTACATGGCCCATGAATGTCGTTGCTGCTTTGCCTGTGACTGAAAGTGTTAGAATTAAACCATAACTAAATATGAAATCTAAACCCAAGATCTATCATGTCAAATCATCAAGAACAATAAACTGAATGAACTGAATTGCGGAAGCGTACCTGAATTAATCGATAGATTGAAAACCTTGAATCTTGATGTTGAAATCCAAATCTTTGGTATTGATCTTCCAAGAAGATAGATTTTCTCTTGACGTAAAACTCTCTGACGGGGAAGGAGAGAAAAACAAGTTAACCTATTTCTTGGGGACCACTACCTCTTTATATAGTTGATTATTAATTCAACTATTAAATATTTATAACTCTGCCCCTCATTGAATTATAAATATATCTTACGGTATCTACACTTTTATTTCCATGACATTTTAATACCCATGACACGCCTAACATAATTGGTCACTTAATTTTGTGTCATACTTTAAAATAGCAATATACATTATACATATGTGCCCACTATTACGGATTTAAATCCAACAGAAAGTTCACAGTTCACTGTGTTGGACATCATAGAGGATGAGGCTGGGGTTAGTAGTGGTAGAAAGGATGTCTCGAGTTCTCAACGGACAGGGATTGCATAAGTACCTGCTAAGCAAAAAGAGGTTGTGGTTGGTACTGGGTGCGTAAAAATGCATCATACATGGAATCAAACCCGGACAAGCAGTTGAAGGATGCTTCTAAGAAGACAAAGGCTGTAGATGTAGTGCATACGGTTGCTGGCCATAGTGCCAAAGTGGTGCCTTACTCTACAGGGGTTAAACATGGTAGTCACTCGGCTGTCACGATCATAGAGCAGGGGTGAAGGATCATGGAAGGTTGATAGTGGCTCGATCACAGAGTGCGAAAGGGAAATGTGCAAAAGATAATACTAGTAAGGGGCTGAAGGTGCAAAAACCAAGAGAATTTTGAACCTCGCTTCGTCCGATATTAGTTGAGTTGGATTAGAATATGCCACGGCAGTGCCCTGACATTCGAGGGCGGAAGACTCTCGACCTTAGAGATCCCACTCATCCTAATGTGTCTGATTCGATAGACTTTTCTTCTGATGAGGAGGATATGTTCAATATATATAATAAGGATAAAATGCAGATGCAGAGGAGGCGAGTCAGCCTCATGCGCAATAAGGTATCCGTTATTTTATTTTTGTTATAATGATTAAGGTCATGTTTTAGAATTTTCAAGGCACGACAAGCTCTAAATTTTGAAGGTATTTTTGGACTTTTTTAGAGATCCATAAACTACTGTTGGTGGCGTTATTTGAGTCGAGGATCAATGGCCGTGTTGCGGACAAAGTGGTATCTCGATTGGGTTTTGCTAATTCTATGAGGGTGGAGTCCCGAAAATACCGGCATAACCAGCGGATTGGGCAGCCTTTTAAAGATTGGAGATGAGTTGTGGTAGCAAATTCGGCCACTATTTAGGGAAGTCGTACTTTCCAATAACAGCTAAGTCTTCGCTGAGCTGACTTTGAATGCGAGGAGAAGAAGATAACACGACAGATACGATTTTCTCTTTGATTTTGTTCTTTTCAGGGTCAAGAATGGGGCCGACGTTGAGATCATTAGAGGGAGCCCAACGGGAACGGAGATGGTTCTTGAAGCTAACAGCGGCGGCTTGACGGATCTGCTCGTCGAGGGAATGGTCGAAAACGGGACTGATAACCGCGAGGCCATAGTTAGGACGACCGGCGGCTTCAGAAAGCGAAGACTCGGCGTCGCGTCGGAGTCCCGACTCCCGAGTGGGGATAGAGCTTGTAGAGAAAGCATAATGAGAGGAATTGAAGGGTTTCAGTATCGCATTTAATTACCAAATTCAAACTCAAATAAGAAGAAGAATAAGAATAAGAAGAATCTAAGATCGCCTGAGTATAAAGGAATTAAAGAATAAGATTCCAAACAGTTTAAGGTTTAGTATAGTAGAGAGTGGGAGAGCGAGAGTTTGTTTAAAACAAGAGGGAAATTTGGAGGATTTAAATACGGAAATTGGATTGGGTTTCTTTGTTCAACTAATCTTGGAGCCCAATACTGCTACCGGGAGCCCGATAATATCGGGTATAATAATAAACCTACTCATCTCTCTCTCTCTCTCTCTCTCTCTCTCCTTTAATTATCATAAAAATCCGAATAATATAAAGCGACATAAGCAATTAGGCTGTGAAGGGCAGGAAAGGGACATGAGCAATCAGGCTAAGTTCCTAACATGGGTAAACATGGTACGGTACCATGTATAGATCGATATTTCAACATCCATCTTAACGTTGCTTGGTCCCAAACCCCTTGCAACACCATATATTATTTTCCGACGGTTCCAATAAAATGCACAAAATCAAGTTGAATAGAATCACAGGCAGTCAATTCCAACAGTTTGAGCCACATTTAGAAGCATTTCCATTTATCATCATATAAAAAAAAACATTGCAGTGATTTCTACTATATAGGGTCATTGCCGAAACAGACCATTGTGAGTAGTTGTTGTCGATTTGTTTTTGCCTCTATCATCGGCCACATGTTGCTTGTTGTACCAAAAATTTGTAGTTGGAGTCTTAATTGCTCTGTCCTTTCTCTTTAATACTCGAATAGCTGATCTTAACATTTTACTTTTAAATATGAATAAACACAAAATTTTATGTTAAGAATAAAAACCTTTAAAGAGTCATATTAGAAATTTAAAAAATATAAAATTATATCATCAATAAAAAAATATAAATATATATTATATAATGTTTCACATATATTTTATTAGTCTGAAGAACGAAGATTCTAATCGAGTCATTTTATAACGTTTCGTGATTCTTTTTAGTATTCATTTGTTTTAAAGCTGATTTGTATATTGGATACGATAAAAATCACGTGCAGGTGACAGAACTGAGGGTTGAAATTCATATTTGTTTTTCATGTTATATGTATAAGGTTTGATCACTAAAATTGTTATATGTCATGTTATAAGCCATATATATATATATATCTCCAGCGTATATTTGTATCGTCAAATACAAACATACATAAAATCGATCTTTTGATACTTAAATATTAAATTCTATGAAACCTTATATATATATCGCTCAACGTAGAATCCGAACCGATGAGACAATGAGTAACCCAAATCTTTATTTTGAGATAAAAGAATTGTATTCCTGAAGCTCAAATAGGTATGGAGACAGTGACTGTTATATCCATATCGTAGAGATCCCTAAACCGTACTCATATAAATTTCCATAAGGATCCTCGAAAAATGTCTGTAGGGATTTCGATATTTTACAAAATTAAATTTTATTCCTGATATTGTTACTTGATAAGTTATTATTATAGTTTTGAAATTGCCCATTTATTGTTGGCAAAACGATATTTATAATTTATGTTTGTAATTTTGGAGATTTAATGTTGCATATTTGTTTTACTGTATTAAGATTTAAATTTTTTTAAGTGAAATAAATAATGTATATATGACTTGTAAACTGAAATTGATCGTATATTTTGACCAGTAAAATAATAAATTTTGTCTATTTTTTGAGATGAGGATTCTTCGGAACTCGCGAAGATTCGCGCAAAAAAAAAATTATAAGGACAAAAAAAATTCTCAAAATCATACCCTCAAGTATTAAGGACAAAGTGGAGAATGTAAAATTGTCTCCGTCTCATCCCACTACTACCCCTAAATATAATATATAGGACATAAAAATGTTAAAAAAATAAATTAAGTGTAATTATATGTGATGTCAAATTAATAGATAACAAGTTTCACATATATCCAATAAAGGTTAAAAAATGTCCTTTTTGCATTCTACATTTTAAACTATGGGACAAATTCTTATTACATCCATTCATGTACAGTATTTGTTTAAGATAGATCGGTTAATAAAAAATGAATTTTAAAAACCAGATTCAAAGGCTCAAATTAGAAGTTTAAAATCTTTAAATTTATCTATACTAGATTTCTATCATATTCATTCCATGAGTGAAAAAATATTTTAAAAACAATTAATAAAATTAAATCAACAAAGATTATAGTGGAATAGTAAAAAAATGTATACAAAACCTATGTCTTGTATTTGGTTTTCAAGTAAGGATTTTTTTAAATATTTTATAAAAGTGTGAGAATATTTAAAAAAAACGTTAATATATTTATTAGACTTTTTTGTAAATATGTATATTCATCTTATGGTCCATGTGCAGGGTGCGAGGTCACTCTTCCCAATAATATTGTCTCTGGGGTTTGAACTCTCGTCCTCTCCTTAAGAGTATAATGTGTCTTACCAATGCATTAACACATGTTGGTTATATATATTATATATATACTTTAAAGTAAGTGTGTTTTTGTTATTTATTAACTGAGTTGGTATCAAGTTAACTCGTGACACCAACTCATTAAATATAATATAGATATAGATTTTAAATTTATAAACATATTTATAATTTTTTTAATGAAAAAACATATTAATAATTAAATTAATATCATTGATATTTATAAATAATGATTAGGTTGGACCAACTCGATTGAATATATATATATATATATATATATAATCTCTCAAAGATTTTTTATCCTACTTTATTTCATTATAGGTTAAAACCTAAATATCTCGCCATATTACTTTAAACCCTAAAATTTAATATCTAGACCTTAAATTTTAACCCTAAACTTTAAATCTTAATCACTATTTTTAAATTTTAAACCTCTAAATGTTAAAACCTAAACTAAATTCTAAAACTTAAAATTAAAACACTTGCGATAACTTCTAATTATCAAGTCCTTCAAATAAATCTAAAGAACAACTGCACTTTACAATAGAGACTCCAAAGTTAGGAGAGCCTCAGTTTTATCTTTAAATAACGCCTAATAAAAAATACTTAAATTTATAAAATAAAATAAGAACTTTTCTTTTAATTTAAAGTACTTTAGTTTGGAATTTATATTTAATATATTAGTAATAAATAAGTTTATACTCCTACAATAAATTATAAAATGTCATTTGTTAACAAATATTATTTGCATGTGTATAAAACACAACCCCTCAAAAAGAAATTGTCCCCGAATTGATGTACAAGGCACTAATTAATTTGGAGCGAAATAAAGAAAAAACACTTTTAATATATTAATAATATGACATTTGAACCAAGAAATAGCCCAAATCACAAAACTTGAAGCATATAGTATAACATGCCATAACCGTCAAAGACATGCCAAGAACTGTTGCAGAGCCTCTCCTTCTTGCCACGCCGAGTCAGCCGTGAATGTCCACCGACAGCCGCTGATCATCACCTCCGGCAATTCGATTTCGCCCCAAAAGTCATCTCCGCTATGCCCACTCCCTTCTTCAGCCGATACTTCACTTTTGTTACACGAAACTACCGAATGCGCCGCTTTCGCGGCTGCGGCCTGAATATCCCTGGCCGTGCACGACGACGGCCTCGGTAAACCCTCTGCTTCGTCTGGAAAATTTAGCAGCGCCTTACTTCCGCGTAGGCAAAAGGCGGCGACGTCGTAAGCTTTAGCTGCCATTTCCGGGGAGGGAAACGAGCCCAACCAAATGCGTGGCTCTCTGATCTCCGACACCCATTTGCCCCACTGTCTTTTGCGGATACCTCGATAGACAGCATGCCGCGTGCTGCCTCGCTTCGGATCGTGTTTGTGGTTAGTTTTACTGGTGGTGGTGGTGGCGGAGGAGGAACTGGAGCTGTTCAAGTCATCTTCAGTGTACGACGGTTGCTCCATTACATTAAACCCGTTGGTTTTAGTGTATCGTGGGCATTTATATTAGCAATAGATGCTCGTACGAGAAATAAAATTACAGGAATACCCATAATAAATAGTGAGGGTTGTTATTTCTCAAATATGTAAACTAAATTAAGCATGATATTGAGTACGAACAAAAATTCATTTCCCTTATTAGTATTTTTTTACATATCTTTAACATTAAAAACTAAATTATAAAATTATAATCTTAAATATTAAATTCAAAATTTAAACTATAAACTTTAACCATAAACTTTAAACATAATTTTTTTAGTGTTGTAACATACATAAAGACACGCATAGATGCACCAAACAATGACAGAGAAATTTTATTCTATTAAATATTATAGAGATATCGAACTAAAATAAACTAGCTTATTTTATTTTATTTGAAAAAAGATATGAAAAAACTAAATTATGATATGATAATATATTAAGAGTTATTTTTTAATATACAAGTAGTGTAAAATTTATTTTACACAACACAATTCTTTTAATCTTAAAGTATAAAACCCTAAGCTTGTATAGGACTCATAAACGTTAGAATTGATAGACATGTGTAGCTTTAAACTAAAGTTCGGTTAGTATATCAAAATATTTTACATATATTAGTAGTTAAATTTAAATATATAAAATTTCTCAAACATAGTAAGACATGGAAAAGAAACAGAATAATACAAGTATGACATAAAACTGTATCCATAGAAGGTTTAAAGATTTTGAGGGCCCTGTGCAATTTTTAAAATACAGTCTTTAATTTATAATCGGTAAGATATATACATTATTTTCTTCCAAAAAATTACTTTAATAGAAAAAATATTATTATATTATCCTCTTGAGCAACAAAAAATTAACTTATAAAAATCTAAAAAATCAAACATTTTCACTTAAAATGTGTCATTCTTTTTTCATGTTTAAAGTTTTAGATAATTGTTATATATATACACATAATTATATATACAAATTTATAATTTTTTTTTTACAACTATTTAACTTAAATTATCTATTTTTGAGGCCCCTCCCTCTCGAGGGCATGTGCGATCGCTCCTATCGCGCATGTCCAGAACCCTACTGATTGTATCCCCCAAAGTCATGATAAATTGATGATGACTATGTAATCACCCAAATCCGTCCGGCGCTCCCTTTTATTCGGTTTTGAAATTTATTTTATTTATTTAATTTGAGTTCGAAAACCCTGGCCGGTTTTAAAATTGAAAATGTGGAGTCGCCATCGATCATTTTAAAAATGGTAGACCGGACACCAAAATAAAACCAGAGATAAAAATTTTCGGGTTCGGGAGTCGGTTACGGACGGGGAAGGATTAGCACCCCCACACCGCCCAAAATTGGTACCTAACCGATTATTTAAAGTCTTAGTGTTGGAAATTTCGAATTCAAATAAAATTTAAAATATGATTCTTAAATGCATGAAAATATTCTAAATATTTAAAGAAACGTTCCGTTATTTAGGATAACTGAGAAATTCACTTCCTTTTACGCCCGAGAGGTTTCTCGATTTTCTAAATAAAAGAAAATTCCCTTAATTATCGTATCCTAAAATGGTGAGGATATCTTTTTATTTAGGAATATCGAGATGGTCGCATCCCTTTACTCCCGGGATACTAATTCTCGAACTCCCTAAATAAAAGAATATTACCTTAATCTTTACTTATCTAGTTATTATGGTGCAATTTATACTGTAGTATACAAATATATTTATATATTTAAAATATAATATTTATGAAAAAAAAGATTTAATTATTTTTTTAATTCGTGGTTTAAAACTAAAAAAAAACAAAGATTTGAAAAAAAATTAGAACTCAAGAACTCTTTTCTTATTTCCCTTTCAAAACTCCTTACAACTTTTTTTATTTCGAAATCCCCTTCTTTTTTTGAACTGAAGGACTGAAAAGATAATTATCCCACGGACAAAGTGGAAGCGGGAGAGAAAAGGGGGACAACTTGTGCAATTAGACAATTTGATAAAAACGCAGATCCTCCCCGGGTTACGAGTCACTGCGCGGGTCGGGGCCATGAAACGATCAGTTTGAAACATATAAGGGGATATTTGGTTTCGAACTAAGTTTAATAACCTAAAAAAACCCTAATCTAAAAAGAAAACTCTCAACATTCTCTACTCACTCGACAATGGCCACCCCGCTACAAATACGCCGTTCACCGGTGGCCTCACGGCGGCCTCACAACGACACTTGGCCTACTAGGTAAGCTCGATCTCCCTTTTTTTTGATTCGGGGTTTAAAACTAAAAAAACAAAGATCTGAATTTTTTTAGAACTCAAGAACACTTTTCTTATTTCCCTTTCAAAACTCCTTACAACTTTTTTTATTTCGAAATCCCCTTCTTTTTTTGAACTGAAAACCCATTTCAAATCTCTCTTTTTTTTCCTCCTCTTGGTTACATGGTTTTCGGTTCTTTTATAACCGATGTGAATAATAAAATAAATCTCTGTTGTTGCAGACTTGATGACGAGCCAACCGGATTTTAGGGCGGATTTTTAGGGTATGGGTAAAATCGGTAGGTTAGGTTTAAGGTATGGGCAAAGTCACTATATTAAGTTTAGGGTTTGATTTGATTTTTGGGGATTTGAGGTTATTTTATTTTATTTTTAGGGTTTGGTTTGGGGGTTAGATTTAGGGTTTATTTTGGTTATCGATAGACATAGTAACGACAGCCAGAAGCGAGTGGCGGCGGCGGCAGTAGATGACAATGATGGCTGGGTTTAGGATTAGGGTAGGGTTTTGTTATTTTAGGGTTTTTTTGATTCTGGGTCGGGTCTCGGGTTTTGATTCGGGTCTGGTATTGGGTTTGAATGTAAATGGGTCTGGGTTGAATGGTTTTTAGTCCCAGTTTTGGTTGGGTTTGGGAACGGGTTATCATAGCTACCCCTCTTTGCTCATTGTTGTGTAACAGCAATAGAGCAAAAGCTAAAAATAACTCGTTCCATCTGATTCGACTGAGCTTCTCCCTCTTGATGTATGTCTTCTTTCTTCGGTAGATCTCCTTCCTTCTCGATGTAGGTCTTCTTTCTTTACTTGATCGAATCCACCTTGCCACTCTTGGGGAAGTAAAATCTTCAAAATAGGGGTTGGGGAAACAAAATGAGTTCGGCTTGCTGCTTCTCTTTTTCGGCACCGGTCTTCTATTTTCAGCCTTCTGTCTTCGATCTTTGGTCTTCAGTCTTCGGTAGGTCTTCGATCTTCGCTTTTTGAGAATATTGAGTTCTTCGATCAATCTGCTCATTTGTTTTCTAGGTTGAAACTTACCAAAGTAAAATGATGTTCAGTCGAAAACAAAGGCCTTTTTGCTCGCCATTTTCTCTTTTTTTTTTCTTCTTTTTTTGTCTTTTTTCATCTTCTATTGAATGTGTAACCCACTCTACTAGAATTTCAAGGAGATAGGGTCTGGTGACCTATTCTATTGGAAGTTCAATAAGATATGGTCGGGTGTCCTGCTCCATTGGAAGTTTAAGGAGAAAAGGCCAGATGTTGTAGTTTTGTCTGTTCCATTGCAACTTCAGGGATATAAAATTGATGTTGGATTCGTTCCACTGCCACTTCAGGGAAATGATGTTGGTATTGTGTCCATTCCACTGTAACTCCAGAGAGATGAGCGGCTATAGCTTCAATCTTTCCACTGCAATTTTAGGGGTATAAAATTGATGCTGGATTCGTTCCACTGCAACCTTAGGGAGACGATGTTGGTTTTGTGTCCATTCTACTGCAACTTCAGGGAGATGAACGGCTGTAGTTTCAATCTTTTCACTGTAAATTCAGAGGTATAAAGTTGATGCTGGATTCGTTCCACTGCAACCTCAGGGAGACGATTTTGATTTTGTGTCCATTCCACTACAACTTCAGGGAGATGAACGGCTGTAGCTTCAATCTTTCCACTGCAACTTCAAGGGGTATAAAGTTGATGTTGAATTCGTTCCATTGTCACTTCAGGGAGACGATGTTAGTGTTGTGCCCATTCTACTGCAACTTTAGGGAGATGAACAGTTGTAGCTTCAATCTTTCCACTGTAATTTCAGGGATATAAAATTGATGTTGAATTTGTTCCACTGCCACTTCAGGGAGACGATGTTGATTTTGTGTCCATTCCACTGCAACTCCAGGGAGATGAACGGCTGATATAGCTTCAATTTGAATGTTTAAGCCCTCCTTATGGGTTCGTGCCTTAGAGATATTTTGAAAAAGTTTTTTTAGGCGTCCGTTCGGGTTTTCACCTTGTTGTTGTTTTTCTTTTTTTCTTCTTCATTCTTTTTTGTTTTGTTTTTTTTTTCTCTTTTTGTTCTTCTTCTTCTTTTTTCTCTTTTTTTTTTCAATCAAAATATTTCTTGATTACATCTGAAGTTTGCTTCGCTGCAGCCTTAAGGAGATAAACTTCACTACATTTATCTCATCTGAACATACTTTGTCCTAACTGTAACTTCTTCCAATCAATCACATGCTTGATTTGGCTAACACCTGGTGATTTGCAGACCCATGTCCACCAATTAAACCTCTTCGGACATCAAATGTTTGATGAGTTTGAGGTTTAGTGGCCTAGGAAATCAATAACTGAGGTGCAGTTTCTGAATGAATGGCTCATCCAGTGTTACGTTGGAGAGAGGAAAAAGAACAGACCATCCCAAGTGTGACACGACCAATCGTTAACCAAGAGTCACGTTGTTGTCAAAGGTTTAAGTAATTTGTGAATATTTATATACTTATAATTTAATTATGTGAGTGAAGAAAAATTGAAAAAAAATAAAAAACAAAAAGACAAAAAAATAAAAAAAGATAAAATACTTGCGGGTACCCAAACTGTACTTAATATATTTCTGGTACGGGGACATATCAAAATACGTCATACGGTATTAGACTGAATTACTCTGCTTCATAGATCGGTGTCATTGGCAAATGGCAATGGATCTACTCCACTTAAATGGTTAGTTAGTTACCTTAACGGAGATTTTTTTTTGAAAAATGCGACTTCACCTATTTAACATTTGTAAATTAACGTATAGGTCAATAGAATGAATTTTACTCTCTATACTTTTTAAAATCAGCACAAAAGGTCAACAATCTCTAGAGCAACTGGTTAAAGCTTTCAGTTGACACTAACATCTTCTCTTTGGTTGTGGGTTCAAGGCCCATAAGGAACAAAATTCTCATTCTCCCTTTCTCTAAGTAAAAATTGTTCAAAAATCAGTACAAAAAGGTTTATTAAAAAAGAAAAAGCAAACTAGTTGACATTTGTAACAATTGAAAAATATTTTTATGTGGTAGGTTTGATTAATTTATTAATTTCTGCTCATTTTACAAGTCCATGAACCAAAATGCACTTTGCTTTGTAGTGCAGACTGCAGAGACCTACGTAGTATTCTTATTATATTTAATATGTTTTACGATTAAAATCAATATTTAATTTGTTTAACATTTAGGGTTTATTTGATAAGTGGAAAAATTAAATGTTAAATTTGTTTATAAAATTTGTTTGATATTTTATTTAGAATTAAGTGATGAATATAGTTAGATATTTTAACAGATGTAAATATTAAAAGATGATATACTTCAAAGAAATAAACATAAAATAAAATGTATTGGATATATTCAACTTTAAGGGCGCCTTTGGAAAGCCAAGTCGTAATTGAATTTTGGTATAATTATATGGGTAAATACACAGATCATCACTGAACTTTACTCTATGTCCTATTTTAGTTATTAAACTTTCAAAACGATCAATTTACTCACTGAACTTTATACATTGAACTTTCTGAATTATTTTATTAATATTTTGGTATGATTTGGCATATATTATTATTAAATATAAAAAATAATTTAAAATAAAAATGAATCTATATTTTATTATTATTAAATACAAAAGTAATTTAAAATAAAAAATCAAAAATAAAACCCCAAATCATATCCAACTCCCAATCCACAAACCCCAAAACTCTTCCCTTCACCTCCACCAACAACACTTTTTACCGGCCACCCTCATCAGCCACACTCTTCACCGATCACTAAGCAACCAACTTCGTACTTCATCCTATTCACCATGAATTGGATTTTCTTTCGATCTCTTCTATTTCATATAAAATCAATCTTGGCTCTTGTTAGAAAAACGTTAATACAAGAACAATGTAAAAATAAAACATGAATATTGTATTGAAATATTGAATCGAACATAACCAAAATAGATACAAATTATCTAACACAAATCAAATATAACAATATTAAATTGTTTACTTGTAGTAGGCAGAAAAAAAATCGATTAGTGGGAAACGGGTTAAAGCCTGCAATTACGCAGTTTTCTTAAGACAGATCTTCGACCACTCCTATGGTGCTTGAGATCATTGATCGTGTGTTTCACAGTATACAACAACTAGATGATCATCTATAGTTGCACAGTTGTAGAGATCATGAACTGTAACTTGACTTTGTCTATCACCGAAAAAACTACTTTTGAAAGTCACAAAGTAAAACAATAGAAAAATATGTGTTTTGAGTTGTGTTTAACCTAGTAGGTTAACAAGGTATTTATAGGGATTTCACCCAGTGAACCATTGGAAATTTTTGACCTTATGGAGCATTTATTCAATGAGCCTTTATAGAGCAATTTCCGAAATTATTGTTTGAATTAAAGGAACCTTTCAATGTTTATCCTTTTAATTTCAAAACATAATTTGGAAAGGATATGCTATATTTAAGGAAAAATTATTGGGGTTAAAATATTCGCAGGACCAAGGAAGACCCGACCGGTTCAAACATTAGCATTACCCACGTCGTGCACGTCTGCACATTTATGAACCAACAATTGGTTCCACATTTTCCTTTGAATCAATTTCTCATTCAAAGTTCTAAAAATATCGATTTTCCAACGATTCCCCATATGAATGAAATTGCTCATTTAATCAAAACATTTTGACTCGATGTGGTGATAGATTCTACGATCGATAGCTGCATAAGATAGGTAAGTGTCGACCCTTGAACCTTACCTTGTGAAAGTATATTTACTTTACTGGCTGATCAGTGGACATGATGTCCTTGAACTGTCTGTCGTTTGTGTAAACGATGACATACTTCACACAACTACCTCTCTGACCAAGATATCAGTTCTCATGGGTATGCCCTTAAAGCCATGGACATCGCCTGGTTCTGCAAGAGTTTGAGAGAACTTTGCCCAATAGTCCCTTAAAGCAGCCTCACTTCACTCATACATAGGTGACTTATGTTGCTTGGCTCACTGAAGCACACAATGGTCATTAAAAGCATTGCTTAGCCTAAACCACTTTGATTATTGTTTACATTATAGGAACAAACTTGGGGGTAAGTACCCCTACAGTGATCGCACAAGTCTATACAATTAGGTTGTCTCTTTGAACCTAGATCTTGAGATCTCTAGTCAACTAGGTGGGGTTTTCCTTCACATAGAGCCTTAAATTTCCCTGGGCTTTAGTCACATTCCTTTTGATTTTCTTAACTTGATCTTGGTTTAACCCTTTGGTTAGCGGATCTGTAACGTTATCCTTTGACCTTACAAAATCAATAGAGATAACTCCATTTGAGAACAGTTGTCTAATGATATTATGTCAACGATGCATATGTCTCGACTTACTATTATACATAAAGCTATGTGCTCTACCAATTTTTACTTGGTCATCACAATATATGCATATTGTGAGCACATGCTTTGGCCATTCATGAATATCCTCTATTGCAACACCCCGGTTTTGGGCCTAACAGTTTTGAGGTTTATTAGACGATCTGGTAGATCGGGTTAGAGATTCGAGTCAGATTCGAGACCGTATATTTTTTGGTAAGATAAAAATATGGGAAAATAGTTAAAAAAACATCTTTTAATATATATTGATTTTTGGTGGAATCAATTTTAGAAAAAGGAATTTGGAAATATGACATTTTGGGTTAGTGACCAAAATGCGATTTTTAGAAACTATTTTAAAGTGACTAAAATCAAAAGGGTCAAATCCTTAGAATCCTTAAGGAGCTAATCTACCAAGTGTTTACTGGTGATTTCCCCTTCAATTTAATCATTTTAAACATGTGTTTTAAAAGAGTGTTAATAAGGATTAAATATCTAAAGTTAGTTATTAGCTTTTAAAAGAAATTTATGTAAAATTTTCCTAAACCTTTTCTCTCAACTTCTTTTCTTCCAAACACTCAGAATTTCATCAAAATCCAGAGGTGATGGACTCTTTTCACTTAGGTTATTGCTTTTAATTTGATTCTTTAACTTTGTTTTGCAAAATCTCATTGAAATTTTATGTTTTTCTTAGCTTTAAACAAGCCAATTGAGGGAGAAATCACATAACAGGGGTAAGGTCCATGATCTCCTATGTTAAATGGTTCTTTATTGATATTCCCAAGTATTTGATCCTTGATTTGTAAGTTGCAATGTGAACTTAATGTTTTATCAATGTTTAATTGAGTTATTTTGGAAATATTGATGAAACATGGTAATTCCCGAAGTGGATATGATTTCCAATATTTGAGATTGGTTTAATATATGTTTATGATGTGTTTTGATGTTGATAAGTTGTTTTTATCAATAGAATCACGAAACTCTTGAATCTCTAATTATTTAGGTTGCTAGTTTTGAGTTATTGTGGAGATAATCGAGTTTAATCTTTGTTGGAGGTAAAAAGATGTTAGGAAAGGGTTTTTGGATGTTATTAGATGTTGGTTGATGGGTTGAATTGTTGTTTTATGGCTGGGTTAAGTTTCTTAAACGCTTGATGATGATTTCAGTATGCTTCGGATGGTTTTCAAGTGGGCAACATGGGAGTTGCGGGAGATTGTTGTTAGGAAATAGTATGAATGCATTTTAATGCATTTATCCTCTGGTTTTATGTGTTTAAAATAGGGGATAATCAAGGCAACGAAGCTTGACATTGTTTGGTTACTTGTCGGGGACTTGTTTCGTGTTGAAAAGGAAGATGAGGCGTATCGGTGAGTGGAAACTAGTTTTTAATGCTTTACAAAGGTCTTTAAAGGTTTTTGGAAGTTTAGGGTAAGCGTGAGACACTTAAATAAGCTCGAAAGTAAGTTTCTCTTATTTTGCTCTTGAATATCGGCTTAGTTATGAGCATGTTATTGCATGTTTTGGTGATGAACATGGTATGGTTTACTTACTGGTAATGCATGATTTTGAGTGCATATGCAGTGGTTTGAAAGTATTTTAAATGCTATTGAGAATTGGTTTTCATTTCGTTTGGGAATGGTGCTATTGCATTGGCAATGAGATTTGCATATGTGGTGTTTATGAAATGCATTGTAAAACAGTAAGTAAATGGTTTTGTAAATGATATATTGGCTATGTGACAAGTGAGAAAACAATCAGATATAATTGGCATGCCATAAGATTAGAAGTACACTATAAAATATGAACAAAATCGATCGTGGCCATGGGTCCTTAAGGTATGGCGATGTAACAAGGCCATTCGGACTGTTGGGACCTCAATTGGGGCTTGCAGTTTAACTAGGCAACCCAAATTAATGGTGATCTTGCGGTTTAACTAGACAAGGGTGAAATCTTGCGGTTTAACTAGGAAATGGTATAATCTCGTGGTTTAACTAGGCGAGGGTGTCAAATCTTGTGGTTTAACGAGGCAAGGTTTGGGACATCATATGATTTAGCTAGGCATGGTATGAGAGATCCGTGTATCTGACATGTGTATAGGATAGAGGTAGTCTATCCGGGTCACTATAAATGCCAATATATGTAAAAGTTCATGTGTTTGAACCTTGTTCATAATGCTTTGGGATTTAAGCATTGTTTGTTTTAAATGCTTTGGGATTTAAGCATGGATTGTATATGATGTTATATAAAGATTATTATGTATTGATTCGGTTGGAATCATGGAAAAATGCTTTGATTGTAAGCATGTTTTGGAAAAAGCAAGCATGTGGTTTTTAAATGGTTTTTAATGCATCATTGTACTATGAGCATCCTCACTAAGCATGTGTGCTTACGCTCTCTTTTTCCTAATGATGCAGAGCATTAAAGTTCGTGGCAGCAAAGGCAAGGATCCAAGTGATAATCTACTTTTGAGTATGAACTCGGTTTATGTTTTCGATTAATAAGGCAATGTGTTCGCCATGGTTTTTGGGATTTATAAATCTGTTGTATTGTGGTTCTTTAGAATTATTCTATTCTGGTTTTTGATGATGGTTATATGTTGATTATCTTGATGTTATTGCTTGCCTATAGTTGAGGTTGAATGGTTGATTATGTATGCATCTAGAGTTCCTTTATGGGTTGCTATGTTGTGCTGGTTTGATCAGGTTTCACATGCTATGTTGAGTGTGTTGGCATGTTGCTTATGCTGAGAATGGTTTAAATGTGCATTTTGGTATGTTTGGCAAAGTGGTCTAGGAAGCATGCCTCTAGAGTGGTCCTTTGGAAATATTAGGTTGTTTTGGCTGCCTAATCTTGGTATAAATGGTTATTTATGTATATTCAAGTGTTGATCAGCATGTATGCAAGTTGCTAGGGGTCAATTGCATCAAGAATGTGCGAAAAACCAGCTAAATTTGACATTACAGGCCCAAACGTACCGATACGTGGGGGACCGTATCGGTACAGGTAGAAAAATAAGGCCAGGGTATTTCGGTACAGGTAGGGGCATTTCAATACGCCTATTGGTTACTGGAATTTCACTTTTGAAAGAGAGGTCGCGTACCGAAACACCAGGGGACTGATCGGTACGGTGTGTAAGGATTTTAAATCGTATTTTATACTCGAAGTGGCATACCGATACGAGTCTTACTGTATCGAAATGATGAGTTCACAACCGTATCAATACGAGACTCAGTGTAACGATACAGATATCGTTATTTCTGCTAATGTCCGAGAAAAATAGTTTTGGTTTTTTTCGTTTTAGTCCCCGAATCTTGTTCTGCCAATTATTTGAGCATGAATGATTGTTTGAAGCTGATTTTTGACGCATAAGCATGAAATGTATTTAATTAAAGGTTGGTAATTTAAATTTTTAAAAATTCCTTTTATGTTGCTAAAATTACGATTTGGTCCCTAATTTGTGTTGTGGTCAATTGGATATCGTTACGATGCCCGATTGAGATGAGTGCTCACCTGTGAACAGTATGATCATGTAGGAAAGCATTAATGCATCTAGACAGGTTAAAATAAAAAATGGATGTGTTTAGGGTTTAATCTTCTCAGTTTACTTCGGTAAACCTAATGTAGCTTGTTCGGTTCGGTCTTGTGACTAGGCCGAGTCAAGGGGTTACACTCCAAAAAATTCCAAAACCATTCGACTTCTTCTCTAGACTTGTCTATAACTACAAACTCAAATTCCATGATGGATCTGGTTATAACCATTTATCTTGAGGATTTCCATCCACTTGTGCCTTTGATATCTTGAATATCAGATATCCAACTAGCATCAGAGTATCCTTCTAAATAGTAGGATCTCTGGAATAATGCAATCCATAATCTCGAGTATATCTAAGATATCTCAATACCCTCACAATCGTTTTCCAGTGATTTTCACCTGGATTGCTTGTGAATCTACTTAAATTGCTCACAGTAAAAGCAATATCTGGTCTAGTATAGCTCATTAAATTGTCTATGACCCTTTCATATTCCACTTGATCAACATTTTGACCTTTTTTCTTGGATAGATCTTGGCTCATGTCTATTGGATTTTTTGCTATACCAGAATCATCCTTGCCAAATTTCTCAAGAATTTGTCCACATAGTGTGACTAAGTCAATATGAAACCTTCAGGTGACCGTTTGATTTGGATGCCAAAATCAATTATGTCATTCTTATTTTTTCATGTTGAATCTTGAATTTAACATGTCATTGATACGTTTTATCATTTCATTGTTACTTATTACAGTGAGTATGTCATCAACATAGGATCATATATTCCAATATCGGTAGGTTTGACATACACACAGTTGTCACACTTATTTGTTATCATGACGATATTTTAGTTTCAACCTTTTATTAAACATATGGACTATCTTCATTGATAATCTCTAAAGTTAGTTTCGTTGAACTTGGATTAACTTCCTTAGTTATACAAGGAGGTATATCTTCAAAGAATGAGGTCTTCTTTGATTCCATTATCATATTATTGTGAATTTCAGGGTTCTTCTATTCGTACACAAGAAATTGATATGCATTGCTATGATCTACATAGCCAATAAAATACAATCCACCATTTTTGGGATCTATTTCCGTTTGCTTTGGTAATGATGCTATTACCTTTGCAAGACACTCTCACATTTTAAGTACTTGTAGGAAGGGTTTATTCCATTCCATAACTCATATGGTGTCTTATCTCTTTAATTGTAGAGAACCTTATTTAAAAGGTAATTAGCTTATAGAACAACTTCCCCCACATGTTAGGCACATTATGGTACCAACGTTACTCATATAGAGCTTTTCCCCATCTTAATCTTTTAATTAAGTTTGGGTTTCAACATCATTCTCATAGAGAACAATTTTCTCTATAGCTTCATCTTTGCTTTTAAGCAAATGCACATAACATTATTTTTGTGTTATCGTCAATGAAGGTAATAAATGTATTCCTTCAAATAATATTTTGTCATTTCAATTGTTATGCCACTAACATTGACCTTGTTTGGAAGTCTATAGTCTGAAGACTTATTCCCTATCTTATGGCAATTGAAGCATTTCCCATTAAATTTTGCTTCTTGAACACACCGCCCTTTTGGTTTCAAATAAGACCTTGTCTATGGTTTGTTTTCTTGAAGTCCTTTTTGACTTCCACTACATTTGCCCTGACAATATTTGACACAACAATATTTCCTTTAGCAACATTTGAAAGTGGTAACAACATTTACCTTATCCTCTCCAACGATAGGAAAATCATCCTTTAAATATTTGACCAAGTTTAACATGGTCAAATAGACAACATTCTTTGCTGTCACATTTTGAAATTCTTTCCATTGAATCTCACTAGTTTTTCATTGTGACTCATAGTCACAAATCAGAAACATGGATTATGAATATATTAAATGCAATAATGAACAATGCACCAGGTAGGTAACTTATGAAAAAAGGTGGTGCACTAGGCACGCTTAAATACCAAGTCTTTCAAAGAACCAATCCTAAACATGCATTTTCATATTGTTTTTCAATCATTCATTTATGGATCTTATTCTCTTATGTTTAAGGAGGTTTTTGAAGTCATTCCAACCAGAGGTTAGTTTTTCAAATAACTAACGCCTGAACGGATTCACTTATCAACATTCATTTTGCAAGAATAGCGTGAGTGATCAATTAAAGTCACTGCATTTGATTCACAACAATTTGGAATCAAACATTAAAGATTTAATAACTAAGAATTTCTTAGCACCGTCATCTTCAATTTTGTATGTATGGTCCAACGATCCTCAAATTTCTTTAGCCATTTTAAACATTGTACACTTCATAACATGCATCAGATAAGGCTTTCGACATATAAAACAATGTTATTCCATGCTTTGATTCAAGACCTCAGTCGGAATCAACTCTTTGGATTCAATAACCAATGTTACTTTCAATAACAATTCTGTTAGAACAGATTTGTCTACTTTGTTTAAAAGGATATCAGTAAACCTGTTAAAACGACACAAGTTAAAATTTCAAAAACAAATTTATTTACAAGATCTCAATTTACAAACGGAACCAGATTCTTAATAAATAAATTCAACGATTTATTTATTTATTTTATAAGGTAGAATCATACTAGATTCCAAAGAAAATAAATGCAACGATTTATTTCCTTTTCCAAAGTAGAATCATACAAGATTTGCAAGAAAATAAATTCAATGATTTATATTTCTTACAAAATAGAATTGTCTCACCCCAAAAATTGGTCTAGTCGGAATTAGGTTCCGGTGAAAAAATAGCAAAATTTCTCAATTGAGGTAATGGATCCAATTGAGCCTAATTGATGATGTTGAACCTTTTTGAAAAAATTTAAGAATAATTTTAATGACTAAATTGTGAAAATAAAAGGTTTGGAGGCAAAAGTGCAAACTTTGAAAAGTTGAGAGACCACCCTCGTAATTAGACCACTTTCAGGTATGAGTCACCTATTTGTTTGATTAATTCCACGTGAAGATGTTGGGCTAGTGTCATAAAGATGGCAACTTGCCAATTTGAGAAAAGAAGATAATAGGGGATAATAATTGTAAGGAGACAAAACTTTATTTATTTTATAATAAAAGAAAAGTCAAGATAATATTATTAAACTTTTGATTTGGATAATTGGGAGACAATCATTCATGTCCATAACCCATGGTTATGAGAAATAATAGAAGGGGAGATGAATTGTTAAAAAGAGATAGCAAGAGTGGAAGCTTAACCGAGAACTTATTTCTATTTCTTCATTTTTTTCCACAAGCCCTTTAATAAAACACCATTGTCATCCTCAACCTTGAATTCAATCTAACATCTCTCTCAAATCCTTAGAATTTCTTCGATTTCTAAATACCGATAGAAAGCTCTTGGATTGGTAAGTTTAGTTCCTCAATCAATTTAAATATTTCATGAATTCTTAAGGTTTAATTTCAAGATTAAAGTTTTGAAATTTCAAGTTACACCCACGTATTAGAAACTCAATTTTATGAAAATAATGTTGTCTACAAGCTTAAATAAGCTTGAATAAAATTTTAAAAAAATTAATGGTTTCAATTTTAATAAATTTCCCTAATTTTGATCTAGCTCAAGTTGTGGAAGAAAAGCCACCATCACCATCCGTTAAACCAAGCTTCTCTAAAGGCAAAGGAATTTTCATTCGAGAGCCTTGAATCTTCCAAGTACTAGGTGAGTGTAGTTGCATCTCGGGTATGGCTAGGTGTCATCCCGGTTACGTTTGAATACATTGTTTATGTTGCATCTATGGTAGAAAGCTCAAGTAGAGCATACATGTGTGGATTTACTTGGTAAGTATGGTAAGGTTACCATATTAATTTTTGATGCATATAAATGATTATGTGCTATACGAAGTATGCTATTTATGGATTTTAATAAAGATAATACGTATATGTGTGCAGCGATGTCTTTCCTTTTCGCTAAAAAAACGGGGTTTTAAAGGTGTTTGAGGGTCTTTTGGTATTTGAAAATGTCTTCTGTGGGGTTTTAGAAAATTATATTTTATTTTAAAAATGGAGTCGCCACCGGCCACTTACGGTAGGTCGAATACCATAAAACCAGAGATTTTAAAACTGTTGGGTTCGGGAGTCGGTTACGGATGGGGAAGGATTAGCACCCGCACACCGCCCAAAATTGATACTTTAATAATTACCGCTTTATTAATATTAAACTTTCCGGATTAAAGTAACGATTAAATTAAAATTTGTTTATAAGTGCGAGTAAATTTTAAAAGCCCTGTTATCCGAGAGTAAATGCCCAACCACCATCACTACGCCTGATATTGGCCCCGTTTACGCTAGGATAAAAGGGCACCGCATCGACAATTTATATTCCATTATGCAACCTTAGAAAGCAAAATTATAAAACATACAATTTACATTTTCATAATATTAAAACATAAAAATGCATATTCTAATATTAAACAAAAATAATAAAATGCATGAAAATAAGTATAAATGACATATTCAAAAACCAGGACCAAACGCAAAAACAAACATAAACACGATAAAAAGAGAAAACACATGGTTCAAGATTAAATTGACTAATTGTAACACGTTTAAACACATAAATGTAACAAATGCATGGCATACATGTAATATGATATTAAACTAACAAATCAAAGCAAAATGTTAACCAAAGAAACTAATACTTAACATATGACACAATTTAAAATAAACAATTACATTAATATGCAACCCAATATCACCCACTTTTTAATATACAACCTAAAATACAAAAAATAAAAAAAGGACACATATACATAAAAAAACCAAATTAAGCATGATCACTTAACAAAACATATGTATGCAACATGAACCGACAAATTAAATGGTATATATACACATGTTATGGAAACATAAATAAATGCACATAATACCAACCAAAATATGAAAACATGAAGAACCACATAAACATGATGTGTAAACGAAATTAAAGCATACAAATAACATGGACATATATAACACAAACAAAATAAATTAAGACACAAAGGCGTGATATGTAAAATTGGACATATAATATGATCAAACAAATTGAAAAGATATAATATACCCAAAGAAAACAAAAATAAACATGGCATAAGCAAAACATATGTGAATAAAATAAGCAACATGAACATGCTAAAAAACAATTAATTAAAATAAAATAAAAACTAAAGGCATAAATGTTTAAAGCATTAAAAGGATTGGAATAAAATAAAAACAAAATAAGAAAATAGAAATTAAAAGAGGAAAACTTGAATTTAAGGATGAAATTGAAAAACTGGAATGAAGTTACAATGACTAGACTTGTAAAAAGACCAAGGGACAAGCTTAAAAAGAAAATATCAGAAACACGGAAATCCTTAGGGTGTAATTTCACCATTTACACGCTGATTTCATTTAATCTAGGGGCTACATTAAAAAAACCCTGGAGAGAATGAGAGACTGGGATTGTGAATAACCCAAGGGGCAAGCCCAATTTAAAAAAACGCAGAACGTTGAGGATTAGACTATGATTTAACCATTTTAAAAACCCTAAATGCCTATAAATCAACCCTATCCCAACCGATTTCAGCCTTTATTCATTTTGTTTGCTTATATTATCAACCCCCTCTTTTCCTCTCTAACTTTAAAGACAAAACCTCCCAAAGCCTCCCTCATTTCCAAAACCCGGCCACGGGCTGCCGTCTCTTCCACCGCCGGCCACCGCTAACCGACACCGACAAAGCCTCAAACCTCTCCAAAACAACCCTCTCTTCCACCAGAACTCAACCACAACCTTGGATTTTAAGGAAAAACCCCCTTCTTTTCTTAGATCTAAAAAACCGAACCTAAACAACAATTTTTAAAACCCTTTATGAACCAAAACCAACGATATTCCCTCCTCTACCGGCTCACCATATGAGGATTGTCGCTGGGGAAGGAAAAACGAAATGACAAAGGGTAAACTCTACTCTCGACTTACATTTTTTCGTTATTTTTCTTTGTTCAAATGAACATGCAGAGGAAGAAGAAAAGAATACTTTTTTCTCAACCTTTTTGTTGTGTTTTTATTTATTTATTTTTGATCTGGTTGTGTACAAGAAAATCTCATATTTGATACATATATTGGTTTTTTTCTTTTTTCTCACTGATCCCCGTTTTTGGTAGGAAACTCATACATAAAATACCCATTTTTGATTTGATTTGATTTTTATGGCACTGACATTTCCTTTCCTTTTCCCATATCTCATGCATGTTCGGTTGGTGAGCGGCTGGTGAGGGTGGTTGTACGGCCGGCATGGTGGAGGAACTCAATCTGCCAGATCTATTTTTGGCTGCTGGATCATATCTGATCCAACGGCTAGGAGTGTTTGGGGGTTTGGACGGCCTGGATCAATAACAGGTGGAGCCTAGTGATCTGAAGAATCTCGCGCGTGCTCCACACGCGCGCGTGGCAGTCCAACAACCCTGGAGGTGAGCTACACGCGCCAGCTGGAGTAGTCTTTTGGATTGATCTCGGCCGTTGGATCAAGATTTGATCTAACAGGCCTCATTTTGCTACTGCAAAAAGAAAATAGTGTATTAGGGTTTTATTTATCCAATGTATTGTTGTTTTAAATATTAGGTTGGCCGGTTTGGGCCTAGGCAAATATTTTTGGGGGTTTTATTTGTATATGAACTGGTCTGTTAATTAATTTTTGGGTTTATAATTTATGGTTTTCATTTTAATTTAGTGTATTAATAATAATATTAATAATAATAATAATAATACAAACATATACACACATGCACATACAATACGTGTACATGTAAATCACAAACATTTAATGACATACAAGCATGCATAAATATACATACTGACACACATACGTATACCAGCATATATATACTTACACACATAACTAATTCGAATATATATTATATATATGCACACAGCATACATGCAAATTAATCAAATATTCAGAACATAACATACGAGTATACATATAAATAATTACTAGTACGTACACATACATAATATATATATAACATACATGCATTCGCAGATATCACACACATATATTACACACATTAACCACATACATATAATAAGCATATAATATAACATGTGTACATGCAATAATAATACCCATTAATTATTATATTAATATATTAACAATATCTACAAACCGGAAAAAAATGAGTGATTACAGCTGCCCATCTTTGCTTCTTCTCGTGGAACGGGAACAAAGCAAAGACCAAAAACACTTATTTTTTATCCGACTTCCCTGTTTGTGGCTTTGGAATCACGTGTTCTTATGGAACTCTTCGCTTTTCCTTCGCTGAATCTTCAGGCTCATAAGTTCTTCCTATATGAACTTCTTCACCTTCTAATCTCGGAACTAAAGGTCCTTCCTTAAAATTCTGGAGTTAGGGATCTTCCTATATGGAACCTTTCATTGGGGGCTCGAAAAAATAGGCCATTTCTACATAGAACTCCTTTTTTCACGCTAACACGGTTGTCGATCTTCCTGGACTCACGCTACTAAAGCTGTCGCATCATGCTTGAAGGACATATTAATGGCCCGAAGGACTTATCACCATGCTCGAAAGACTTACCGGTGGCCCGAAGGTCTTATCATTATGCCCGAAGGTCTTACTGATGGCCCAAATAACTTAATATTTGGCTTCATGCTACTATGGCTACCGTCATCTGGCCTCATGCTACTATGGCTGCTGCATCATGCCCGAAGGACTTATCATCATGCTCAAAAGACTTACTAGTGGCCCGAAGGTCTTATCACCATGCCTGAAGGTCTTATTGATGGCCCAAATGACTTAATATCTAGCTTTACGCTACTATGGCTATCGTCATCTGGCCTCACACTACTACGGCTGCCGCATCATGCCTGAATGACTTATTGATGGCCCGAATGACTTATCACCATGCTCGAAAGACTTACTGGTAGCCCGAAGGTCTTATCATCATGCACGAAGGTCTTATTGATGGCCTGAAGGACTTAATATCTGGCTTCACGCTACTATGGCTACCGTCATCTGGCCTCATGCTACTATGGCTACCGCATCATGCCCGAAGGACTTATTGATGGCCCGGAGGGCTTATCACCATGCTTGAAAGACTTACTGGTGGCCCAAAAGTTTTATTATCATGCCCGAAGGTCTTACTGATGGCCTGAATGACTTAATATTTGGCTTCACGCCACTATGGCTACCGTTATCTAGCCTCAAGCTACTATGGTTGTCGACATCTGGCCTCACGCTACTATGACCGCCACATCACGCCCGAAGGACTTATTGATGGCCCAGAGGACTTATCACCATGCTCGAAAGACTTACTGGTGGTCCGAATGTCTTATCATCATGCCCGAAGGTCTTACTGATTGCCCGAAGGACTTAATATCCGGCTTTACGCTGCTATGGCTACCGTCATCTGGCCTCAAGCTACTATGCTCCTAACATCTGGCCTCAAGCTACTATGGTTGTCGCATCATGCCTGAAGGACTTATTGATGGCTCGAAGGACTTATAACCATGCTCGAAAGACTTACTAGCGACCCGAAGGTCTTATCATCATGCTCGAAGGTCTTACTGATGGCCCGAAAGACTTAATATCTGACTTTACGCTGCTATGGCTACCGTCATCTGGCCTCACGCTACTGTAGTTGCCGCATCATGCCCGAATGACTTATTGATGGCTCGAAGGACTTATCATCATGCTCGAAAGACTTACTGGTGGCCCGAAGGTCTTATCATCATGCCTGAAGGTCTTACTGATGGCCCAATATCTGGCTTTATGCTGCTATAGCTACCATCATCTGGCCTCACGCTATTATGGCTGCCGACATCTGGCCTCACGATACTATGGATGTCGCATCATGCCCGAAGGACTTATCACCATGCTCGAAAGACTTACTGGCAGCCTGAAGGTCTTTTTGATGGCTCGAATGACTTAATATCTGGCTTTACATTGCTATGGCTACCATCATCTGGCCTCACACTACTATGGCTGTCGACATATTTCTTTCTTTAATAAAATCTACTTCTTCAAACATTTTGACTATTCTTCAAATACCTGTCTAAAACAAGAAAAAATTGGCATGCCTCTATCTATATGATGCATGCAACGTAATGCTTTCTTTTTCTTCTCTTTCTTTTCTCATTTTTTTCTTTCTTTTCTCTATTTTTCTTTTCTTTTCTCATTTTCTTTCTTTTTTCTTCTTATCTCTCTTTTCTTTACTCTCTTTCCTCTCTTTTTCCTCTTTTCTCCCTCTCTATGTTTTAAAGATCTTATGCCCTGAAAAGTTATTTTTTGGATTTCTCCATTTCCCTTCTTTTTGCAATATGCTCAGCTTTGATCTTCATCTTAATTGAATACCTGTTTTTGCTCTCTTGCACAAGCAAATGTCTTTCTTCTTTGGGGTCTTCACCCATTTCACGAATAAGTTCAATCTAATCTCTATATCATTCTTGTATAGGGATTATTACCATTCTTTATGTTCTACATTGCCCCACTCGATCGCGAGCTCAGCTATCTTCCAATTCTTTGACCCACATTCAGATTATTTGTCAGTTTCATCATCGGGGTGAGCAAAATGCTTCTATGTTCTGAGCTTAATTTCTAAATTCGATCTTCTTGCTGCTTCTTGACGGGAACCTTTTCTAGACCCCTATGCTCTAACTCTTTGGATAATCAATGTTTATATTTTACCTTCCCCCGTATTTTACAATCTCATTCTCGTCCTAGTTCGTTCTTCGCTTCTTTGAAACAACCAAGGCATCATAGCTGAAACCAGCTTCTTGCTCTTGAGCCGTCTGACATATGTTCTCGTCATCATCTTTATCTTATACATTGAGGGGTCGTTTCTCTGATTAGGTGCCCAATAATATCCGCTACCTTACGTTCTGGATCTCATCCCTGAAGCAATACATGAAGATCTTTGTTGCTTTAAATTGTCAATTTGTTGATTGGCATTCCACTGAAGAGTGTCATTTAGATTAACATATAGGATCTCGAAATCAACATCTTAGCATAACAAAATAGGAGCTCTGGATATCAAGTGCAAGAGCGTCTTAGATTCAACCGTTCAGCGATTACTTCAAACATAGCTTGAGACCATAAGGATTTTGAATGTTACGGCGATTCAAGGCTGCAAAGTCTTCCCAAATGACTCGGTTCATCCTCATGATTATCGTATTGCTGCAGAATACTACCCTTTCTCAATTCTTATTATTTGCTCTACCCTAAAAAGGGTGACTTGTTTGACCACTCGAGTGTAGAAATATCATTCTAAGAATAATAGTTCTAGGTGGGTGTGTGTTTTTAATTATATTCATGCTATTGTTCATATTTCTCTACTCCTTCTTTTCTCTCTCTTTTTTCTTTTTCTTTTTTTCTTTCTTTTTTTTCTTTTTTTTCTTCTTTTGTTTTTTTTTCTTTTTTCTTTTTTCTTTTCTTCTTTTCTTCTTATTCTTTTCTTTTCTTCTTCTTCTTTTTCATGCGTTTATCATTATTTTTGAGGAAATCAACTCGTCACAGTCATTTGTCTTGAAGATAACGATAGAGCAAACAACATTATCCCAAGTTACTCGGCATAGTCACGATTTGAAAATATTACCATCACTCATGAAGCTAAGGTTTCTTGACTTGGATGGTATATAGCAACCTTATTGCTTTCGCGGAGTGCCCCAAAATTTCCACACTCTTATCCGAGTAAGCCTATTACCAGGATTCGAACATATGATTTCTTTATATTTAATCCACATAATATTGTTATTTTTTTTATTCCACACGCATGTGTCCTGTCTTGATTGTTAACTCTTTAGTGCATAGAAGATTACGCTTAGAGTTTCAATTTCAAGCAACTCTACACGGTTAACATTTTGAGCTTTTTCATCCTTGAACGTCATCGAAAGAGTAGTAGTCTTACTTTACTGACTAGAGTCTGGTAGGGAAGATCACACCTCATCGTTATCACAACATTCAACTAATGTCACATCTTGCAATTGATATCCAGTGTCCTACATCTATGTGCTTTCAAGAACATTGTATGTTAAGCAAAATGGGTTCTTCATTTGGAATGAAAATCAACAAACAGGACGCATACCCCTTCACAAAAGACCTTTATCACATGTGGGTCATAGGTAGTACAGTTTATTCCTCGTGTTACTTTAAGAAAGTCTTCTAATGCAGAGACATATATGGATTTCCTAGCACTATGCAAACTTGCCCCTCATCCTTAGTACTCCACTGCTAGATTAATTCTTGTGTCAAGGTCTCATCATTGATCAGCTTCTTGATCTCCTCCAGTAAAGGTCTACACTTGATGGTGGGGTGCCCCGGTGCCTCGTGTGGAATTCACATGAGCTATTCGAGTCAAAGCTATGGGCAGATGAATCAGGTGTAATCTTCATCGGTCTGGGAGCAAGATAGCGGCCTTCTACCAAATGAGGTCATATGTCTAAGATGGATACTCCGAACATTTCCAAATTTGCACTCGTCCGAGGAATTTTCCCTGATGCCCCCGAAGTGTCAGTCTGTCTTCTTCTTTTACGGCCATGAGAACCTTGGAGGTGACACTCGTTTACTTGTCTTCATCTGCCTTCTCTTCGGTTTGGTCTTTAGACTTAGACCCTAATTTTCCTTCTTGGATTACGTATTCTATCATCTCTCCAATCGTCATAAAATCCTCAAATATGCTTCTTGATTTCTCCAACATCACATCGAAGAAAAGAGAGGGAAGCGTTGCATGGAACAAGGGAGTCAACTCTTATTCTGCTATAGAAGGCTGGACTAGGGTTGCAATACATCGCCACCTTAATGCATATTCCCTGAAAATTTCATTCGGTCTCATTTTCGTGTTCTGAAGAAACTGACGGCAGGGCGTCAAGTCTAATGCATATTTGTACTGACTCAGAAAGGCATTAGCAAGGTCACCTCATGACCGAACCTGGTTTCTGCTCAAACGGTTATACCACACTGCTGCAGGTCCCGTCAAGCTATCATGGAAGTAATGGACCAACAACTCTTCATTCTTCATGTATCCCTCCATTTTTCTGTAAAACATGGTCAAGTAAACCTTCGGGCAACTAGTTCTGTCATACTGCACAAATCGGGGAATCTTGAAATCCAAAGGAATGACCAAATCAGAGACTAGGCAGAGTTTCCTCATATTGAAAACATCTATCTTTTCTTTCTTCTTTAGCTCATTCTCGATTCTTTCTTCTAGCAGGTCAAGCCTCGACTCCTTAGTTCGTTCCATTTTCTCAACTAGTTCTGCCATCGAAACCCAAAAATTAAATGATGAAGTGCCATGCAATGATAAAATTATTAAACAATGTAAAAGGATGTGATGCAAATGCAATGCATGAATGCAATAAGGATTGATTCCGCAAGTGATTTGTCCCCATAGAACATCTTTCATTCAGACCAAAAGCTTTCATTACATCAGGTATTAGGAGTTTACATATAGCGGTGAGCTCTAGCACCTAATTTCTCGACCTCATTCAATAGTCTCGTTAGCTTTCCTTCGGGTCCAACGCTGGATCCATATTCTGGCTTATCGGCGCTGCTGCATCAACTAAGTCTGCTACCTGTTGGGCCACTTGTCACGCTTGGGTCATAACAATCTTCATGTCTTGGTCTTTTTTCTTTATTTTCTGCTCGACCTTTTGTAGTTTGGCAGTTGTTTCTTTGAAACTTTCATACTCGGCCTGCTTGTACTCTTCAACACGAATCTTGCTGGTACGTAAAGATGTCTTAAGTCTTTCTATCTGTTCTTTGAGTGCTGCGTTTTCCATTTGAAGGGCTTGAGATTCCTCCCCTTTCTGCTGCAAACTTGATTTCAGGATCTTGTCCATAGCCAGACTGCTTTCCAACTCACTTTGGAGGATGTCGTGTTGGCTCTCAGCTTCTTTTAGCTTCTGTGATAATGATCTGGCTTTATTTTTACTAGTCTTGCATTTTTGCTTCCAATGCTCCAAATCGTTCTTCAGTTGAATCATGCCATTAACCCATTCTTCAGATATGTCACCCAAACCGGCATTCTTGAATTCAAAGTGCAACTTTTGGTACTCGTCTTGTGTACTCTTCGATATTTTACTCGGATCATGCTTCTTCTACTTGAGCTGGCCGTACTCGAATGCACGTTTATCTTCTGAGATACTTTTACTCTCGGCTCATGAATTTGTCTCAATCGAGTGACCCACTTCTGTGTTACCTGAACCTTGGACCGAGCATTAATCCTTCTTCAGCTTTACCTCTCGGGCAATGGTTGGCTCATTGTAGAATCGGGGTTGTCCGTCTTCGAAACTCAAAACTCTCATCCTGATAAGATCTTGAACTCTACTCTTTAGGGCTCCGCGGTTCTCAATGTGATGACCTGAACCCCCTATGTGGTAGTTGCACTAGATATGACTGTTGTAACCCTTCGGATAAGGATGTCTCTTTGGTATAGACTTTACCGGTACAATAAAATTCCTTTCAATGAGCAATGGAAGCAGCTCGGTGTATCTCATAGGTATAGGACAATGTCAGTTTACGTTATTTGATTTTTGGGCTTCTCCTAGTCTTGTCTCTTTCCTGAGTATCTGTCACAGATACGCCACCTGTCCATCTCTTGAGATTGATCACAAAATGATTCGACTTGTCGTATTTAACGGTGTTGTCTATCTTGGCATTCTGACCATTCTATTCTACATTCTGACCCTTGATCGATTCTTCTCTGAGTTCGACAGGCTGCTTACCATTCATCATAGCATTTATATGGTTCATCATCTCGGCCATTTGCTTCTTTAACTCTTGTATTCCACCTTGCGCGTTACCAGGATTGACACTGCTTGCTGAATCTAAACGATCTTTCTTCTACTATCCCCGATCTAACCTTAGGATGAAACTCTGGAACCAAACCCCTTGTCGTCGGGTCAAAGAACTCTTGGTCCATCATGAACAATCTCTATTATGGGAGAAACCACTCAGGAATCAGTGCCCTATGTAATGCGAATGCGGTGATATATGCAAAACAAAAACAAAAAAGAAAACAAGTCAGTACCAGTTAAAATCAATAAATACATAAATAAAGGTCAAATTAAACACAATAAACAAACAAAACAACCCTATTTACATCCCGTCTAAAACATCTAGGTTATCCGCATGGCTCTAAAGGGTTGTGTTTCTATATGTTCTCTACATGCAGCGTTGGTGCTAGGAGGTACCCGAATTGTCCTTGCTGTCCTCTACTAAGAGTAGCAAGGCCCCCGATCATCACTCATTATAGGCTCCTTTCAACCGGGTTCAATTCAGGGGCACCCATTCGCTTATTCCCGTACGAAGGAACGTTATCCTCACGAGAGCATAAGGTACTCGAGCCTCGAAGGTACTTGCTAGGCTCATACGGAGGAACAATATCCTCACGAAAGCATTAGCATTTTCCCCCCACTTAAAAAGGACAGGTTTATATGCCAAGTTTTAAATGCGTTAAAATAAACGCGCAATTATAACCGAATGTTAATTTAATAGTCACTTTAATCCGGAATTTCTGATATTAGTAAAACAATAATTATTTGAAAAAGCTCGACTCCCATTTGTTTTTGAAAATCAAAAATTGGTCCCCAGCAGAGTCGCCATCTATAGCGATGTCTTTCCTTTTCGCTAAAAAAACGGGGTTTTAAAGGTGTTTGAGGGTCTTTTGGTATTTAAAAATGTCTTCTGTGGGGTTCTAGAAAAATCATATTTTATTTTAAAAATGGAGTGGCCACCGGCCACTTAAGGTAGGCCAGACATCATAAAACAAGAGATTTTAAAACTGTTGGGTTCGGGAGTCGGTTACGGATGGGGAAGGATTAGCACCCTCACACTGCCCAAAATTGGTACTTTAATAATTACCGCTTTATTAATATTAAACTTTCTGGATTAAAGTAACGATTAAATTAAAATTTGGTTATAAGTGCGAGTAAATTTTAAAAGCCTCGTTATCCGAGAGTAAACGCCCGACCACCATCACTACGCCTGATACTGGCCCTGTTTACGCTCGGATAAAAGAACACCGCATCGACAATTTATATTTCATTATGCAACCTTAGAAAGCAAAATTATAAAACATACAATTTACATTTTCATAATATTAAAACATAAAAAATGCATATTCTAATATTAAACAAAAATAATAAAATGCATGAAAAAGTATAAATGACATATTCAAAAACCAGGACCAAACGCAAAAACAATCATAAACACATAAACACGATAAAAAGAGAAAGCACATGCTTCAAGATTAAATTGACTAATTGTAACACGTTTAAAGACATAAAAACATAAATGCAACAAATGCATGGCATACATGTAATATGATATTAAACTAGTAAATCAAAGCAAAATGTTAACCAAAGAAACTAATACTTAACATATGACACAATTTAAAATAAACAACGACATTAATATGCAACCCAATATCACCCACTTTTTAACATACAACCTAAAATACAAAAAATAAAAAAGGACACATATATACATAAAAAAACCAAATTAAGCATGATCACTTAACAAAACATATGTATGCAACATGAACCGACAAATTAAATGGTATATATACACATGTTATGGAAACATAAATAAATGCACATAATACCAACCAAAATATGAAAACATGAAGAACCACATAAACATGATGTGTAAACGAAATTAAAGCATACAAATAACATGGACATATATAATACAAACAAAATAAATTAAGACACAAAGGCATGATATGTAAAATTGGACATATAATATGATCAAACAAATTGAAAAGATACAATATACCCAAAGAAAACAAAAATAAATATGGCATAAGCAAAACATATGTGAATAAAATAAGCAACATGAACATACTAAAAAAACAATTAATTAAAATAAAATAAAAACTAAAGGCATAAATGTTTAAAGCATTAAAAGGATTGGAATAAAATAAAAACAAAATAAGAAAACAGAAATTAAAAGAGGAAAACTCGCATTTAAGGATGAAATTAAAAAACTGGAATGAAGTTACAAGGACTAGACTTGTAAAAAGACCAAGAGGCAAGCTTAAAAAGAAAATATCAGAAACACGAAAACCCTTAGGGTGTAATTTCACCATTTACACGCTGATTTCATTTAATATAGGGGCTAAATTAAAAAACTCTAAAGAGAAAAGGGGACTGGGATTATGAATAACCCAAGGGGAAAGCCCAATTTAAAAAAACGCAGAACGCGGGGGATTAGACTATGATTTAACCATTTTAAAAACCCTAAACGCCTATAAATCAACCATATCCCAACCGATTTAAGCCTTTATTCATTTTTTGCTTAATATCAATTCCCATTTTCCTCTATGACTTTAAAGACAAAACCTCCCAAAGCCTCCCTCGTTTCCAGAACCAGGCCACGAGCCGCCGTCTCTTCCGCCACTGACCGCCGCTAACCGATGCCGGCAAAGCCTCAAACCTCCCCAAAACAACCATCTCTTCCACCAAAACTTAACCACAACCTTGGATTTTAAGAAGAAAAAAACCCTTCTTTTCTTAGATCTAAAAAATCAAACCTAAAAAACAATTTTTGAAACCTTTTATGAACCGAAACTAACGATATTCCCTCCTCTACCGGCTCACCGTATGAGGATTGTCGTTGGGGAAGGAAAGACGAAATGACAAAGGGTAAACTCTCCTCTCGACTTGCTTTTTTCATTATTTTTCTTTGTTCGAATGAACATGCAGAGGAAGAAGAAAATAATATATTTTTTCTCAACCTTTTTATTGTGTGTTTTTTTTTTATTTGGTTGTGTACAAGAAAATCTCAGATCTGATACATATATTGGTTTTTTTTCTTTTTTCTCACTGATCCCCACTTTTGGTAGGAAACCCATACATAAAATACCCATTTTTGATTTGATTTGATTTTTATGGCACTGACATTTCCTTTCTTTTTCCCATATCTCGTGCATGTCCAGTTGGTGAGCGGCTGGTGATGGTGGTTGTACGGACGACATGGTGGAGGGACTCAATCAGCCAGATCCATTTATGGTCGTTGGATCATATCTGATCCAACGGCTAGGAGTGCTTGGGGGTTTGGACGGCCTGGATCGATAACACGTGGGGCCTAGTGATCTGAAGAATCTCGCGCGTGCTGCACACGCACGCGTGGCAGTCCAACATCCCTGGGGTGAGCTACACGTGCCAACTGGAGTAGTCTTTTGGATTGATCTCGGCCGTTGGATCAAGATTTGATCCAACAAGCCTCATTTGGCTGCTGCAAAAAAATAGTGTATTAGGGTTTTATTTATCTAATGTATTAGGGTTTTAATTATTGGGCTGGCCAGTTTGGGCCTAGGTAAATATTTTTGGGGTTTTTATTTGTATATGGACTGAACTGTTAATTAATTTTTGGGTTTATAATTTATGGTTTTCATTTTAATTTAGTGCATTAATAATATTAATAATAATAATACAAACATATACACACATGCACATACAATACGTGTACATGCAAATCACAAACATTTAATGACATACAAGCATGCACACATATACATACGGACACACATACGTATACCAGCATATATATACTTACACACATAACTAATACGAATACACATATTATATCTACGCACACAGCATACATGCAAATTAATCAAATATTCAAACATATAACATACGATCATACATATAAATAATTACTAATACGTACACATACATAATATATATAACATACATGCATTCGCAGATATCACACACATATATTACACACATTAACCACATACATATAATATAACATGTATACATGCAATAATAATACCCATTAATTATTATATTAATATATTAACAATATCTACAAACCGGATAAAAATGAGTGATTACAATGTGAAACATGCTTTAATATTATTTTATGTTCCATGTAATTTGACATGATATTAAATGATCTCATGTGATAAATGGAGCCAATGATCACCATGTAAATTGATATGATATTATATGGCCTAAGGGTACAAGGTTGATAAGTAATAAAAATACACTCCTTGGACACTTGTGGACTTTGGATACAATTGGCATTCCATATGGTTATATGAGCTCTCCAAGTAAGGGATTGGACTACGGTCCGGGGATACGGCCTACATGTGGTGTAAAGGATGGATTGTGTAAGGGATTTCGAACTACGGTTCAAGGCTAAGGCCTATATATGATATGTTATGGTGTTCGGTGAAATCCGCGTATCCATGGGTTACTTTGTCCAAGGAAAAGAACGTTATAATGCTTATAAATTATGATATGATCTATGTTAAATTTGATGATATGAAATAAGATATATATATATATATATATATGATGACATTTTATTCATGATATAAATGCATGTTCATGTACTCCATATTGCTAATTAGGTAATGTTTATGCATTTTTTTTGTGAAACTACCTCACTAGGCTATGTAAGCCTAACATACGTGTGTCTCATGCATTTTAGGACTTTGAAGAATCTTAGCTTGATCGTGTTGTTGAAGTTGCAAGTCACTCAACGTAAATCTTCATGTATGCTATTTTGTCTTTAAACTCTTAGTAAGGTGGCATGGGACATAAACATATTAAATTAGCCCTCTTTTGTGTATGTGTGATAGCCCATAGGCTAATAAGATAACAACTTGATTTTTATATGTTTGTAAAATATTAAAAACTAGTAAATCGGCTTATAATGCACTAAAAGATAAAATATTAGAAAATGTACTCAGAATGACTTGAAATTCTGTATGATATTAAAAATGGTTGATAATAAGTTACTGGTAAATTTTCATAATTTTTGGACAAGATTTGGTAGGTTAAATTAATGAAAAACCAGAAATATTTTACGATTTCAGACCCAATCATATCGGTATGGGCTTACCATAATGAATATAAGTCGGAAAATGGCTACTGAAATTTCATTGTAGCATGGGTACCGATTTAAGTAAATTAGTTAAGTGATTTTGAAAAATTGCAAAATGGTCACCATTTTAAGAACGACTTAATTGGAAGTGTAAATGAACTCTGATTAACATGAAAATTTATAAGAACACTAAATATAGGATGAATTTCAGTATGGTATGGTTAAATTTAGAAAATGACCTTTAAAATAAGAATTTACATATTAGTCCCTAAAACTTGTAAAAGTTTAAAATGGGTCCTAAATGGATAATCACAGTTCGTATTGGATTAATTGAACTTATGGTAACATTTTGTATTTTTATAAATCATGACGACGTTAAATTATCAAAATTTGATTACAACGATCACCGTTTTCTGTTTCGGTAACGCCTTCGGACCCGGTTTTCTACCAGGTCGGGAAGGGGTGTTACATTTGTGGTATCAGAGATAGAGTTTAGTTGATTCTAGGACTAAATCGAGGTTTAACATGAGTCTGTATGTGCATATGCCACCTAGGAGTTTATTTAAGTATGTAATCTGTGACTTGCAACTAACACGATTCATTATTACTATCTGATTAGATTTAAAAATGTCTGAGTCTAATGCTGGACGTGAGAGGATAGAGCTCCACTCGAATTCCTCTTCGACACGGGGGAATAATGTCGAAACTGAAACTCAACCTGATCCGATAGGATAGAATAACCCACTTAATCCTCCTCCAATGCCTTCCGCTCAGTAGGAGTATCTTATGTCTATGGCTGAGATGATTAAGCAAGTGGTTGTTTCTTTTAGGCAAGAGCAGCCACCTCAACATGCTACTGTAGCATTTTCCCCCATTTTGAAAGTCCCGATTGATAAACTCAGTCAATATCGAGCTTACACGTTTACTGGCCAGGAACAAGATGGTCCTAAAGTGGCTGAATACTGGCTAGAAAACACACTAAAGATTTTGAATAAGCAACTAAAATGTCCAAATGAGCATAAACTGGAGTGTGCACTAGCGTTAATTGTAGAAGAGGCTTAGAACTGGTGGGACACTGTGACACTCACTGTACATAAGTGCATGGTTACATGAGATTTCTTCCTTTAAGAATTTTGCAAGAAGTATATCAGTGACTATTACATCGCTGAAAAGTGTAAGAAATTCCTCCATTTGCGACAAAGAGGGAGACCTGTAGAACAATATATCCACGATTTCTGCAAATATTCAAGGTATGGTGCTGAAATCATACGTAATGAGAATGAGAAGTGCCGAATGTTCATAAACGGCCATTATGATGAATTACGTCCTTTTTTTACTGCTTTAGAGTTGGAGGATTTTCAGAACCTGGTCAATAGAGTGATTGCTACCGAAGCCTATTAGAAGGCTTATGAAAGAAGGAAAGAGAATCAAGCTCGATCTGATAAGAGGTTCAGAGAAGATTCAAAACCTCCTCTACCACAGAAGAAGGGTAGACAGTATGATCAGAAGTCTACTATTCTGCAGCAACCATCAAAGGCAGGATACATGTCGCGATCTTAACCACCTGGGATGTCTACTAATCGTACAGTTTCTATTGTTAGTACGGGCGGTTCAGGACAAGGTTCCTAGAGTCCTTTATGTAATTTTTGTCAGAAGAAGCATATCGGGCTATGTCGCAAGCAGTCTGGAACTTGCTACCTTTGTAGCAAGATGGGTCACTTCATTCGATAGTGCCTACAGAACCCTAATGCTCTTATTTCAGTGGCATTTCAGAATAACTCTGCCAAAGGAAAATGAGTCAAGCAAACATAGTCTGGAACAACGGGGAGACCTCGTAACCTTAACTCTCCATCTGTTGGACGTGACTCATAAGCTTCAGCACAGATCTATCATGTCTGGGGTCGAGAACAAGAAGATGACCCAGATGTTATTGCACGTATGGTGGAACTATGCTCTGACCATGTTTATGCTTTAGATCCGGGTTGTACGCATTTCTTTACTAGTACACCACTGATTGAGAAGTATACCTTAGAACCTGAACCATTTGCTTCAGAAATAAGTGTCTCTAATCCTTTAGAGGATAGTGTTGTTATATGTTTAATCTGTAAAGCATGTCCTCTGAGGATCCAAGGGATCCCATTTGCTGCCAATTTGATGGTTCTACCTTTTTACGAGTTCGATCTCATCTTAGACCTTGATTAGCTCGTGAAACATCAAGCCTGGGTAGATTGTTCGAAGAAGAAGTTATATCTTCGGGGACTCGGTAAGGAAAGTATAACTCTAATAAAAACTAAGCCTAAACACGATAAAGCTATTATGTGTGCAATTGAAGTAAATGAAGACCCTAAAATCAAGAATGTACCTGTGGTGAGAGAATTCTCAGATGTGTTTTCTGATGAACTTTCAAGACTTTCTTTGACTCGAGAAGTAGAGCTCAAGATCAAAGTACAACCGGAACTACACCGGTCTCCGTTGCTCCGTATAGAATGGCCCCCATTGAGTTGAAAGCTCAAATCCAAGATCTCTTGGATAAAGGATTCATCCAACCGAGTTCCTCACCTTAGGGAGCACCTGTTTTATTTGTTAAGAAGAAAGATGGGTCGATGCGCCTTTGCATTGACTACCGGTAGTTGAATAAAGTAACTATAAAGAATAAGTACTCATTGTCAAAGATCGATGACCTCTTCGATCAGTTGAAGGATACTTCAGTATTCTCCAAGATAGACCTACGATATGGGTACTATCAAATGTTGGTGAAAGAATCTGATGTTCCAAAGACTGTCTTTCGAACTAGATATGGCCACTATGAATTCCTAGTAATGCCTTTTGGGCTTACGAATGCACCATCAGCTTTCATGGATCTGATGAATTGAGTATTTCGGCCTTATCTAAATAAGTTTGTGGTTGTGTTTATAGATGACATTTTAATATATTCCAAAGACACTACCACACATGAAGAGCATCTCAGAATTGTACTTCAAACTCTCCGAGAGAAACGGTTGTATGCCAAATTCAGTAAATGTGAATTTTAGTTGTCTAAAGTCTTCTTTTTAGGCCATGTGATTTCTTCTGCGGGTATCTGAGTTGATCCAAAGAAGATTCAAACGATCATTGACTGGATTCCTCCCAAGAATGTAGGAGAAGTTCGCAGCTTTCTAGGTCTTGCTGGCTACTACCGTAGGTTTGTTAAAGGGTTCTCTATGATTGTTGCACCTTTGACGAAACTTTTTCGTAAAAAAGTTTCCTTTTTGTGGACCGAGAAGCAACAGAGGAGTTTTAACCAACTTAAGCAAGTTTTGACTCATGCTCATGTCCTAATACAACCTGAGTCTGGCAAAGACTTTACTGTGTATAGTGATGCATACCACTTGGGACTAGGTTGTGTTTTGATGCAAGAAGGAAAAGTCATAGCCTATGCTTCACGACAACTTAAACCACATGAACTAAATTATCATACTCACGACTTGGAGCTGGCTGCTGTTGTGTTCGCTTTGAAGATTTGGAGACATTACTTGTATGGTGAAAAATGTTATATGTTCACGGATCATAAGAGTTTGAAGTATCTTTTAACTCAAAAAGAGTTGAATCTCCACCAACGTCTGTGGACGGAACTTCTGAAGGATTATGACTTGGTTATTGATTACCATCTTGGTAAAGCCAATGGCGTAGCTGACGCTCCCAGTCGAAAACCCTTTTCCTTCTGTAAGGTCTCTAAATACTCACTTTCGACTTAAAAAGCATGGCAAGTTAGTGGCTGAATTGCGAGTTCAGTCAACCATTGTGTCTCGAATCAAAGCACTTCAAGATTCTGATCAAGAGTTGCAACCTATTATTGCTAGGATCAAGGACGAGCAGGATTCAGACTTTGCCCTGAATTTAGAAGGATTATTATACTTTCGAAATCGAATTTGTATTCCCGATGATGATGATCTTCGGAATCAAATCCTTAGTGAAGCTTATTACAGTCCTTTCTCTATTCACCCTGGAGCCATTAAGATGTATAAAGATCTGAAAGAGTTATATTGGTGGACTGGCATGAAACGTGAGGTCAAAGACTTTGTGGCTAGATGTCTAACCTACCAACGAGCGAAAGCTGAACACAAGGTACCTACTGGCCTTCTGCAGCCCATTGAGCTACCACAGTGGAAATATGAGCGTATTACGATGGACTTCGTGAGTGGTTTTCCAATGACTCCAAAGAAAAATGATGCTATTTGGGTCATTATGGATAGATTCACCAAATCTGCTCACTTTATTCCAGTAAAAATGGATTTCAGCTTGCCTAGACTTGCTGAGTTATACATTCGATAAGTGATACGCCTACCTAGAGTTTACACATCTATCATTTCTGACCGTGATCCATGTTTTGCATCTCGATTTTGGAAAACCTTATATGAGGCTTTAGGAACTCGGATATACTTAAGTACTACCTTTCATCCTTAAACTGATAGACAATCTGAGAAAGTTATTCAGATCCTAGAAGACATGTTGCGAGCCTGTGTCATCGATTTTGGAAATACGTGGGAAAGTCTATATTATTGGTGGAATTTGCCTACAATAATAGTTACCAAGCTTCGATTAAAATGGCCCCATATGAAGCTCTCTATGGAAGAAGATGTAGAACTCCCCTATGTTGGTCTCAACTAGGGGAAGGTAAGATGTTAGGCCCTGACTTACTGCGAGAAACTGAAGAAATGGTAACTATCATCTATGATCGTCTCAAAGCTGCATTTGACCAACAGAAAGCTTATGCAGATTTAAAAATGAGAGATATTCAGTATGATGTTGGTGAAAAGACGTTCATTAAGGTATCACCTTGGAAGAAGATCCTACGTTTGGGTAAAAAGGGAAAACTCAGTCCTCGTTTCATTGGCCCTTTTGAAGTAATCGAGAGAGTTGGACCGGTTGCCTACCGACTAGCTCTCCTTAAAGAGTTAAATCGTATATATAATGTTTTTCATGTATCGATGCTACTTAAGTATCGATCAGATCCCTCTTATGTGATCGAGCCCGAATCTGTAGAGATATAGTCTAATATGATGTACGAGGAAGAACCAGTGCAAATCCTTGCAAGGGAAGTCAAGAGACTTCGTAATAAATCTGTAACTCTAGTTAAAGTACTCTGGAGGAGCCACTCAGTAGAAGAGGCTACATGGGAACCAGAAGAGACAATGAAGAAGCAGTATCCTTATCTCTTTAGTTCAGGTGAAAATTTGATGACGAATTTTTCTTAAGGGGGGAGAGTTGCCACACCCCAAAAATCGGTCTAGTCGGAATTAGGTTTCGATGAAAAAAATAGCAAAATTTCTCAATTGAGGTAATAGATCCAATTGAGCCTAATTGATGATGTTGAACCTTTTTGGAAAAAATTAAGAATCGTTTTAATGACTAAATTATGAAAATTAAAAGTTTGGAGGTAAAAGTGCAAGCCTTTAAAAGTTGAGGGACCACCCTCGTAATTAGACCATTTTCAGGTATGAGTCACCTACTTGTTTGATTAATTCCACGTGAAAATGTTGGGTTGGTGTCATAAAGATGGCAACTTGCCAATTTGAGAAAAAAAAGATAATGGGGGATAATAATTGCAAGGAGAAAAAACTTTATTTATTTTATAATAAAAGAAAAGTCAAGATAATATTATTAAACTTTTGATTTGGATGATTCGGAGACAATCATTCATGTCCATACCCCATGGTTATGAGAATTAATAGAAGGGGAGATGAATTGTTAAAAGGAGATAGCAAGAGTGGAAGCTTAACCGAGAACTTATTTCTATTTCTTCATTTTTTCCCACAAGCCCTTTAATCAAACACCACCATTGTCATCCTCAACCTTGAATTCAAGATAACATCTCTCTCAAATCCTTAGAATTTCTTCGATTTCTAAATACCGATAGAAAGCTCTTGGATTGGTAAGTTTAGTTCCTCAATCAATTTAAAAATTTCATGAATTCTTGAGGTTTAATTTCAAGATTAAAGTTTTGAAATTTCAAGTTACACCCATGTATTAGAAACTCAATTTTATGAAAATAATGTTGTCTACAAGCTTAAATAAGCTTGAATTTTTTTAAAAAATTAATGGTTTCAATTTTAATAAATTTCCCTAATTTTGATCTAGCTCAAGTTGTGGAAGAAAAGCCACCATCACCATCTTTTAAACCAAGCTTCTCTAAAGGCAAAGGAATTTTCATTCGAGAGCCTTGAATCTTCCAAGTACTAGGTGAGTGTAGTTGCGTCTCGGGTATGGCTAGGTGTCATCCCAATTGCGTTTGAATACATTGTTTATGTTGCATCTATGGTAGAAAGCTCAAGTAGAGCATATATGTGTGGATTTACTTGGTAAGTATGGTAAGGTTACCATATTATTTTTTGATGCATATAAATGATTATGTGTTATACGAAGTATGCTATTTATGGATTTTAACAAAGATAATGTGTATATGTGAAACATGCTTTAATATTATTTTATGTTCCATGTAATTTGACATGATATTAAATGATCTCATGTGATAAATGGAGTCAAGGCTCACCATGTAAATTGATATGATATTATATGGCCTAAGGACACAAGGTTGATAAGTAATAAAAATACACTCCTTGGACACTTGTGGACTTTGGATACAATTGGCATGCCATAGGGTTATATGAGCTCTCCAAGTGAAGGATTGGACTACGGTCCGGGGCTACGGCCTATATGTGGTGTAAATGATGGATTGTGTAAGGGATTTCGAACTACGGTTCAAGGCTAAGGCCTATATATGATATGTTATGGTGTTCGGTGAAATCCGGTATCCATGGGTTACTTTGTCAAAGGAAAAGAACATTATGATGCATATAAATTATGATATGATCTATGTTAAATTTGATGATATGAAATAAGATATATATATATATATGCTGACATTTTATTCATGACATAAATGCATGTTCATATACTCCATATTGCTAATTAGGTAATGTTTATGCATTTTTTGTGAAACTACCTCACTAGGCTATGTAAGCCTAACATACGTGTGTCTCATGCATTTCAGGACCTTGAAGAATCTTAGCTTGATCGTATTGTTGAAGTTGCAAGTCACTCAACGTAAATCTTTATGTATGCTATTGTGTCTTTAAACTCCTAGTAAGGTGGCATGGGACATAAACATGTTAAATTAGCCCTCTTTTTGTGTGGGTGTGATAGCCCCTAGGCTAATAAGATAAAAACTTGATTTTATATGTTTGTAAAATATTAAAAACTAGTAAATCGGCTTATAATGCACTAAAAGATAAAATATTAGCAAACAGACTCAGAATGACTTGAAATTTTGTATGATATTAAAAATGGTTGATAATAAGTTACTGGTAAATTTTCATAATTTTTTGACAAGATTTGGTAGGTTAAATTAATGAAAAACCAGAAAAATTTTACGGTTTCAAATCCAGCCGTATCGGTACGGGCTTACCATAATGAATCTAAGTTAAGGGACGTACATATACTGAATAGTGCATATCGACGCAAAAAATGGTTACTGAAATTTCAATGTATCATGGGTACCAATTTAAGTAAATTAGTTAAGTGATTTTGAAAAATTGCAAAATGGTCACCGTTTTAAAAACGAATTAATTGGAAGTATAAATGAATTCTGATTGACATGAAAATTTATAAGAACACTAAATATAGGATGAATTTCAGTATGGTATGGTTAAATTTAGAAAAGGACCTTTAAAATAATAATTTACAGATTAGTCCCTAAAACTTGTAAAAGTTTAAATGGGTCCTAAATGGATAATCACAGTTCGTATTGGTTAATTGAACTTATGGTAACATTTTGTATTGTTATAAATCATGACGACATTAAATTATCAAAATTTGATTACAACAATCACCGTTTTCTGTTTCGGTAACGCCTTCCTACCCGGTTTTCTACCATGCCGAGAAGGGAGTGTTACAAGAATCACACAAGATTTTCACGAAAATAAATTCAACGGTTTATTTTCTTTGCAAAATAGAATCTTAGATTCCCCAAGAAAATAAATCCAATGATTTATTTTCCTTGCAAAATCAAAATCATACAAGATTCCTCAAAAAATAAATTCAACGATTTATTTTCCTTACAAAATTAGAATCAACGCAAGATTCTAACGGATAAATAAATTCAATGATTTATTCCCATTTTTTCTAATGTTATATCTACTATTTAATGACGGGATTAGAAGCACTAAAACCCGAAACAAAGATATTAAGACAACCTGATTCTGTTTAACAAACAAAAATGAAAAGGAAATAATCCTTTGATTTAATTTTGTTGATTCTTGTTTGGAAAGGAAGATCAAGTAAACTCGTTAACATGGCAGGAATTAAATCCTGAAATAAATTATTTACGATATCTTGTTTCCAAAGCAAATCAACGTTTCGCTAGCGTATCCTGTTTGTCTCTATAGATTTCTCAAAGAAACTTATTGGAACGAGAATAAAAATCTATAGTGTTTTCAAAAACACAAGTAATAATTATTATCATATTTAATAATAATTATACATGTCAAAAATATATCACAAGATATTCCATATTCATGTCAGATTTAATATTTAATGTTAAAAGCCCAAAACTATACAGTAATAGCACCATAAATATTACCATACTAATACCACAATTAATGGTTACGGTTATGGGCGAAATCTTACCAAAATAATAATTATTAAAGGAAAGTGCCAATTATTTAAAGAAAATAAACAAAGCAATTAAAATTTCCTTTTCCTTTCCATACTACACGATCGGCTTAAATAAAGCATTAAACATTTACCAATTACCATACATTGCATATAGTGAATGTTTACCATTCATGAGAAATTAACAAAAAAATCTCATAGAAACGTTTATAAACACATATAATAATGCATTAAAGAATTACATTTTAAGTAAAACATAAAACGATGGTATGAATAATTGAATATTACCATAAATTTATGGTTTTAATAATACCACGATTTAGGTCAAATCTTATTCCTTGTTTCTTGCTTTTTATTTCCATTTGTGCCATCTTGCTCTCCAAGTCCATGCGGCATGTTCATGATATTACGATGGTGTACACAAGAGAGTATTGTAAGCATCGACCGAAATTGTTAATCGTCATGTTCGTCTCGGATTAAATCTTAAAAAATCTGTCTAAAGATTGTTAGAAAAACGTTAATCCAAGAACAATATAAACAATAAAACAAAAATATTGTATTGAAATATTGAATAAAACAGAACCAAAATAGATACAAATTATCTAACACAAATCGAATATAACAATATTAAATTGTTTACTTGTAGTAGATAGAAAAAATCGATTATTGGGAAACGAGTTGAAGCCTGCAATTACGCAGATTCCTTAAGATAGATTTTCGGCCACTCTCATGATGCTTGCGATCATCGGTCGTTAGGGGTGTTCAAACGGTCGGTTCGGTTAACCGACCGAACCGAACTTCCAAAATTTCATTAACATAAATTTTTATTTTTTCAATTTTTTTTAACTGAACAGAAAAAGTTTGGTTAATTCGGTCGGTTAATTCGGTTAACCGAAATTTGTTATAAAATTTTGGGTAAATTACACAAATGGTCACTAAACTGTGTTAAAATAATATTTTTAGCCACTAAACTTTCAAAAGTTATAAAACAACCATTAAACTTATCGAATTATTACAAAATGATCATTGATTTATTGCACATTATAAATTATTGATAAATATTGAAAATTTTAATGATTATTTTCAATAATTTAATAAATTTAATGATCATTTTGTGCTAATTTGATAAAGTTTAATGACCATTTTATAATTTTTAAAAGTTTAGTGACCAAAAATAAATATATATAAAATATAAAAACTTTGGGTAATTTGGTTAATTCAGTTAATTAACCGATTTCCAACCGAATTAACCGATAACCAAAGTTTGAAAAAAATCATTAACAGTTAATCGACCGAACCTAAAATTAACCGACCGATTAACCGAAAAAATTTCGATTCGGTCAGTTAATTCGGTTAACCAAAATTTTGAACACCCCTATTGGTCATCTGTCTCCCAAGATACAACAACTAGATGATCATATACAGTTGCATAGTTGTAGAGATCATGAACTGTAACTTACCTTCGTCTATCACCAAAAAACTACTTTTGAAAGTCGCATAGTAAAAAAAAAGAAAAATCTCTATGTTTTGAGTTGTGCTTAACCTAGTATGTTAACAAGGTATTTATAGATTTTTTATCCAGTGAACCATTGGAAATTTTTGACCTTATGGAGCATTTAATCAATGAGCCTTTAAAGAGCAATTTTTAAAATTATTGTTTGAATTAAAGAAATCTTTTAATATTTATCCTTTTAATTCCAAAACATAATTTAGAATGGATATGCTCTATTTAAAGAAAAATCATTTGGGTTAAAATATCCGCGGACCTATAGAGGACCCGACCGGTTTAGACATTAGCGTTACTCACGTCGTACACGTCTGCACATTTACGAACCAACAATTGGTTCTATATTTTCCTTAACAACATTTGAATCAATTTCTCATTCAAAGCTCCAAAAATATCGATTTTTCCAACAACTCTTTCCATAAGATCTTAAATGCTTCTCTATGAATCAAACCCTGTTTTCACAAGCAATTAACTCTAAGCTTCACTTCAAACGCAGCTCTAAATTCTCTTTCACTAAAAATCTCTTCTTTAATATGAACTCGGCATTTCAAAGTTTTCAACAATCCTAAAAACCTCGACATTTCCTCTAATTTCATGTCTAAAACTCTTGGATCCCTTATAATCTCATCCCTAACTTTATTTTCACGAAAATTCAATTTCAAAAACTAATCAAGCAATGGCTTAACCTATTTTTGACATCAAATCCTAAAACTTCAAGAAAAACTCTTTCAATCTCATGTCTTGAAATTCCAGTTCCTTCCAAAAAAACCCAATCCTTCCACAAATTTCATCTTCCTTCATCATGATTATTCTAGGAAATCTTTCTAAAACCCTAGCCAAAACATAGCAGATCGTCACCGGAAAAATACCTAAGTGCAAAAACAATACGTATAGCCAGAACAGCTGGACAATTGAATAACAAGGAAATAAAGAAAGTATGTGAGATTTTAAAAGATAAAAGATTGTTTAGAGAGTTCTGGATTTCGTGAACGTTAGAGTGATTGGGTGAGAAATGGTTTGTGGCCGGTGAGGGTGTGACCGATGGAGGTGGAAGGAAGAGTTTTGGGGTTTGTTGATTAGGGATTGGATAGGATTTGGGTTTTATTTTAATTTTTATTTTAAATTACTTTTATATTTAATAATAATAAATATAATTTCATTTTTGTTTTAAATTATTTTTTATATTTAATAGTAATAAAATTTATCAAGTCATATAAAATATTAATAAAATAATTCAGAATAATCAAAAACATTCAATGTAAAAAATAATATCATTTTCATACAATTACATTGTGGTATCTCCAAACACACCTTAAATGATGAGTAGGTTTTTATCTACATATTATTTTTCACGTTTTTTCATAGAAAAATTTTATCAAATTATTTTTATTTTGAATTATTAAACCCATTTAAAAATAATAATTTTAGTTCTTTTAATGTAAAAAAAAGGTTTTTTAGGAATAGGTTACGCAAAGGAAATCATATTTTTATCTCAACCATTGTCTTATATTATTATATTCTTTTATTTTAAGAAGAGATTAATGTCAAATATAAACATGTTGGATAAATTTTTAAAATAAATATCATACCCAGAGATTATAAAGTTGTAAATTTGGATAATGTGCTAACTACAGAAGACTTAAAATAAACCTAAATTATATATATTTCCCATTTGAATTACTTTAGCATGAGATTATGTTCCTACCTAACTATTTATTATTTGGTTTAGTACAACAAGATTTAGATTTCTTTAAGTGATGTGAAGAGTTTAAATTTAACGTTGTGGGTCGAACAAAATTAATTGGGGATATCATTTTAAAATAAACATTTATAATATTTAATTTAAATTAATCGATTAATAAATAAAATACAAACGATTATAAAAAATCATTCTTATACATAAAACATATTTCTCTGACAAATACAACCTTAGTCAACCTTTGCATAACTACAAATGTTGTATGATGTTCAATAAATCAAGTGGGATAATTCTAAGGTGAAGTACCCTTATTGTGCGGCTAAAATGAGGTGGTTTTACATAAATTCTTACTCAGTTGGTAAGAATTTGGGTAACTACACAAATTCTTATAATCTACACAAATTCTTACCCAAATGGAAAGAATTTATGTTATAATATAAGAATTTGTGTAGCTATACAATTCTTATCCATTTAGTAGGAATTTCAGTTCGAGCAAGCACATTTGCCGGTTGGCCAAGCTGCTCATCTTTGTTCCCTCATTTCCTTTAGGTCATGAATTTTAGACTCACTAGGAACACTCCCCTACATTCCCCTAGAGTCCCCATTTCTCCTCCCCTCTAGGTAGGATTAAGATTAGATAGGATTTGTAAAAAAAAAAACCAAAATTCTTATCTAATTTTACATAAATTCTTACAATTTTTTGTAAAAATTTATGTTAGCCGTATTTTAGGCGGGATTTTTAGACTTTTCCAACCAAGTGGGTTATATTACGTGTGTTGTGAAAATAGTAAGTGGACAATTATTTGAAAGCCCTACACAATCGACTACAAATACAAAGCCCACTGTTTAATTATCCAAGTGTAATGGATTTGGAATCTAAAGTTGTAACACAATGCGACATTAGTCCAATAATATAAATAAATGGATGAGTCTAGATAAATATATACTTTGAATTTGTGGGTTTTTTTTTCTGTTTCTTTGATATCGAAGAGAAATCTCGAAGTTTGATTGCCGAGCATATTACAAATACAATTGGACTTAGGGTGAGAAAAAAATCCGTTGAATTAAAATACAAAAACCAAATTAAATTGAAGTTTTTGTACGATTTATGGAATAAAATTATATAAAAAGGTTATTTAAATTGAAATAAATTTACTTTTTATAATAGAAAAATGAGTATTCTATATTCCGAATAGTGAAAATAAGTTATGTATATTACATAAGAATTGTTATTTTTATTATTTATTTGAAAACCTGATTTTTTTTAAATATATATATATAAGACTTTGAAAACTTACCACATAATTATTAAAAAAACAAATTTATTTTGTCAAAATAAAGTTAATAAAGTAGAAACCAAAAAATAATATCAAAAAGTTAAAAACCAAACCCATTCGAACAAAATTAAATTAGTCTGTTTAAATTTCTTACAGGTACATGAAAGTGCTCGAAAGAAATTACGGTCAATTTCATCAATTTTGTGTATATAAATAAATAAATAAACAAATAATTGAATGGGTGGACTTATCAAAAAAAATAATGTTGTTGGTCTAAAGTTGGTATGTACAATGGAGATGCAATGTTTCTATTCCAAATTATATCATATCAATTAACAACCTTTCGACTGTTATTGCTTTCCAAAAATGTGCACATATTCCAAATGTCCCCTAAATGGAATACATTTGAGCGGATCTTAATTTGTAAATAAATAAAGGATAAAGCACACTGATAGTCACTGAATTTTTAGGGTACTTTTAATATAGTCATTAAATTTTTAAAATTTTTATTACAATTATTTAATTTATTTTTATTACGGTCATTGTTGTTAGTTGCCGTTAAAAGAAGCTGACGTGCCAAGTTAACTTTTTATTATCAAATAATATTTTCCCTCACTCCTCAAACTCCAAACAAAGCAGTAAACACATTTCAGTCAATCTTAAAAATTCCAAAATTCTCCACTCAACGGCTATATAAATAAACCCAAAGGAAATAACACTCGGACTAACACTCCATCTTCGTCGATAGAGAAAACAAAGGCAAAGAAGGAGCCGAAGAAGTGTGATGCCGCAGGTACGAGTGAATGGAGGTCGAAAACGACGTCGTTGATGTTATCACCATCTTCAACTCTCATGTGAACGCCATTGATATTCCCGGTAAAGCTTTGCAAGCTTAATCGCTCATCTTTCTCTTATTTTTTAGTTCTTCGTTTTTTATACGATGATTTGATTTTTTTTTCAACTGTTGCAATAGTGGCTGGATTGATGGAGAAATTTGATGAGGCGTTGAAGAGAAACAATGTCAAAGTGGTTGTTTTAACTAATGAGTTCTCATTCATTTCAATCGAATCTATTTTTTTATAATTTATCTCATGTTAAATTTGTTTTATACATTTTTATTTGTTTGTTTGATTTTGTTGATTTAGGCAATGTAGGAAAGTTTTCTGGTGGTTTTGATATCAACGTTTTCCAGAAAGTTCACTAAACTGGTGTGAGTTTATTAATTAATTAGATTCTTTGCAGTTCTTTTTGTTCTGTTAATTTCACTGAACATGTGATATATCTGGTGTTGTTGATCTTGTCCTTAATGCTATTGAAGTTCTTTCCTTGTACTTATTGTAAGTGTTGCTTATGGTTCATCTTATGTTGTTCTTTTTCAAATTCTCTCAAAATGCAAGAAGCTTGTTGTGGCAGCCATTGAATTATTAGCTCTTGGAGGCAGATTAAAATTGATAATTGTTTGTTTCTTTTTTCCTCTCTTTGACACCATTATGATTGTTAATTTGCTCAATTTATGTTATTTTTATGCAAGCTTGCCCTGGACTGATTGTTACCCCTAAAACTCAACTTGGAGGTGGGTGGGCGTGGACACTGCAATGGCTAGTCGTCACTCTTCAGTTTTGTCTGAGGAAGGTTTTACGTTTAAGGTGGTGCATGTATGTACTGCAATGATTTCTCTCTTGGCGTGTTGGCTGTTGGAAGAAGATGAAGAAGAAACGTGAGAGAAGAGAGAGAAAATATATTATTTTATAATAAAAAAAAGTTAACTAGGTTTTTTTAATGGCAGCCTACGGCCGTAATGAAAGCGAATTAAAAGTTAGATGACTGTAATGAAAGTTTAAAAAGTTCAATGACCATATTGAAAGCGCCTTAAAAGTTCAGTAACTAGCAGGATAGTTTTCCCATAAAGAAAATATCCAAAACCAACACAGGAAAATTTTACTACTAAGGGGGACATTTGAATTTATGCATAGTTTCCTATTTTTGGAACACCAATCCTACATGTTATAATTTTTTTATTCTTTTTCAAAGTTTTGTTATGTGTATTGTTGAGAATTCTTAAACCCAGCATGTCTGGTATTGTATTTTCTGAGATGTATGCAGGGGGTTTCACTTGATTAAATAGTAAAATTGTTGTTTAAGCCCTTTAAAAAATTTGTCATTTATGATTTAGTGACTTTAAAATCATAAAATTTTATTTTTGTCATCCTAAAAAATAACTTTGGCCCCTCTAAAACAAATTTGGCTTTGTCCCGCTTGGTGTCAAGCACGTCTATGGAACTCCCGATGGCTGCTGTTACATCGGATCATGGACCGAGTGTGTGGTCGCCCCCGGCTAAAGGATGGGTGAAAGTAAATATGGATGGTGCGCGTAGTAATGCTAATGGATCCGCGGCATGTGGAGGTGTGTGTTGTGATCATCATGGTGTATGGGTGTTTGGCTTTAATAAGTTCATCGGTATTTGCTCTGTGACGAATGCGGAACTTTGGGGCATCTTAGAAGGCTTGCTTTGTGCTTGAGAATGTGGATTGCGTAAGGTAATAGTTGAGTTGGATAACTTGGATGCTTTGAAGTTGATCACTAAAATCGTGGAAGGGGCCGTGGGCATTTGCTGTTGTTGCATATTCAAGTGATATGCAATCGTGCATGCGCCGTGCGATTTTAACATGTTTTACGTGAAGGAAATAAAGTTGCGAACAAGTTAGCAAAGTTGAGTTCGCCTAATGAGATGACGGTACAAATGTTTTGGTCTCCGCCAATGGAAGTTCAAGCATGTTTCATTACCGATGGTGTTGGTGTGACATGAGGTTTCTTAGTTGTTATGTTGTTTCTGATATTTTGTTTATGAGATACTTTGTTGGTTGATGCTATTTGGATACTTTTTTTCATTTAGCTCATGGAAGTTTTTAACGAGGCTGAATAGCATTATATTTGCATTCTTTTTCCTTTTATAAAAAAAATGGCTTTATCCTTTAGGGGTTTACACGAGCATGTTAGAAGCCACAAATGGCCCAACAAGAAAAATTAAAGAGTTTGTGTTTGATTGGATTAAGAGACGAATGATAATGTGTAACAGTATACTTGTCCTCAAAAAATATCATTTAATTTTTTAATTTTTTTTAATATTTTAATTTAGTTAATTTTAAATTTTCTCATTATATTTAAAATTTTTGAATATTTTAATTAATTTTCGTCCCAAAATTTTTAATGTGTCGCGATTTTTAAAATTTTAGTTAGAATAAAAAAAATAAACAAAGGAGACATTGAAGGGATGTTTTTATACAATTCTTTCAGCTTAAGTGAAAGTGATATAGTTTTATTACAAGAGCTCAAATAAAAGCACTGCTTCCAACTACCTTGTGGGTTTAGCAGTTAATTAGATTATTTGATGTTTTGTTTTACAAAATAGAGCCTTTTTCATATGGTACCATCCTAAATAGTTATATGCTGCCGGTGCTTCATCAACCTTTCTCTTTTTGACTAATTCCTCGTGGGTTTCATTTCTCCCTAGTCCCCATCTTCCATGTGAAAGATATTTATTTCTTATTAAAAGCTTAATTATAATATAAGTATTTATATTATTTCTTTTTTTTATTTATGCGTTTAAAGTTTTTTTATTAAAGTAAACATCAATGTTCTATTATGGTATTACTATTTTAAAGAACAATTAACGGACATAAAAAAACTGTCGATCAATAAATGTATATCATGTATCATGTTTCTTAAGTTCCTTTATTTCTTAAAAATTATAAGACTTTAAATTTTTTATTACGAATCTCTTAAAATATTTAAATTATAAAAAAAATACTTAAATTGACAAATTACTAAATTACATATGTCACCGTGAAACCAACTACTACTGTTTTCTTTTTTCGTCGCTAGGTTCTTACTGAACAATTATTCTTTGTCGTCGCATGAAATACTATTGTACCATACTTGAGCCCAATTTGACGAGTTGTGTCGTCTGAATCTCTTGTTGCTTTTCTATATTTATGATTTAGAATTTAAGATTTAAGAATTTTCGAAGAAAAGATTTTTAGAAATTATGAGATTTTAAGATTTTTAAATAATTAAAAGTTTTTTTGAAATAGAGAAATAAAGGAAATTAAAAACTATATTATCAATTAATGATGAGGTAACATGCCCCTCGTATCAATTTTAAAATAAAAACGAACTAAAATGTTAAATACTTCTTTGACAAACAAACTATAAACCCCTAAAATAAAAAATAATTTTTACACTTCTTTTATATATAAGTTTTTATTAAAAGAATCTACATATATTTATAGAGCATAAGTTTCCTTATTAAATATTAGCTTGGGAGTGTTTGAAGTGCTTGAACTTTTGAAAAATCAATTAAGTTATTGATTTTTTTCATTCAATTAAGCTTTCGATCTAATAAATTAAATGAATTAAGTTATTTAATTATTTTTTACCATCATTTTTAACGGGTTTTTTTTTATATATTACTGCCACACGAGTAAAAAAATAATTTTTTATTAGGAGTTCTTTTTCTTTTTAAAGATTTACGACAAGGCGCTAAATATTTTTACTTATATATCTGCATAATAGAAAAACAAGGATAAGATAAGGTGGGGACTGTCCAATCCAAAAATAATTAAAAAAATTCAAGTGATTTGTGAAAGGAAAGAGGGAACTTTCGTGGAGCATGAATTAGCATTCATAGTCCCACCTATATAGCACGTGAAAATTTGGTATAGCAACTTTGATATTTCATATTTGATAATATTATTTAAAAGTCTTAGCCATCGAAATTATAAATCACATATTTTATTTGTTTTCATTCAAATGTCAATCAGTGTTAAAATACAGATTCAGTTACAGCGACCATCGGCACATTATTATTATTATTATTATTATTATTATTATTATTATTATTATCTAAATCTGGTAATATTATGAGTTAATTCATTAGAGATTTAATTTAATTGGTAAAAGAGTGAGAAGATTTTTTTTAGGTTATACTAAATAGTAGTATAGTAGTTTTGTTTTTTATACTTGCACACAATGCTGAAAATAAAATTATTATTTAAAATTAAACATATGAATAACAAATTTGTTTCACTTTTTTTACTACTTTATATATAATCATTGTTAAATAAATTTTTATAAAATATTTTTTATGCGGGAAATTAAACTGCACATTGTAGTTCGGGAAGGGCGAATGACTTCTTTGGATCTATTCTGGGTTGAGGACGCGCCACCATCGGTTCTTTCTGAAACGGCGGCCGACCGACGAAATTTGGATCCTCCTTAGACATCTGTTACTGCTGGTGCCGTTGATAGGGCCTCTTCCTCTATGCTTTTGGCCCTTTCTCTTCTGCCTCTGCCCCTTCAATGTTTATTGATGCTCTGCTGATAGAAGAAGTTGGATCGTCTGAGCTGTTTCCTTTGTCTGATTTTTTTTTTTTACAATTTTTCTTTGTGTTTTTGCTTTTCCAGTTTCTTGTTCTTTGTACTTTGTTTTTCTTTTATTTCCTCAATAAATTACTCAGATGGTACTCTTTTCAAAAAAAATAATATTATAGGGAAAAACATGAAAATTGGATAATTTTTTTTAACAGAAAAATTTGGATAAGTTTGAAATTGTTTTAGATTGGCGTGAAAAATGAAAAAAAATTGTAATTAATTTTAGAATAAGAAACTACCTTTATCAGTGAGTGGGCCCAAAGTCGGTATCGAGACATGTGATTCCCCGTGACAGACAATTCACGTTTTTCATTTTTGCCATTCGCTGCACAAAAAGACGTCTCCATTTTTTTTATAATTATTAGTATTAATTTTATTAGTTAATTAATTTAAATTATATTTTTTTATATAAATTTATTATAAAAATAATTATTTTATTTTATTTACAATATTAAAATATAAATTATCAATCCTAAAAAAAATGATATATCATCTCACACCAACTAATAATTTATAAAGGTGTCACTCATTAACAAATGACAATTTAAACTCATATATGTGCGTCCACCTCCTGCATGCTTAAAAGCTAAAGTATCATTTTATTTTTTATTTTTTAAAATATTTACTTGAACGAGTTCAATCGTAAAAGTAATAGATATGTTAGTTTTACTTTAGTTATTGTTTTTAAATAATTTTTTATGTTTTATTTTTTAACATTTAAATTTATTTATTTTACATTTTACAAATATTTATATTATTAGAATATTTCTCATTTCTATTTTTCTATTCAAAATGATAAAATAATGTATGCTGGGGGAAATAATCGACATCAGGTTAACAAATACGATATTTTTTGTTTTATGATTTACTTTAATAACAAAATTAAGCGTTAAAAGAGATTAAAAAATTTTAAAGAATAAATGAATTATTTTTATTAAAAAAACTGATATATAAATTTTAACACTTCGGATTATTTTAAAGTATAGAAAATTTTAATCTTTATTTTTAAAATTGTGCAAAAAAGCAGTCAAATGCCAAATTGCATATCGAAGTTAAAGTCAAGGATTAAATTGTAAAAAACATTAGGTGTCAAATTGCAGCTCAAATCAAAGCCCATTGCTAAAAGATGAATAAGTAAAGAGGAAGGGTGATTTATTTCAATTTGGATAGTTAATATTTAGGCTTAAAGGTGTAATGAGACTTGAACTTTTGAAGGAAAAAATCAATTAAGCTTTTAATTTTTTTGTACCCAATTAAATTATTGAACAAATTGATTAAATTAAATAAATTCTTTGACCAACATTGATTGTTGAATCTAACAAATTTCTTTATTAGTTAGTGTAGTGCTTGAATCTAACGAATTTTTGTATTAGTTGGTGTAGTGCGTCGTGTCACAATGTTGGCACTTGACATTTTTGAAATATTTTATTTTATTTATTTTTAAATTCATAAAAAATCTTTAAAAGATTATTTAAAAATTTTAATAATATATTTAAAAATTGGATATGTCACATAATAGAACTGTAGTTTATCATGTCACAGTAATATCTAAAAAAGTTGTCAAATTTTGATGGCCAGAATTGGTCAAATGACTTAATTGATTTAATTTATTATTTGAAAGACTTAATTGAGTGCAAAAAAGTTCACAAGCTTAACTGACTTTTCTCAAAAATTAAAGAGTTTCTTGCACTCTTAAGCCTAATATTTATAATTAAAAAAATATATAAAATTATCTTTTTGATATGATATAGAAATTTTTATTTGGCCAACATAGGTAGATTCTATTGGTGGAATACTTATCAGCACCTTTATGAGAATTAAGGTTCAAGCCTCACTAATAAACTTATTTGGATTATAAAAATATTTTATTTGAGTTAAATTAATATCACGCTAAAATTATAATAAAAAATAGAATTCATTTAACAAACATATTAAATTCATAGTGTTTAAAGAGAGTTAAAGCATTTCATTTTAAGAAATAAAGTCTGAGAGTGTATTTGGTTTAAAAAATGTTTTTATTTTCTTTTTTTAAATAAAAATATTGAAAAATATGTTTTGTTGAAATTATTAAAAATGTTTGTTGAAAAAGTAAAATGAAAATATGATAAAACTAGATATAATGTTATTTTTTGTTTCCTCAAGAGTATTTTCTAAAACCGATTAAACTTTTAAATAAGAGTTTTTAATTTAATATTTAATTTATTGGCCGGCTAATCCAAATTAGAATTTGTAAAGACATAATACGGAGCCGACCCTCTTAATTCAGTTTTTTACATTTACAACACCATAATTCGAACTTATGACCTTGTTTAATTATAAAATTTTTATTTTATTTCATATTTTTTATTACAAGAAAATAAGTACCAAATGTGTTATGCTATTTTCAGCATTGAGAACAAATTTTGTTTTTGTTTTTAAAAGATAAAAATATTAAAAAAAAAAACAGGTAAGCTAAAAGATCCATGGTAAATTGGGCCAATCTTATGGGCTGGACTGAATTGTAATCTTTGCGATTGTAATGTGGGTATTTGCTTTACTTTGTTTTAAGCAGTGCGGCTGTAGGCGGTTGGAAATGGATAAGTAAAAGGATGGGAGTGGACCAAAGGGAATGATTTTGACAGCTCAGTGGTAGGAGCTGAGCTCAAATGTCGTGAGATTATCAAATACTCATACACGCCTAACACGTTATCCCTTTTTTATACTTCTATTTTTTTCCCCGACAAATATTATTTTTTAAAAATGCTTAATTTAATTAAATGCACATCACGCTCTTCTCACCAACCCATCTCTACCTCGATTCACGTTATCCCTCACGTGATCCTCACGAGCTTTTCGTTTCTTTCGTTTCCTGCTCTTCCCACGTTTACTTTAATTTTCGGCTTAAATGAAAAATCAAACCTTTAAACTATATTTTTATTTGTTTTTAGTCTTTAAAGTATATTTTAATCAAATTAGTTTTAAATTTTTATTTTTTTTGTCACTTTAAATCCAGTAGTTATCTAAGTTAAAGATCAATAATCTCTAAAGCATGTGGTTAAAGCTCTCAGTTGACACCTTCTCCTTCTCCTAGATCGAGGGTTCAAGACTCAATAAGAATAAAATTTCCCTTTCCCTCCTAAATAAAAATTGTTAAAAAAAGAAAGTTATGTCAACTAATATCAACCAATAAGATGTTAATATATCACAAATTTTTTTTACTAATAAATAATTTAAAAACTAAAAAATATAATTTACGTATTTATTTTGACTAAAAATAATTTAAAAATTACAAACAAACAAAAAAATATAGTTTAAGGCAGATTTTCATTTAAGACTTGATTTTTTTACATTTTTTTATCTAGCGAATATCCTTTTATTTTTTAAAAATATAGTATTAAAAATAACTCTTTGATTTATTTGGAATATTTTAAAAATTACAAATCGTATAATAAAAAATAAAAATACCAGTTACAGATAAAAGATTGCACGTGGCACGCGCAATCTTTGTAAAACGTGCAACTTTTTTTTAGTTTTAAAAATGCGTGAGATGGATGGACGTGACTTTTTTAATTTTATTAAATTTCGGTCTCTCATTTCTAAAACCTTTTTTGTTTCTCAATCTCCCGATACAAATACAAAATTTCAGTATTTTTATTTGAAAAAAAATAAGATATTAAAAGTTTGGGTAAACTACTATAATGGTCATTTATATTTCCGCCGAGTACAGTTTTAGTCACCAATTTTTAAATTCGACCGATAAAGTCACTTACGCTTTCGATCTGTAAATTTTTTATCATTGAGACATTTGTTGTCGTTAAAAGTTAACGACTTGCTGATCTAACAGCGAAAAAAATGGTAAACTACTGCAATGGTCACTTACGTTTAGTAAGTGTAAACTTTTGGTCACCGATTTTAAAAATTAAACATTTTGGTCGCTTACGTTTTCATTGTGTAGACTTTTGGTCACTCGAACGTTTGTTTTCGTTACCCTAATGACGTGCACGTTAATAAAAAGTTTATTTTTAATTTTCACCCCTGAATTTTTAAAAGTTCATTTTTTCACCTAAAAAGAAATAACCTTAATCCCTTTCAAGCCAACGATTTCAGGCCACCGCCGTTCATTTGAGCTAGCCTCCGACGAATTCACACCCGACTTCTCAGCTCTTCCTCTTCCTCCAATCCTCTATGTACTCTTGCCAACACTTTTATTGGCTTGAGAGGGTGAGACTTGAGAGAGTGGACGACTCTTGGCTTGTCACGCCTCTTTACCTTAAAAAAAAGACCCACTCATCAGCATCACTTTAATTGCTAGCTATTTCCATATGGATTCGTTTAAGTAGGTTGCTAAACCTTCTGCCACTCTCTCATCATATTATACATGCCAATGCAAGGATTTGCTAATGGAGAAAAATGCATGTGGGAAAGCTCCAAAACTAGAACGTCAGTCGTTAATGGTAAAGGGTTTTTGCAATTAAAATGATGGTGAAAACTCCATGAGAAATCAGTAGAAAAGTAAGGGTTTTGGTGATATGAGATTGTTTGAAAATCAAATTGTTTTAGAATTAAAGAGGGTCTTGAAAACTTGCATAGGAGAGATAAGTGCGACAAAAAAGACAAACCATCATTGTTATCTTACCATTCTTCTTTTTTACGTATTCATTGCAATTCATCCCTCTCATTTTTTTTACAGAGATCGTACAAACCATCATGGAAATTATTTAAGGTAAACTGCAAATCAAAGCGTAAAAAGAAAAGAGATTTGGGTCTTGAAGGAATAACTGATATGAGCGTTGGCAAGAGCATATAAAGGATATGAGGATGAGGAAGAAGAGTCGGGAAGTCGGGTGTGGGTTCGTCGGAGGCTAGGTCAGATAAACGGTGGTGACCTGAAGTTAGTAGCTTGAAAGGGATTCAGGTTTTTCTTTTTTGGCTAAAAAATGAACTTTTAAAAATTCAGGGGTGAAATTAAAAATAAACTTTTTTTATTAACGTGCACGTCATGGGTAACAAAAACAAACGTTTGAGTGACCAGAAGTTTACACAACGAAAACATAAGTGACCAAAACGTTCATTTTTTGAAATCGGTGACCAAAAGTTTACACTGACTAAACGTAAATGACCATTGCGGTAGTTTACCCTTTTTTCCCGTTGCCAGATCAGCAAGCCGTTAAACGTTTAACGACAATAAACATCTCGGTGACCAAAAGTTTACAGATAAAAAATATAAGTGACATTATGTGTCGAATTTGAAAATCGGTGACCAGAACTATACTCAGCGAAAACATAAGTGACCATTGCAGTAGTTTACCCTAAAAGTTTTTAGTTTTATGCAAGTTTAGTTTAGGGTTTAGATCTCAGTGTTAGTGTTTAGAATTTAGGTTTATGGTTTAAAGTTTATAATTTATGGCTAAAAAGTTAAGATTTATGTTTTACAATGTAAATATGAAAGTTTGTGTAAAATGTATGTGTATCAAAATTTTACCCTCTTAAATTAGTTTAATTTTCATTTATTTTATGTCGATTTTTTTCATTTATAGTTATACTATCATTTTCTTTTTAGTTATTTTTGTAATTTTATTTTATTTTATATGTTATTCTAATAATATTTTGTGTTAAAAATTAATTTAACCCAATTAAAATGTGTCATGTGTCTTAAAATATAAATATTAGAAATAAAGGGAATTTAAAACGAAAAATATAAAAAATGTCTGGTTTTCAAATTTTAAGTTGACTTTATTTTTTAAATTTGTAACTATATTTAATATTTTATAAAAATAGAAAATCACAAAGAAATAAAATTATTTAAGAAATCTGAATTTTCTAATAATGTTTTTTTGGTATAAAATTCATAAAATGCAATACAAAATATAAATATTATTTTTTCAGACTTTTTATGTTTTGTTGTTTTAAGACTTTTACTATGTTTTTATTTTTTTTTCATTATATATGATAACCTTTGATTGTATTTACATGATTTTTTAAACAGAAAATATCATTTGAATATACCCGAAATAAAATGATATCACAAAGAGTAACTGAAAAATATTGTACAAAACACAATAAAAATTAAATAATAAGATATTAAACCTTAATATAAATATATTAAAATATATGAATAGAAAATATTAAAAATGCTTAAATGTCAGATAAATGCTTAAACTATATATTTTATTCTAGATAGGTGTTTAAAGTATTTTTCGGGCCAACTAAGTGCCAAACATTTTCACTGTTATTATTTTAAGTATTTGGCCGTTAACGGCCGTTTAAAAAGACTCCATTAGCCAATCAAAACATGATATGTGCTTTTTATTTTAATTTATTTTTTATTTCCTTTAACTTATTTTTAAAAAATCCGTAAATTCTTCAAAATTCACAAAATAAACCTCAAATCCCTATATCCCCAAATCTGGCCAATTTCATCGTTGTTCATCACGTTGCCGGTGACAAAATAAAGCCTCATCCTGTCGCCGCAAGACCAGTACATGGTTCGTCGTTTGATCGGCCATAATTTGGCGCCATCGTTTCTTTTTTTCTCCCTCTCGTCAAACGTCTTTGTTTAGACGTTAGACACGTCGGCTATCAAGTTTTGGAGATGGAAAGATGGGGAAAAGATCTTGAGGGTCTGATGATAGAAGTGGCGGGCACACCGTTTGCGAAACGAGTACAATATGGATTTGAGACTTAGGGATTTGAGAACTATTTTAGAAAATTTTGGGAATTTTAGGATATTTTTGAAATTTTTTATTTTTTAAAAAAATAAAAGAAAATAAAGCTTGTCACTTGTCATGTTTTGATTGGTTAACAAATTTTTTTAAACATTCGTTAACGGTCAGATACCTAAAATAATAACGGTCTAAAAAATTATAGTTTAAACACTTATTAGCCTATTAAAAACTCTCCCCCCACACGTTAACACGATTAAAAATTATTAATGTTTTCTCGTGTGCTTAGTTGGCGGTGCTTTTCACGCTCCATGATCTCTTAATTTTTGTTATTTAACAATTATCATAATTTTAAATTAAATATAGATTTTTTTCACACATGATGCACAAGATTATTATATATAATAATTAAAACATATTATAATTATTTTTAAATGTGTCATATTATGAAAAATATAACAATTAGTTTTCTAAGTGTATTTTTTTAAAAAAAAAGTTTTCTAAGTGTATTTTAACAAAATAATTTATAAATATTTAAAAATATAATTAATATTATAAACATATATAAATATGACATAATAATCTTATAAAATATTTTGGATTTGATTATAATATAGATTTAGATTTATGGTGTCCTTGTGTTTAAAGGAATATTAAAGATAAATTTATTATTATAATTTAATTTTTAAAGGAAATAAAAATATTTAATATTAGATTTGTTGAGTACGAGACATTTTCTAGTGAAACGAACACTATATTTACGTTCATGTGGTAAAAAATGAGTGAATTGAAATTTTTGGGTCTAACAGTCGTTAACAATGGTGGCTGGTGGCAATCGACGTATATAATAACAACGGTGGGTGGCTGGTGGCGACAGAAAACTTTAGTCAAATTAGTATTCTATCTAGAGTTTAAGGGTCAAAATAAAAATGAACTCTTTTACTTACATGTCACGACATCAAATTAACAGAATTCAACGATTCGATGACAAAAATATGACAAATCGACAACATAAACGACCGAAATATAACTTTTTTTGAAGTAAATATAAAAAAATAAACACTTATTAAACAAAAATATCACTTCGGCAGTTTACCCTTTCTTATTCTTTTGGTTTGATATCACTTTCAACATAGGTTTTGCCTTGGAATCTACTCAATAAAGGGTCATGGGGTAGTGGCATTGTTAAGGTTGTAATTACCTTAAAATCATCAAAACTTATTGGATTCATATGACTTGCTTTTTGTTAATCTTTCAATGTCATTATTCCATAAATATAATCCCAACTGAAAATCATATGCCATATATCATTAGTATAATTACAGTTTGTTAATTAATCTTTAATTTCAGGTGTGCAATAAAATAACAAAGCTTAAACTTTAGGACTATACCCTGGTCAACGCCTTCTTTTACTTTTCTTTCAGATATGCCACATCTGTGAATGTACTATCGTAATTGTACCTTAACAATTTGCACTTGCATCTTAATTTTTTTTAATAATTCTCGTCCAATTTATCGATCGACTAATTTAGACCGTATACCATAAATAAATATTATAGAGCGGTCATTTCAACTTAATTTGCTTCATTTACAACGTCATAGTTCTAATATCTAACCTTACTTAAGGGACATATTGCCTCATCTCGCTAGACCAAGTAGCTAATGGTTCAAATCATATTATAAATCAATGGAAATATTAATAAAATTCAGCATTAATGCATATATTTTGGGTAAATTATATAAATCATCACTGAACTTTACTCTCAAACATATTTTGGTGAGTGAAGTTTAGAAACGTTCAATTTACTCAATAAAGTTTAGACTTTAAATGTTTTTTGTTACTAAAGTTTAGACATTGAATGTTTTTTTTTGTCACTCCACCACTCATCATTTTCGTCGTTCGGTACCAAATTTCAAAGTTGTTTTATCTCGCCTCATAAGGCTGAATTCGACCTTCGCTTCACCGAAAAGTATTTCAAAGTCCACGAATCAAGCAAAAAATTTTCGGTTTTTCTCTCGCTGATCTCCCTCAGCTGTTGTCAAATGGAGCCTATTTCTTCCGCCGTTTGAATTTTGGAAAAGTTTCTTAGTAAATAGGACCAGATTTACTGATAGTATAGCAGAGATGAGGACTTCGATTGGCATAGTTTTCATACATCGCCAAATGAGATTTTGGTTACCTTACATGGCGATTGCAGTAAATAGGAACTTATTTGGCCCCTAACTCTTCCTTTGTTTATTTCTTTATTTTTTTTTAAAAGTATGGATAACAATTAAATTCAAAATTAAATAATAGTAATAACACAATTTTTTATCTAATAAAATATTTGTTCGAATAAATAATAATAATATAATTAAAATAATAATTTCAAAAAATATATAATTTAAAATATGAATCAGATATCAATATCTATATTATTTATTATGTGTCTTGTTAAGTTAATGTATAATGAATTTGTTTCACGAGTTAACCGGAAATTAACTCGGTAAAAAATTAAAATTTAGGACGTGTGGAGTGGTAACAGTGGCAAAGTATGACATGTTTCATCCAGATGACCCATATTTGAACACCATGCGTGCACAGTATGTATACATTATTAAAAGACCGAACATGTACTACTATGTAATCACACTAACATATTAAAAAATTAAAATCCAAAAGTTATTAACATAACCATTTTTATTATGAGGGTGTTTATATTTTTCAATAATTCTATTATTTTTAAAACTTAAAAACTTTTATGTTATATTTATATTTATTTATATTATTTTTTCTTCCACCTACAACGTGTAAAAACAAAATCTAATAATAATATGGTTACATTTTAATACACAAGCTGTGTAAAAAAATTACACAACCCTTCATATTTAAACTATAAAATCTAAAAACTTAAACTCCTAACCCTAACACCCAACAACTTAAACCCTAAAAGCCTAATCTCTAAATTCTAATAATAAATCCTAAATTCTACACCCTAATTCCCTAATCCTTAAACCCTAACCTAAATCCCTAAACTCTAAAATTAAAAGGGTATCAAAGTATTTTTCTTAATAATATGGAAAAACTACCTAAATAATACCCACATATTCCCCGCGTTACTATTTTGGTACTCAAACTATTTTTTAACAAAATAATACTTAACGTTACATTTCGCATTTTATTTTTGCACCTCGCCGTTAAAAATTAACGACTTGTTGATTATGAGAGAGAAATTATACATGTCAGGCTATATATCATTTTTCTCTCCTAATCAGCATGTCGCATATGATTTTTTATGATTTTAGTCGATGTGGCATGCTGACTATAAGAGAAAAATAACATAGCAATATGTCACATGTGATTTTTTTCTTCTCTCATAGTCAGCATGCTGTTAATTTTTAACGACATGATACCAAAATAAAAACAAAATATAACATTAGGTACAAGGTACCATTTTATCCAAAAAAAATAAATAGGTGATGTACCAAAACATAAACACACGTAAGGCATTTTTAGGGCAATATTGGTTTTCGGTTTAATAAATTGGGTTATAAGGCACACTACCCTATAATTGGGGATCTACGGTAAAAACTACAATGAATAGAAGACGCCACTTGCAGGTGGCATCTTTTTTAATTTTTTAATATTTAAAATTTAAATTTCAACGAAGACGCCACACGCAGGTGGCGTCTTCATTAAAGAGTGGCTGTTGAGACGATAAATCCAGCCAATTACTGCAGCATTGACTTGGGCAGCGGTAAAGGCGCGGTAGTTACGCGTATTTAATTGAGGACGCTACCTTATGTGCCTATAAATTGGAACGACAGAACGAGTTGTGGGAGAGGAAAAAATTGAGTGAGGAGTTGGAGAGGAAAAAATTGAGTGAGAGATGTGTGGGTAAAAAATGAGTGAGGGAAAGTTTTTTTTTTTGTGCAGAGAGTTTAGGGAAATTTGAGTTATCAAATTTGGGTATGTAAATTTTTAGTTAATTTATAGATTATTTGATTATTATATATTTATTAATCTTATTTATTTTTTTTGTTGCATGAGGTGAAGAGATTGTAAGGGAAGCATTTGGAGCACATTTTCGTTGATTAAGTACTTATTTTTTAATTTTTATAAATTAAATGTAGATATTGTAGACATGTAAGATTTTATTTTAGGGTAATAATAATAATAATTAATTATAGAATTATAGGATTTTAGGATAATAATAATAAGTTGAGCATTGAATTAGAATTTTTATTAAAGTAGCTATGTGGAGTTTAAATATTTTTCTAGGGTATATTATATACTTTGTTGTTTTAGAAATTATTTGATACATGTATATATATATATATATATTCTATTATATAATTAAGGGAACTATATTCGAATAATTGTAGGTATATTCGAGAACAAAAATTAGTATAATTAAGATAATCATATTCGAATAATTCTAGGTATATTCGAGAACAAAAATTAGTATAATTAAGGGAACCATATTCGAATAATTCTAGGTATATTCGAGAACAAAAATTAGTATAATTAAGGGAACTATATTCGAATAATAATTCTAGGTATATTCGAGAAAACAATTAGTATAATTAAGGGAACATATTCGAATAATAATTCTAGGTATATTCGAGAGAAAAATTAGTATAACTAAGGGAACATATTCGAATAATTCTAGGTATATTCGAGAACAAAAATTAGTATAATTAAGGGAACCATAGTCATATAATTCTAGGTATATTCGAAAATAAAAATTAGTATAATTAAGGGAACCATATTCGAATAATAATTCTAGGTATATTCGAGAACAAAAATTAGTATAATTAAGGGAACATATTCGAATAATTCTAGGTATATTCGAGAACAAAAATTAGTATAATTAAGGGACCATATTTGAATAATAATTTTAGGTATATTCGAGAACAAAATTTAGTATAATTAAGGGAACCATATTCGAATAATTATAGGTGCATTCGAGAACAAAAATTAGTATAATTAAGGGGACCATATTTGAATAATTATAGGAAAATTAAGAGAAGAAATGAAATGAAGGCATTTTTTAGTTATATAATTTTTATATTCTAATAAAATAATAAATATTTTTTAGTTAAAGTAGTTGGTGTGCAGAAAAAATTGAGATATGGTGTCTGATCAGTTGTTGCAGTTTGACCCTATGCACATTTCATCTTATATTTGTGTAAGTAATTTGTAACTTATTTATTTATTTATCTTTGAGTAAGAAATGTATGTTAGTTGTACAATGTTATTAATTAAATTTAATTTATTAAATGCAGGATGATCAGCATTGCTTTCGTCGTCGAGGGACGATGACGGATGAGTCGTCTGCTTGCATTGTTCGTCACATACAACAGACGAGATTTTATAATGTGACATTAGTGCGTGGCTATAAGGTGGTCCCGACATTGATAACTGTGTTGATTGAACACTGGAGAGCTGAGACCTACACGTTTCATTTTTCAGTCGGGGAGTGCACGATAACCCTGCAAGATGTAGCTTTACAGCTCGGTTTCCCTATGAATGGAAATGCGGTCGTGGGGCAGAATAACTATAATGTATATGTGATGTGCAACCAATTTCTGGGGAAAATCCCTTTAGAAACCGACAAGAAAGGGTTATGTGTGAAGGTAACCTGGTTGGAGAATGCATTCAGGGTAACCGATGACTCAATCGATGAAGAAGTTGCATGCGCAGCACGTGCTTATATCATGTAGCTCATTGGTGGGGTATTGATGCTGGATAAATCCGGTAATCTTGTGCACACGCAGTATTTGCCATTGCTGGAAATTTTTTGCGCAGCTCGTTCGTATAGCTGGTGCTCTGCGATATTGGCGGTCTTATACCATGAAATGTGCAAGGCTGTTATTGTTAGAAATGAGAACAAGATACTCGATATTGGTGGATGCCTTATCTTAATTCAGTATTGGGCGTGGTATCGACTGCCATATTTGACACCTATAGTCAATACCCAGTTGAGTTTTCACTTGCTGTAAGGTAATACTAAAATCAAAATGCATAATGTGTATTTTTTATTAAAATTATTTCTAATTAGAAAATAAAAAAAATATTTTTCTTGCAGGTGGTGACTTGATTTGATAAATGCGAGAGTGGTGCACAACAACGTTGTTGACGTGAGACTGAAGATCGAATCTGAAGGGAAAAATCTGGTATTAAAGTTGGTTTAAAGTACAGTCTTGCATACCCAAATATTTGTTGATGTTAATATTAATTTTTGACAGTTCATTTGGACATCGTACGACGATGCAGATGTACAGTCTTGCGTACCCTAATATGTGTGAGAGGATGCTACATTTTGGGGTGCAGTTGTGCCGTTGATCTATTTTTCGGTGGTTGAGTTCCAATGCGCTAATAGAGTCCTGTGACAGTTCTGGTATCATCAACCTGTTCCTGGTCCTCCGATTGATCTCAACGATATTCACACAGGAGAACAAAAAATTAGGTTTGATGATAACTGAAGGCACAAACAAGAAAGTTTCATTACTCGTTGGAACAACCATAACTTATATGTGCCAACTAATGTGACTCCACTCCAAAAAGATGGTTTCCGTGACGATTCGGCTTACATGGTATGGTTTTATAACAACAGAAAACCATTACTGGCACTCATGGAAGCGAGACAGATATGACATACAGAGCATATGTGCTCATATCAATATAAAACCGGTTCGTCTGCGCATATGGAGGACCTACAGCTGCCACCAATTAATCCTGCAGAGTGGTCATCATGAAGTTCAGGTGTACCCTCGGGGCATGTATGTGGAGCATACGATTATGATGATCAATGGGATAGAGCACTGCAAATATCCCAGATGTTCCATTCGCAGCACACTAATGTTGGATCATCCAAAGTAAGTACGTTTCAACAACCACCTCCATACTTGCCTACTCCGCCCTTTTTCACTCCGCTATGTGCTGAAGATATGTACGCGACACCATATTCTATGTGAATTTTAGATGACCAGCCAGACGAAGACGAGCAGGATTTGGAGGACCCCTAATCACCACGGAGGATGGCTTAACCCCAACGACGGTATGACCAGACATCTTCCCTGCATAGACAAGAGCTGTCGAGGAGGATGAGAAGATATGATATTTTTTTTCTATTTGGAATTTTCATATTAATGTTTAAATTTTATTTGGAACGATTGCAGTTGTTAATATTTGTCATTTTTTATATATATTATATGGGATTTATATTAATTGTTTAAACTTTTTTTATATTTGCGATTTTATATTAAAGTTGTTTAAACTTTTTCTAATTTGAATTTAGTTTGTTTTATTATTATGGAACAAACGCACTTAATTTAAAAATGTTATGTTACTTCATTAACGAAAGTTTACAAACTCATTAAAAATTGTTGTGACGGCCCGACACAATAGTTAGGACGATTCAGACATTTATCTCTCGTGTGACCGGCCACTCGGCAAAGTCCGCAATGCCTAGTTTGAACTCCCTCTCGATCATCTGGATCATCCATACAAGTATGAATGCGGGAGGAAGTCGATCGACCCTTTAGCTTTCTTCGAAGACTGAAATTTGGTAACCATTCTTCGTAAATTGGATCTGTTGGCCAATATTCCTGATTTGGAATCGTCCTAAACATAGGCCTGTAGATATTTGCCATTGTTTCCAACCTAAAACAATCGTCCACCAATGTATATGGGTCTATACCGACATGTATGCATGCGGCGATTGCGTGAGCGCACGAGTATCTATATGCCTGAAAACAGCCACAGTCACACCAGTTCACATGCAAGTTTACTCGAAACAATTTGTGCTCGTTCAGACGTATCAAGGATTGGACATTAAATTCAGCATCGTTGGGGTCGAAAGAATCCACTCTCATGGCGGTTGCGTCCTCTTGAAGTTTCTTCATACTCCTGTAGAGAGTTTCAGACCATTATTGTCCCCTATTTATTTGAGAGTTGAAGTTTTTCCCTTTGTCGCACCATACTTTGCCCAATCTAAAGTACGTCTCCCAAACAATACTGCAATTGGTAGATGGCGCGTCCCTTTCAACACAGAGTTGGTAGCCTCGGTAAGGTTAGTGGTCATATGCCCGTAACGTCGACCTTCATCATAGGCCTGTGACCATCGTTCCCTGGGAATATCAGCAACAAAATCCTGTACACGTTCTTCGTGCCTTATAAAACGCCTAAACTTCGCATCGAACCTTGACCGAACCGTTTCATACCTTGTTCGTAAAAATGTTAGTTAGTAAACGCGGGTCAAATATCATACATAAATAAATCAATAATTTATACAAATAACAAATTACAACTTACTTGCGCTTAAAATTTCATGACGAATCTGATTGTTCTGGAATTGAGCCTTTGCATTGGCAGCAATATGCCATATATAATAGGCTGGATAAGTATGTGGTGGTCTCCACAAACTTTCGGGCCTATCGATTACTGAAATAGAGCATACCCTCTATCAGAAATCACACAAATCTCATCCTCTTTGATTACATGTCGGCGTAAATTATTCAAAAAGAATTCCCATCCCTCGACATTTTTCTTCTCAACTATGGCAAAGGCTATTGGAAATATATTCATGCCTTCGTCTTGCGCCACAGCAATAAGCAATATTTGTCCGTATTTCCCGTACAACCATGTACCATTAATTTGAATCATACGTTTATAGAGTGTGAATCCTTTAATGCACAGCTGGAATGCTTATAATAACTTACTGAATATTATTTTTCCGGGAATTACTTCACCTTGTAGTGTTATCGCCACAACGTTTCGTACTTCACTGCAGTTCCGGGGATAAATACTTGCATTGCTCGTAATAGAGCCGGTAGCTCATTATATGATTTATCCCAATCACCGTAAACTAACGCCATCGTCTTTTGCTTCGCCATCCACGTCTTATAGTAAGATGATATGTATCCAAGCTGTGCACGGATCGATGCTACCAACACTGCAATGTCGATCCTCAAATTCTTCTCAACCAACAACTTTGTGTAAGCGCATATCAAATCGAAGTCAAAGTTTATGTGGACCTGTGAGATTGAAGTCATGGTACATGAATGTTGATCAATGAACCTTCTGACCTCCCACATCTTCTTTCGTTTCATATACGAAACTCTTATCCTCTAGTTACATTTGCTCTTATAATTCACGCACCTTACACAATATGTTCGGCTATCAGATTTAGCAACGCAATATTGCATATGACGTCTGACGCAGTACTCTTTAATTGCTAACTGAGCATCTTTCTTTGTATCGAATTGAGCTCCGAGTTTCAACTCTCCGTTGGTTGATGCTGAAGAATGACAAAATACATGTGCCTCATATTCTTGATCTTGCATTGCAGCATAATCCACCTCATACATGTGGACTGGAGGCACGTAAGCTGGAAGATTGGGCTCCCGTTGCTGCGGCTTCGGTTGAACATAACCCCAAACCGACGGCTCATCAGCCAATCTATATCTAGCAGACGCTACTGCCCAAACATCTTCCTCAACATCAAGATCATGGCCATGAGCAGCAGCGATCCTAATAGCATCAAGCAACTTGACATCATCATCTTCTGCCACTGGTATAACATTTTCGTCGTCCTCGCTGAAATCATCAACTATTTCGCCCCAACGACCATAAACGTTTTCGGTGTCACAATCCATCGTGATATTCGATCACACCACCGACTCTCTTAATTTACCAAAAAACTCTACCCTAAACTCCTTAAACTTGAATTTTTTTTGAAATAAACAACAAAATAACAAAAAGTCCCATGCAGCTGCTGTGTATATATGCAGATACTGACGCCACCTGCAGATGGCGTCCTTGGTTCGTGTCGCTGCCTACAAACGGCGTTCTAAAAGGAATCTTCAAGACCTGCACGCCATCTGCTCGTGGTGTCTTATCGAGCCAGCTTTATTCGGCTGACAACGGCTGACCACTTTCACTGTAGCTGCAGATTCGCGGCTCAATTTTCGTAATTCGGCTCAAGACGCCATCTGCAGGTGGCATCTTCTAGTCACTGTAATTTTTACCGTAGATCCCCAATTATAGGGCGGCGTGCCTTATATTCCTATTTATTAAACCAAAACCAATATTGCCCTAAAAATGCCCACAGGTAAAAATAATTTTTAAAATTAAATTAATATATATATCCTATGACATAAAGTAATTAAAACACATCACCGCAACAATTTTATTTTATTTTTTAAGAAAATGTTTAAGAAAGGAATATATTTGAAGCAAATTCTCAACTCTTAAGTAAAAGTTAATGATTTTAATAATTTTGCTGACAAAATATATGTTATAACTTTATTTTTAATACAAACGGTTTGGATTCTAATTAGTATCACAGGAAGAACGTGGTGAAGATCTAACTTATTGTATATTTATTATATATATATATTGTATTTTAGTTTGATTCTTAGTTTGGTCTCATATTATTTTTCTCATTTTACTTTTTTATCACCTTGTCTCACTATTATTACGATTTAAAAATGATATGTTCCAATTAAAACATATCATGTGAACTGTAAAAATTAATAATAAATTTGTTTAAAAGAAAAGACTCAAATAAAATAATGAAAATGCCTAAAAGATCTTAAAAAGTCTGAAAAATATAATATTTCTTAAAAAACTCAAAAACTATAGTTTCCAAATTTTTTCATTTTTAGGAACTCGTGATTTTTTAATTTTAGAAAACAAAGCATAATTATTATTTCAGAAAAATATAAGTTTAAAAAATAAATTTTGAAAATTATACTTTTTTTAGAATTTTTCATTTTTTAAAGATTCTTTTACAATCTTATGAGTTATTTATATATATATATATATATATATATATATTTGAACTTTAAAAAAATTATTGCACGTGACATGTTTTATTGGAATATATATGTAACAATGAATTGACAAAATGATAGTGCATGAATAAATTGATAAAAAATAATAATATGAGGGCTAAATTAAGAATTAAGCTAAAATATATGGGAAAAATAACTATTAAACCTATTATTATATATCACCGTTCACCATGAGATTCATATAATCTTTTTAATTATCGTAATGTTAATATAATGTGTGTCATACAGCAAATCATTTTCATTATTTTTCACATTATTATCATTGAAAGCATTCTAAGGGGGAAAATAGGAACTTCAATAATAATAAAAAATAATAATAATTTTCTTCTTCTTCTTCTTCTTCTTATTATTATAGCACGAGAAAATGATTTCAAAACTCTCTTTTTATCAATTATTTTATCGGTTGATCTAACTGCTCATATTTCTTTTCTTATATTTGTTTAAGTCATGTGTTTTAAATCTATTAGAAACTATCCATTCCACTACTAAAGTTTTTTATTCCCTTCTTCTCTAGGTAGGATTAAGATTTGTCCAACAAAATAATAATATCAACGAGATTTGTCCAAGTGATAAGTAGCTTGGTATCATTTAAATATGTATTAAGTTTGAAGCCTTGTATATATAAAAAATTCTCACTAAAAGATTTACCCACTAAAACTAACTTTGCGACTCAAATCGGTTTAGAAGAATTATAACCTGAAAATCGAGAAGAACCAAATAATAATAATAATAACCTTAGCCGACTCTAATTCTTTAACTTCAAAACGAATTAAAATTGGCTTAAGGGTTTAATAAGCCCTTAAACTTTTGTAAAAAAAATCAATTAAGCTTTTAAACTTTTTTGCACCTAATTAAGCCCTCAAACTCAAGAAAAAAATCAATTAAGCCCATAAACTTTTTTGTACCCAATTAAGCCCTCAAACTCAAGAAAAAAAATCAATTTGGCCCTTTGACCAACGTTGACAGTTAAATTTTCTTGGCATGTGTCGCATCAGGATAATGCCACTTGACATTTCTAAAAAAATTTGAACTTTAATTTTTTTAAAATATATAAAAATCCATTTTTTTGAAAAATCTAAAAAATTAAATATATAAAAATAAAAAATATATATATTTTTTAGATTTTTATATATTTTTTCAATTTATTTTTTATAATTGTGTAATAATACTTAATATTTTTAATTTTTAAAATATTTTAATCTTTTGAAAAATTATTATTTATTATTTTTAAATAAATTTCAGAATTAAAAATATTTTTTATATTTTTAACATAATTTCCAAATTCTTTAGATTTTTTCAGATTTTTATATATTTTTTAAAAATTAAAGAAATGACAAGTGACATTATCCTGTTGCGACATATGCCAAGAAGATTTAAAAAACGTTAAATTTAACGGTCAAAATGTTAAATTAATTTTTTTCTTGAGTTTGAGGACTTAATTGGGTGCAAAAAAAAATTTAGGGGCTTAATTGATTTTTTTGTAAAAGTTTAAAGGTTTATTTAACGGTCAACATTGGTCAAAGGGCCAAATTAATTTTTATCTTCAGTTTGAGGGCTTAATTGGATGAAAAAAATTTAAGGACTTAATTATTTTTTTTATAAAAATTTAAGAGCCATTAAAATTTAATCCAAAAGTTTACTATAGTTAGTATTTAACCCTAATCTCCCTTGCTTAACCATGGATAATCCACTTATTGGATTTAGGATTTTACAAAAGGAAAAGAAAACATTCCCTTCTCAATCTCCTCTGTTATTTTTCCATCTTACGATTTGTTGTTGAAAGGAAATTGAACGAAGGCCTTATCGCTTATTCTCTTCTCCTCTTTAACTGATCTTTCTTTCTTTTTTTTCCTGGGGAAACTTTTTTTGTGCGCGTGTTTTTGTTTCTGACAGTGCCCTGTGACTTGTGCACACTCTTCTGTTGATCCCAAATTTGCTTTCCATGTAAACTGGTGTGTATTTCTTCTATTAATATGCCTTTTTCGCTTTGATTTTACCTTTTTTCTGGGTTTTCTTTCTTATTTAGGGGCTAGTAAGATCTGGAATTAGGGATGGGAAATGGTTGCTCTAAGTTGTGAATGTAAAGATAACCTTATGGTGTTTCTAGTTTGGTTATAAATGCATTGATTTTTTTTCTTTTACGGGTGAGATTTGATCTGGGTATTCTGGAAACTTTCGTGTTTTTTTCCTTTTTTTCCCCCTTTTTGTGGTTTCTGGATTGGGTTGCTTGGAGTGGGTTAGGAGATGAAAATTGAATTGGGTATGGGAGGTGGGGTTTGGAACGATGAAGATAAGGCTATGGTTGCGGCTGTTTTAGGAACAAGAGCATTTGATTACTTGATATCGAACTCGGTTTCGAATGAGAACCTTTTAATGACCATAACCAGTGATGAAAATCTCCAAAACAAGCTCTCGGATCTAGTGGACCGCCCCACCGCTTCTAATTTCAGCTGGAACTACGCCATTTTCTGGCAAATTTCGCGGTCCAAGTCCGGCGATTGGGTCCTCGGTTGGGGCGATGGGTGTTGCCGAGAGCCTAAAGAAGGAGAAGAATCCGAGACGACTCAGATTCTTAACTTACACCTCGAGGACGAGACTCAGCAAACGATGAGGAAAAGGGTTTTGCAGAAATTGCATACCTTGTTCGGTGGATCGGACGAGGATAATTATGCACTTGGCTTGGACAGAGTTACTGATACTGAGATGTTCTTTTTAGCTTCCATGTATTTTTCTTTCCCACGAGGAGAGGGAGGCCCTGGGAAGTGTTTTTTGTCCGGGAAACACGTATGGGTCTCGGATGCATTGAAACCGGGTTCGGATTATTGTGTTCGGTCTTTTTTGACAAAGTCTGCTGGGGTTCGAACCATTGTTTTGGTCCCTACTGATGTTGGTGTTCTTGAATTGGGGTCTGTTAGATCGGTGCCAGAAAGCTTAGAGTTGTTGCAGTCGATAAGAAGTTCGTTTTCGTCAAATTCTTCGGTTCTTAGGGCAAAGGAAATGGCTGTACCATCTGTACCTGTGGTGAATGAGAAGAAACATGAGACTTCGTCCCATTTTTTGAATTTGGGGATTCTGGAAGGTGTTCCAAAGATTTTTGGGCAGGATCTGAACAACATTTCACATGTTCATTCCAATCATCGGGAGAAACTAGCTGTTAGAAGGATGGAACATATGCCAACATGGGGAGCTTATGCTAATGGTGGTAAGCTTCCGTTTTCGAGGAATCAAAATGGTGTTCATGGTTCCGGTTGGCCACATGTTCATGGTGCGAAACAAGGGAATCCTACCGACTTTTCTGGTCCTCAAAATGCGGCAAATAATATTCAGGAGCTTGTTAATGGAGCTAGGGAGGACTTTCGGTTTAATCATTACCAGTCGCAAAAGCCTATTCAAATGCAAATTGATTTTTCAGGGGCTACCTCAAGGCCTTCTGCTGCAGCTACTCAGCCATTAAGTGCTGAATCCGAGCATTCAGATGTTGAAGCTCCTTGCAAGGAAGAGAAGCCGAGTGCAACTGATGAAAGGAGGCCCCGAAAAAGGGGTCGAAAGCCTGCTAATGGTAGAGAAGAACCTCTTAATCACGTTGAAGCCGAGAGGCAACGGCGTGAGAAACTGAACCAGCGGTTCTATGCCTTACGTGCTGTGGTGCCCAACATATCCAAGATGGACAAAGCTTCATTACTGGGAGATGTAATAGCTTACATCAACGAACTTCAGGCAAAACTGAAGGTCATGGAATCAGAAAGGGAAAAGTTCGGTAGTACTTCAAGAGATTCGCCTGGGCTAGATCCCAACGCAAACAGAGAGAATCATATCGGAGCGGCTAATATCGATGTTCAAGCAGTTCAAGATGAGGTTGTTGTAAGAGTAAGCTGTCCTTTAGATTCACACCCTGCATCAAGAGTAATCCAAGCATTCAAAGAGGCAGATATCAATGTACTCGAGTCTAAACTGGTTGCATCAGACGATACCGTGTTCCACACATTTGTTATCAAGTCCCAAGGATCCGAGCAGCTAACAAGGGAAAACCTGATTGCAGCATTCTCTCGCGAACCAAATTCATTACAGCCATTATCATCATCTCTTGGATGGCACACAATTGCATTATAACATCGTCCATAGGCATAAAAATTAATGCGAAGAAACCCGTTTTGAAGCTTCGTCAGAGGTTTTTGGATCATACAGCAAGGGATCCTTAAAACAGGAGTACGAAAGGCCTACTAGGAGTAGAAATAACTACTTATTGACCAAGTAGGGCAGCAAAGTTTATGTGATTTGTTTTTATATTACATACATATATTGTCACAATGAGTTGTTTTTGCAAGATAACTTAAACTTCCAAGTTTAGTTGGCTGTTTAGAAACTAGTTTTTTTATTATTATTATTATTTGTTTCAGTTTTTTTGTTCTTTGTTTCATCATAATCATCGTATTACAATTCAATATGCGTATTGGTTCCATCTTTGATCAGGTTTTATTCTGCAAGTGATTTGATAAATGTTTATGTAGACTTCGAATTTATGGTTTATGGTTCGAGTGTTTGTTTAATTTAAGAGCTACCAAGTTGGTAGGCTGCATAGTTAAACTTAGATACCACTCTTTCAACAACTTTTAAGGAAACATGTTTTCACTGTAGTTATATAGGCTGATTATTTTAGTCAAACGTGACAGACTCACAGGTGAAAACCAAAAATAATTAAATAAAAACTTTGCTACTGCAGTCCAATAGAATCTATGATTAAAAAAAGAGTCCTTCAACTTAAAAACCGAACCAGTTGTGACTATTTTCCTTGTAAAAACAATAAAGGGTGTGTTAGAACTTTAATCTTTGGTCCTAAGAAGACAAATTTTCTAACAAAGAGCAAGCAAAGTAGATATAGTAAAGAAGAATCATTTGTTTTTCTGGGGAAAAAGGGCCATCAAAATTGAGGTATCTCTTAACTTTGTCTGAAAAGAACATTGTGAACCAAAAATTATAAAGGATACAATGAACCGTTTGAGCAGATCTTGTTGAATAACTGGGTTAAGTGGTCCTATACAATCCGCGTTGCTACAGTGTTTCCAGCCAATCAAATACCATTGACATTCTACATGTGGTACATGTGTTTTGTTTCAGATTTTTTCCTTGACAAATCCACACCTTTACATGTGTTTTTGCTAGATTCATGTGTTTTGTTTCCAAGTCTGAATCCGTTTTTTTTTATTAATTAATCTAAACCAAGATTATTAATTTGCACTTAACTACTTCATCTTCAACCCTACCCCATCTTCCATTACTTGAACGTGTGTGCCTTGGATCTCATCTCCCATGTGCACCATTTTCTGTTTGTTGGAAGATTTCGTTGTCTGAAATTTGAACAAATGGATAAGTGATGAAACATGTGGCCAAAAACGAGTGGGGCCACCATTGAAGGTTGCTTCATCCGTTTGCTCTCTCTCTCTCTCTCTCTGTGTGTGTGTTTGCCTTGGATCTCATCTCCCACGTTGCCTTGTAGTTCACATGTAAGGCCCCGTTTTTTTTTTTTAATTAAAGAGAGAAATATTATATTTTTAAGGTTAATATCGAAAAATAGACGTTTAGCTGACACACCGTTTATCGTATTTAAAAAAATAATCGCCTCAAAAATTATAAAATTTTGAGATTTTATAAAAATCTGGATTTTTTATAAAAAATGTTTTACTTTTTTAATTTTGAAAAAACAAAATAAACATGTCACGTGTCAAGCATTGATTAGTTAAGATTTTTTTAACACTTTCTAACGGCCAGACGCTTAGAATTGCAACATTATAAACTTTAGGCACCTAAAATTATAACGGTTAAAACTTTGAGCACATATTTTTTAAAAAAATACTTCAGACACATAAAGTTCAAAATAGATATACTTTGGGTACCTATTTTTCATTTAAGCCATATTGTAACGTAAAGATAAGTTACACAATTGGTCACTGAAAAAAGATTATTTTCAAACAAATCACCGAGTTATGTTCAGTATTTATTTTAGTCACTCAATTATATATATATATATATATATATATATATATATATTTTGAGGTGTTGGATCTAGGATTCAAACTCAAGTCCTTACCAAAAAAACAACTCACAATTGCTAAACCACTGCACCCAAGTACTACATTTGTTAAAATGTTTGGCATTTTTTTTGGCCAAAAAAATGTTTAGAATATAATATTTTAGGTAAAGTTGAAACCGACTAAGTTTTTAACCTAAAATTCAAATTAATTACGTTAATCGTATATAAGTTTTAGGTTGAGCTAGAGTGCAAATTAATTACATTAATTGTGTATGGAACATTGTTTACTTTTTAAATTATTTGTGAATTTGACTTAAATTTAGGTAGATTTTAAAATAATAGTTAATTTTTATTAGTTTTTATATTGTTTATAAAAATCTTAATATCTTTTTTTTAAATTTAATAATCTTAATATCTGCTTGTTAATAAAAATTCAATTTAAAAAGCATAAAACTGTAAAACAAAATAGTAAATTTTTAACTATATGAAAATCATTTAATTATTTTTTATTTTGTTGTCTTTTTACTTATTTTTTAAATTTAATATTTTACAGAAAATCAACGTAATTAATTTGAACTCTAGTTTAACCTAAAACTTGTTCACAGTTAATGTAATTAATTTGAATTTTATATTTAAAACTGTTTGCTTCTCAATTTACTTAAAACAATATATTCTAAACAATTAATATATGTAGCACTAGGGTATGGTGGTTAAGTAGTTAGGAGATTTTGGTAGGAACTTGGTTTTAAATCTTAGGTTTAACCTTCTAAATAAAAAATGTTTTTTTCCCTAAGTTTTCTCAATCAATCAAATTACAACACATGTCATAACAACATGAGAACATGTGTCATTAATCGAAATTAACCTTGAGTGACTAAAATATATATAGTTGGGTGGCTAAAATGTACATGAAACCTAACTTTGATGTCTTGTTTGCAATAAATTAATTTTGGTGAGCAAAATGATTTTTTTATATAATTGAATGACTACATGTATAATTTATTTTGTGCCGCATCTTATATAATTAGTTAATTACATGACAATTGTTCGAATTCAAATATTTTAAAAGTTATAACACTCATTAAAGAAAATTCAAAATTCAATTTAAATACTATAGTGTTTGTAATGCATTTGCGGTGAGATTAAAAGTCCATGGCACGTTTTCTAACTCTAAAACGTGTTAATTTCATTCATAATGGACGAAATAATTTATGGTTTTGGTGGACTTTACTAGTCGAATTTTAGGCTACTTGTGGACGCCGGATGAATGAAGCCTAAACCCGAATTAACATGATTCGAATTAAATTGATTTAATCTAAAATGTCTGAGAAAACCTTAATATATTTAAATTTGAATAGATCAAAATCTAAAATGATCCATGCTTACAATATTTTGATGGGAAAAATTTAGAAGGATCAAAGCTCTAACAGAAATGATATGTTTTTTTAATCTAAGTCATTCATACTATAAAATAAGACCATACAAGGTAAAAATTAAATAATAAAACAACTCGAAAAAATATATAAACAAATATTATTGTCAATAATGAAGGATAATCATGTCAACGTCAATATAATAATTGAGCATGACAACATTTTGACAACTAACTTTATCATGTATCTAGAGTAATTACACACATATCCATATGATACAGCAAATACGATGGTCCAAAGTAGGATAAATCGACAAAGAAAAATAAACAACCACTAATTGAAGAGCTCTTGATAAATCTAACTCTGGAAAAAAAAAACTTGCAAAAAAGACAAAAACTTGTACGAAAGAAAAAACATCAATTATTTTCATAAGAAAAATGAAAAACTTGTTAAAAATTATAAATTTGTAAAATAAGTATATACAACAAATCATAGAAATAAGAAAGAGAAAAAAAAAAGAAAATAGGAAGTTGAGGAATGACATGAACTTCAAATCGACTCATTGTACCAAAAAAGACTTGAAATATAGACATTATATATGATTTAATTTCGTTAATATTTGTAAATAATTAATTCAAACACTTATGAGGCATAAAAAATATTAGTTTTGAACAAAAGATCTGTATATTAATCAATATTTACCAGGTCTAATCTTCAGTAAAAAAAAACAAATCTGCAATATGTTACCAAATTTGAACCATTTACAAAATGTTTCATCTGCAATACATTAATAAAGTAACCATGTGAAATCAATACTTCCAAGCTAAAAAGATAACACAGTTCCCTAATACAACTAAATAGGAGACCTGAGCTACGAAAAACGGCATAAGTTTCAATTAACTAAATATCACTATCAATCGTGTTTACCTCTGCAACAGCAGGCGTCATCGAGTTGTCACCATTTTGCTTCCCGTTCACACTTTTTCCGCATCTTCTATCACGGCAGAACCGGGAAACATGCCCATTCCTGCCACAATAGTTGCATATTAAGGGCTTACTATGCATTTCTGATTCTCGCCTCTTCCAAGGCACACCTGGTTTCTTCGTATCTTTTATCCTCGGGTCAAGATTGTCAGCTGGATGAAAGCTTGCAGACTTTGAATGCTCTGCTTGCTTGACTCTGTGACGGTACAACTCCTCAACTCTTACGCGGTCCATCAACATCCAGAAAGAAAGGTGTTCTAAACGCATCAACTTAATGCAGAAATCCTTCCAGGATGGTGGAAGCTTGGAAATGATGGCACTAACATGAAAATTCTCATCAACCATTATCCCAGATGCAATGATAGAATTAGAGATGCCATTGAGTTCTCGTATTTGCTCAACAATTGATCGTCCATCGACAATCTGAAATTCAATGTACTTTCTAACTTGAGCTCTCTTTGTTCCGAATTCCTCATAAAGATAAACCAATTTTAACTCTTCCCACAGCTCTTTAGCTGTCTTAGCTTTCTTTGAGAATTGATAATACAGGTTATCAGATAAGGCATTCAAAATGCAGTGGCGACACAGGTAATCATCATTCATCCACTTTTTTTCAGCAACTTTGGCTTGAGCCGGTTCCTCACTGGTTTCTTCACGATTAAGATTAAGACTAGGGCATCGATCCGTAAGTACATATGCAATCTGCAATTGCTTTAAGAAAAGTTCCATCTGTTCCGCCCAGGAATGGTAATTCTTTCCATGAAAACGAGTGGTTTCAATAGGGGAAAGTTCATGACAAATAGCAGTCACTGAATTAGACATATCTCCATTCTGTTGACCATCAGGTTTTGTTCTGCAAATATTTATTCAAGGGCCCAAAGTCAGTACATCATTACGCAAAAGGCTCTCAAGTTAAAAATCATCGAGCAATATTAAATCTGCATTTATCCTTGGTTATCGACTTTACCGGAAACTTCCTGTGTATCATTGATAGCCAAGGTAACAATAAAGAAACTACTACATTGCTAAACTCGAAACTCAAAATGGAGTCCCACCTTAACTTTGATTGCATCTTAGCGATAGCTTCGTCAATTGCAGGGAAACTATTCTTTAAAGCTGACCAGGTTTCAATTGCCATGGTAACTCCTGGAGTAGGAAAGGGGAAATGTATGTTGAGAGAGGAGCGTTTGGTTCCGATACAGAATATAGCATGATAAAAAAACAGCTCTGGTAACAACGAAAAATGAAAAAACCGTTAGACATTAAGAAGAGCAAGTCAGTCTAGAGAGAATTAACCGTAAAATCAATTCGATCAATTAAATGATGGAGTAGTAAGTAGTAAGAATCACTACTTCTTATCCATCGTGACTCGGGATTCACTATAAACGACAACAGAAAACGAGCACGCCTCTTCTTTTCCATGATTTTCATTTGTTAAATGAAAGAGGAAGAAGAAGATGATATCTGGAAAGGAAAAGAAATAAAAGAAAAAGTAAGGTAGCGTAAGGGGAGCATATATAATATATATGATAGGATCCGTTTACACAGTTAAAGAGTTTTTTTTTTAAGTTTTACACGTTTGGATGGTTGACATGAATGACTGAGATTAACAGTAAGATATGTGAAGATTATCACTTGAAAAAAACTAAACAGTTAATCTCAGTAATATATTTCACCCATCCAACCATCCAAAAAACGTGTAGTACTCATAGTTTTACATTGTGTATAAGTGGATTCTAACCATATATATCACAATACCTGTTGCAGATGGGAGCTCTTTTCCATTTTTTACATAGAACTCTCTAACGGATACATAGCTTTTTCCTCTAAAATCATGAACAGTCACATTTGTCATGTCTGCAAGCTGAACCAAAAATAAGAAATCTTCAATAAAAAGCAATGATTAAGTAAACGAAAACCAAGTTACAACACGGGGTTCGATTTTTTTCTTCATTTTTTCAAGTCCAACACGAGTTCTTTACACTAAACTATAATTACTTTCTTAATTACTTCAGTTAATACACTGAATAAAACTTTAACAAAACGTTCATGCTTTAATAAATAGGATTCCAAGCAAACTAAGCTGAAACAGATTGCTGATCCAGCTTCTAAAGTAAAAAACATTTATTCGTTAACATTTTCAGTTTCCAAACAACGAAATAGATCTCCCATTATAGTGTACAAATAAATTCTACTACTACTGGCTAAACATTTCAATAATTAATCAACCCGCAGAAAAATGAATGATTCGAACCTTACAGATAAGGCGATCTCCGTCCCCTTCAATTTCTTTCTTAACCGTAACAATTTCTTTAGCTTTCTCCTCCTCGGGCTTAGAAATGGGTTCCTCTCCATCCCCATTTTCCTCGACGGTAGAGAGAAGAAAAGACTCCACCAATTCTCTAATGAACTTTCTGTAACATAAATCAGAAAGGTCGATTCCAAGTCGCTCAGAGGCCGTGACTCGGACTTTGAACTCGGTCATATCTTTCATATCGGCTTTGCTCAATATATCCTTCACCGTTTCCTCGATCTTTTGCCGAGTTTCTTGGTCCATATTGTGTTTGGGATGGGGAAAAAAGGAGAGAATGTGCGAGGAAGAGATAATAGACAAATAAAGGTATGTCGATGTTTCTGGGGAAATTTTTCTTTGGGGGGTTTTTACTTTGGTGGATAGTGAGAAGAGTTGTAAATATAAGGACTTTATGAAGTTCCGCTTTCCCTTCCTTCCAGGGAAAGAGAAGAGTAAAAGGTTTTTTTTTTTACCAAAATTTCTAAATAAATTTGGATTATTTTTTAGGGTAAAGTACATAATATGAATTGATCATTAAGTTATTTTAAAAATTATAAAATAATTATAAATTTTTAAAAGTTATATGATAGGTATTATTCTCTAATTTTTATTATAAAATAATGATTGAGCAAATAGATAACAGGCTCTTACGAAAAATTATACAATATCATATTTAAATATTATATTTATAAATTCAATTAATTTAATCTTAATTCGAACAAATTCATTAATTTTATCCTTCACTATTGAAAGGCTCTATGTCTTCAACTGAAAATAGCTCTGACGAAGAGTGTAGATGTTTCTTTGAATTTAGAAAAACAAAAAACGAAAAAATATAGACATTTTGACACGATCGATTTTAGAGTGGTTCGACATTCTAACCAAGGTCTACATTCACTACCTTAGTATCCACACTAAAGATTTCTCAATTCACTAACAATAAATTCTTTCTTTTTACAGGCTCAAGGAGTAACCTTACATCCATATCTTTTCACGGGCTAAGAAAGAGTTCTCTCTCTAGTTTTTATAAGGATAAACTAGAATATATCTCTCAATTACGAGGCGAGGTCTTGACAATGTAAACATAATTTACCTCTCTAAGTGGATGTTTACACATTTTGGCTCACTAGGATTTGACTAAAGAATACAAGAGATTACAAGAAATAAACAATGAAAAACTCTACTATTTTGATCTTTAAGCTTGGATGTTCATCATCTTCTTCTTCAAGTGTCTTTGGTTTGTATGTATGAATTGGGATGGAAAACTAGCCGTTGGAGATGAAAACTAGCAGCTGAAAACTAGTCATTGGGGACTTTTAAATTACTTGAAAATATTTGTTTGAGTAAAAAATATTTTAAAAGCTTTCAAACATGTTTTTCAAGTTAAATGGGCTTTGAATTGTTTTTGCAATATTTGTTCAAGTCTAAAAATATTTTTCACTTTGTTATATCAAAATAAATATCTCAACAATCTCCCATTTTTGATATAATGAAACCACTTCAAAATTATTTTTAAAAATCCCCCACTTAGAAAAATAATTTTAGAAAAATATTTAAAGCTCCCCTTTTTATTTTTAAAATTAAATTTTTCGAACTTATCTCTCCCCTTTTTGTTATATCAAAAATAATTCAATCTTTAAGGTTCAAAAAATAAAAATGGAGAGTAAGTTAATTCTTTTGAAAACAAAAGCTATCCTTAATAAGTGCATTACATTTTAAATTTTAGCTCAAAATACTTTAACACTTAAAAAATCATTGAATTTCAATAAAAATGATCAAGTTTTAAAATCCATGAAATTCAATTTATCCAAGACTTTTTTTTTAAAAAAAAAGTATGCATTAAAATGAATAACAATATTTAGAACTCATATGCACAAAGCCTTAAAGAATGTTATGCACTAAAATGATTTTTAACACTCAAAATTGCACAAACATTCAAAAATCATTAAGACAAGTAACCAAATTATATAATCGACTAGATTAAGCTTATAGGTTACCCATCTTTAATATGTGATCATGCCACCTTTGCAAATGAGAGAAAGATTGATTGTTCATCATGATTCCTTGAGCTTGATGTCGAACAAATTAGATCTTCAATGTCGGTTGAATGTAGAAATGGTTTGAGCACTCCTAGGATCTCCTCAAAGATTGTTAGACCGTTGATTTGAGTTCCGCTCTGATCCAATTAAAAGTCTCGATGTCTTAAATCCAAAATAACTCTGATGAATGGTGTAGAGGTTTCTTTGAATTTGGGAAAACAAAAACCGAAAAATGATGGACATTTTGACACGATTGATTTTAGAGTGGTTCGACTTCTAAACCAAGTCTATATCCACTACCTCAAATCCACTAGATTTGCTTTCCCTTTGAGGCTCAAGGAGATAACCTTACAACTCCCTTAAGGTTTATACCCCAAAACCTTAAGAACACTCTCAAATAAAGAAAACAAATTTAGCAAATTAAGAAAACCTCACAAGGCAAGTGTTTGCACAAATTAAATCTCTCACCCAAATAACACTTGAGCAAAAATAACATTGATAGCTCACAAGTGTTTTACAATGAAAAATACAACAATTAAGCACACTAAGACTCTTTGATGTTGGTATTTTCTTTCCAATATGATTCTTGTTGTTGATGAGATGCTTTGACCTTGTTTTTATATTCTCTCTATCAATACTAGCCGTTGGGATGAAATAAAGCCGTTACCTACCAAAAAATACATCATTTATAATACGAGGGATCAATCTTTTTAGGAAAGGGATCGATCATTTTTCAAAAATATGATCGTTACAGCGAAGGGATTAATCCCTTAAATCAGGGGATCGATACTTTTGCACTTGGAGACTAAAAGCAAAAATATAACTGAATCTGCCCATAAAGGGGTCGATCCCTTTATTTAGGGGAACGATCCTTTTTGCCTTGAAATATGGAAAATTGATTTTGTGGTGCAAAAACGGATCATACTTGTTTTGAAAAAGATCAGCTAAGTTTGAAATCATTCGAAATGAATTTTTCAAGTTTGTTTGGACTTTGAATTATATTTGAATTATAAATGAAATTTTCAAGATCGGCTAATATATTTGATTAAGCCCAAAAACATTTTTCTTTTAATTTGTTATATCCAAATATTAATTCAACAATCTCCCCCTTTTTGATATAACAAAACTCTTTGAAAAATTGTTTTTAACAAATGCTCTCCCTTAGAAAAATAATTTTTGAGTTGATGAATGATTTAGAAAACTTGTTTTAAATCAAAAAATATTTAAGCTCCAATTTTTCTAAAACTCATTTTCTCCCATTTTTATTATATCAAAAATAATTCAAAAAATTGTTAGCACATTATAACAAAGAAGAATAATCAACATTAAGGCTAGAATTAAAGGAATAAATAACAACAACAAAACATTAATATCCATAGGTTCTTAAATTAAAATTCATAAAGCATCCATAAGTACCAAAATAAAGTAGCAACATAAGTATTAAAGTTCTAAATCATTTCCAACAAAGAGTCGTAATAAAAAGTAGCAGTGTCTCAAAGCAAAGGTAAACCTAAGCATAATATGATATGATGCTCATGCATGCATGCATATAAGATGAAGATGATGGATGAGGGAAAGGGTAACCCTCGAACTTGTGTTAAAGAGCGCTAATCACATCTCTCAAAGAATCCTGACGCGCTTCAAAAGTATCAAGTCTAGAATCTATGTGAGACCTAAGAGATCCGATAGACGAGTCCACATGACGAACAAGAGACGCATGAAGCCCCCTCAAAGACATGTCATGAGGTCTACCACCGATCGAAGCTATGGGAACGTCGACCATATATTCATCCTCATGTTCTTCATCTCCCTCTTCATGGTGTTCTGTTTTAAGAACTTTGCCTTTTTTCTTCACCCAATTCATAGAGAATTCGAGCTCCTCTTTGTATCTCAACCGATCCATGGAATGACAACCAATAATATTGTCGGTGGGATGATCGATAGTAGCAACAAATGTCTTCTTCTTGAATTTTCTTGATTCATTCCTCTTTAATTTAGGATAATCATATTTGATGTGTCCCAATTTCTTACAATTGTAGAACACAATGGGATCTCTTTTTTTCCTTGATTCATGCTTCTAATCTTATTTACTTGAATTCATGAATCTTTTGAATTTTTGTGTTAGTTCTTCCATCTCTTCATCTTCATCCTCTTATTCACTAGAGTCATCTTCTTTACTAGTAGAGGATTTTAGAGCAACACCAACATTCTTTTCTTATTCTTTTCTTCATTGTCTCATCAACTCACGAGTTAGCAAGGACTCCGTGAGCTCATCAAGCTTCAAAATTTTAAGTTTTTTAGCTTCAATGATGGTAGTCTTCTTAGAGTCTTACGAGTCAGAAAGAAAATAAATAAGATTTCGAACAAATTTGTCTTCCAGAATGATCTCTCCATATCCTTTGAGCCCACTTACTATAACAGAGAAATGATTAAACATCGTCTTGATGTTTTCATCCGGATCTATCTTGAAGTTCTTATAGCTAAAATTGAGGAGTCCAATCTTGGTCTCCTCCACTTTATTAGTTCCTTCATAAGTAACTTCTAGCTTGCCCCATATCTTATTGGCACTTGAGCAAGAAGACATCTTTGTATACTGGTCTGATCCAAAGGCACAAAACAAGATGTGCATGGCTTTGTCGTTAACTTGCAACTTATTTCGATCGTTATCGATTAATCCTTACCTTGTTTTAGAAATGAATCAGTCTTCCACTTTCTTTATCGGAATGCTTGGTCCATCCTCCAATCCATCCCAAAAAAGATAGTCATATGACTTGATGAATAATCTCATCCTATTCTTTCAATATAGGTAATTTACCCTATTGAAGTATGGTTGCCTTGTGATGGATTGAGATTCTTCAACATAATAAGAATCGGAAGTGGAAGCCATTTAAACCGGTTGATGTAGAAAATAATCGAGCACTCCAAGGATCTTCTCAATGGTTGTTAGATCGTCGATTGAGCCTCGCTCTGATACCAATTGAAAGGCTCGATGTCTTCAACCGAAAATAGCCCCGATGAAGGGTGTAAATGTTTCTTTGAATTTGGGAAAACAAAAAAATGAAAAAAGATGGACATTTTGACACGATCAATTTTAGAGTGGTTCGACCTTCTAACCAAGGTCTACATTCACTACCTTAGCATCCACACTAAAGATTTCCCAATTTACTAACAACTGATTCTTCTTTTTTACAAGCTCAAGGGATAACCTTGCATCTATATCTTTTTACAGGCTAAGAAATATTTCTCTCCCTAGTTTTTATACGGATCAACTAGAACATATCCCTCAATTACGAGGTGAGGTCTTGACGATGTATACATAATTTACCTCTCTAGGTGGGTGTTTACACATTTTGGCTCACTAGGATTTGACTAAAAAATACAAGAAATAAACAATGAAAAACTTCACTCTCTTGATATTTAAGCTTGGATGTTTATCATCTTCTTCTTCAAGTGTCTTTGGCTTGTATTTACAGAGTGGAATGAAAAACTAACTGTTGGAGATGAAAACTAACCGCTGAAAACTAGCCATTGGGGACTTTTAAATTACTTGAAAATATTTATTTGAGTCAATTTTTTTAAAAGCTTTCAAACATATTTTTCAAGTTAAATGGGCTTTGAATTATTTTTGCAACATTTGTTCAAGTCCAAAAACATTTTTACTTTGTTATATCAAAATAAATATCTCAACAACTATTTTGACATTCTTTTAATTTGGTCCTAGTGAGTGAGTGGTCAATCTCTTCCCCACCTAGGTTTGATTCACCTTAATCTCAATTTTCTTCAATTTATTTTCATACAACCAGATGATGACACATATCACGATCTGATTGGAGAAAAATATAATTAAATCATTTCTAATTAAAAATATGACCAAATTGAAAGAATGTCTAAATAATGTAGGCTAAATTTAATTTTTTTTCAAATTAGGAATAAATTGATTGAATGTGTAAATTCGAAGGGTTAAATGTGTTATTATACAAACTTTCATAACTAACACACCACCCATTTAACGGAAGTTAACGACTCGTTGACCATTCTGTAACAAAAACCAAAGTTTAATGCCTATTATATAACTTTTGAAAATTTGATAGCCAATTTATATTTTTAGGGATAGTTTAGTAACTATTTGTGTACTATGCCCTAATTTTTAAATAAAACTATTTTACTGACGGTAAAGTTACGATTAATTAATTGTGCATTTTAAAAAAAATGTATTTTTAGTAATTGCTTATTATTATTTATTTTTTGAATAGTCTAAAGGGTGATCATAAGGTAGTATGTGTTCATACATATTCTTAACCTTTTGACAATGCGCATACACCTTGTAGACAGAGCGATTTGAACTCGCGTCTCTTAAAATGAACATCATCTGCTTTTACATTGGGACACTTGTTGGGTTCATACTTATTATTATTAATATACAGTGATTCTGTTGGTTAAATATTATGTTTTAACTTACTTGTTTGGGTTTAAATCTTGAGATAAATGATTCTTTTTCTTAATATGATATTTTTGTTATGTTGTACTTAGTGAAATTTTAGTTATGTTATACTCATTTTTATTTAAAAGTAAGTATATTACATACCCAACAAGTCAATAAATATTTATTTTTTAAAATTGAAACTTTCATTCTAATAAGTCGTACATGTCCATTTAAAATTTTGAACCGCTCTTATGTGGTTTATTAGCCTACTTCCAGCTTGGCGGTGTAGACCATGAACTAGACGACATAATCACCACCACCAACAAAGATTGGGTGCAATGATAAAACACATTGCTCTTCTAAAAATGTAACTCGAGTTTGAACCTTAGAAACGACATTGATAGAAGGAAGAGACACAAATTCTAAACCATAAAAGGGACTTCTACACATCAGAAGCGGATGAGAATAATGTGCATGGAAACATTAATAATCTAGGTTGGGGATATATATATATATATATATATATATATATCGGGAGGATCTATTAAGCCGCAACTGTATTCCCTTTCTAAAAAAATAAATTTATTTTATTGTGTTTTTTAAAATAATTTCATGCTAAAAAAGGAAAATTATACATTCATTTGAAGAAAAAAATATTTAGACCATCGTTGTTTAATTTCTGGATCCGCTCATGTGAGTATGAGAAGAAATGACTTCATGCATATAACATATGAGTTTGTGATTGGCTCTCGGGTATTATCCATTTTCTTGGTTAATGCCAAATTGGAATTAAGTGGATCTTTGTGGCTATTAGAATAGAAGAAGAACGGAGGGGTGAAAAGTAGGTTGTAAATGAATGGACTTCAGCAAGTAGATCATTTTTTTTCTGGTTGCTCTCTTGGTTTTTCAAGGCTTTACCATAATTAATCTGGGTCGACCTGCGTTGCGCACTTAATTTTGGTAGGTGAGTTTTTCAGTGAATATTTTTTACATTCGCCTCAAACTCAATACCTATTTAAGCGACATCAAATTATTTACCAGTTGGACCAACCCTATTAGTATAAGTAGATCATAGTTTAACCAAATAATAAATACGAATTCTAATGGATGTTAAAAAGAACGTTATAAAATTAGATTATTAAAGTAGTTTGGTGCATAGTGTCACGCCCATAGAACTTCGATAACTTGAACGTGCGGCCTTAGTCGACTTTCGGATGCTGGTGGAACTAAGTAAGCCTAAAAATGATCAAACAAAGACTGCTTAGACCCTTGCGAAAATGAAAGGAGCAATGGAAAGAAATAGCTCGAAAAGAAGCAAGAGTGTTTGAGTGAATGCCAATGTATTCCTCAAAGAAAGAGTGAAAACGAGTGAGTAAATGAGGTGGGGGCAAGCCTCTATTTATAGTTGATGCCTCCTACATCCAACGGTGGAATTTAAATTACATCAACGGCTCAGATTGATCTAAATCTCTAATGATCCCTAAATTTAAGGAGAGCCATAAAATTATTAATTAATTAAAGGAAATAAATATCACATGGCTGATATTCCTCTATGGAATTCTTCAAACTCGGATTGGGCCTCCTTATGCTGATTTGGACAGACCCAAGATGGTAAAAAGGGCCTCTTGGGCTGCCTGGCACTGCGGGTTGCACCCTGGGGCTAGCGGGTTGCACCCTGGTACTGGTGAGTCGCACCCTGGTGTTGAGGGGTCACACCCTGGTGCTGGCGGGATGAACCCCAGGTGCTGGCTAGACTCAGTCGCTGGTCCGTAGTCTGTGACATTCTCCTTCACTTGAGCTAGCGACGCCCTCGTCGCACGGTCATAATGATATTGTTCCACCTGGGTCTTGAACTGCCAAAAAGCCTCGGTTGGCTCTCAACTACCCTCACTGTCGGGAAGTCCCTTCTACTGAACAAAGTACTCATGTCTAGGTCGATAACTCGGTCGCCGGATAACTCTTTTTGCTTGAACCTCTCGAATTTTATTCTCGTAGGAGACTTTCATGCCGATTGACGCTCGGTGTGAATTGCCTTGATTTGGATCATTCTCATCCTGATGAAACGGCTTAAGTAAACTGACACGGAACACTGGATGAGCTCAGATGGTTGATGGTAACTTCAATCGATAGGCCATGATACCTATCCGCTTCATAACTTTGAACAGACCCTCGTATCTTCATACAAGCCCTTTCTACACGGTTGGGTTACGCAAGATTTCGGTCAATTTGGCAAGGACACGGTCACCAACTTGGAAATTCACGCCCCTGCACTTTTGATCTGCCCATTTCTTAGTCTATTTCCCCACCTTGTGTAGACAAGCTCGGGCTAAGTCATGATGCTCCTACCACTCCTTGGCAAACTTGTGTGCTACTGGATTAGTCCCCTTATACTTGGTAGCAACTGCGTTAGGTGTGAGCGGTTGCTGCCCGGTCACGATCTCGAACGGACTTTGGTTGGTCGCCTCACTCCGTTGTAAGAAAATTGGACCACATCTAACAGATTTGGCCAGTCGCGCTGTGTGGCACTCATATAATGCCTCAAATAGATCTCCAATAAGGTATTCACATGTTCAGCTTGATCCCATGAGCTTGAACAACTCGGTCTAAAATTAGCATGTGAATCGTGTGTCCCGGTCACTGATAATGGTCTTTGGCACTCTCCAATACTTTACCACATGCTTTAGGAAAAGCCGGGCTGTCTCCTCGGCTGGGTACACCTTGGACGCTGGAATGAACGTCTCATACTTCGAAAACCTGTCGACAACAACCATGATAATAGATAGGCCGTCAGTGTTGGGCAAATCGATAATAAAGCCCATAGAAACACTCTCTCATGGTCGTTCAGGAATGGGCAATGGCTACAACAGTCCCGTGGGTCTCTTCATCTCGATCTTGTCTTGTTGGCACACAAGACAAGTCCTCACATAGGCTTTAATATCCTCGCCCATGCGTGGCCAATAGTAGTGCTCCGCAATAAGTGCTAAGGTCCGGCTCATGCCTGGATGTCCAGCCCACTTGGGGTCATGACACTCTTTTGTAACTTCCTTGCGCAACTCCCTTAACTGAGGCACATAAAGGCGATGTCCTCAAGCATACAATAAGTCCCCCTCTAGCCAGAACCTTCTGGTTTTTCTTTATTTGGCATAATCAATCAGCATTCTGGCCGTTGGGTCATGTGACAGCCTCTCTTTGATGCGCTCCAACAATTTTCCCTTTGGCAAGCTAACAAACTCCATGTTGTACCTTCGGCTTAAGGCATCAGCAACGTAATTCACTTTTCTGGCTTGTAATCTATGGAAAAATCAAACTCTGCTAAGAATTCTTGCCAACAGACATGCTTAGGAGAAAGCTTCTTCTGGGTTAGAAAGTAACTATTAGCAATATTATCTATAAATACCACAAACCTCGACCCAATAATGTGGTGTCGCCAAGTGCGCAAACAATGCACTACTGCGGTCATCTCTTTCTCATGGACCGTGTACTTATTCTCAGTCTCATTGAGCTTCCGTCTTTCAAAGGCAACCGGATGTTCATCTTGCATCAGAACCCCACCAATGGCAACGTTAGATGCATCAGACTTTAAATGGCTTGGTGTAATCAGGTAATACCAATATTGGTTCAATCACCATGGCTTTCTTCAACTCCTCAAAGGCATTTTGACAATCGATGCCCCAATCACACGCCTTGTCCTTTTTAATAACTCGGCCAAGGGTGTGGCTATCTTTGAGTAGCTCTTCACGAACCTTCGGTAGTAATTTACAAGTCCAAGGAATGACCGCAGCTCGGTCACCTTGGTCAGTGGCTTCTACTCATCAATGACTCAGACCTTGGCTCCATCCATTCAGGTTTTACCACCACCAATAATATGGCCAAGGAAAGAAACCTCATTTTGGGCAAACGAGCACTTCTCTTCTTTCACATAGAGCTCGTTCGGTCGCAAGACTTCGAATACCTGTCTCAAGTGCTCAACATACTCCACAAGAGTCTTACTATATATAACAATGTTGTCCAGGTAAACCACAACAAACTGATCGAGAAAGGGTTGTAGTACCTTGTTTATAAGTGTGCAAAAAGTGGCTAGAGCATTCGTGAGGCCTAAGGGCATCATTAGAAACTATATGAACCGTAGCGCGTAACACAAGTTGTCTTCGGCTCATCCCCTACAGTAATTATGACTTGGTAATACCCGAACCTCAAATCCAACTTAGTGAACCACCTTGCACTACCAAGCTGATCGAACAAGTCTACAATGAGCGGGATCAGATACTTATTCTTTACTGTGAGCTTGTTCAAAGCTCGATAATCGATGAACATTCGAAGTGACCCATCATGCTTTTTCTAAATAGTACTAGAGCACCGTAAGGTACCTTATACGGTCGAATATACCTTGCTTCTAGGAGTTCCTTCAACTGTCTGCACAACTCTTCTAATTTGGGCGGAGCCATTCGATAAGGGGCCTTGGCTGGTGGCTCCGTGTTCGGCACTAGTTCAATTCTATGATCTACCTCTCTCTTCGGTGGCATATTCTTTGCCAACTCGGCAGGCATCACTTCTCAGAATTCTTCCAATACGTGTCCCACCTCCTCGATGACCTTCTCGATCATGGTAGGTTCATCTTCCACTAATACTGCTAGAAATGTGGGTTCCTCCTTGCGCACCCCCTTAGAAAAATGAATCCCTGAAAGTACCTTGGCCCCAACTCCGGTCTCTCAGCTTATCGGAACAATACATTGATGCTTCGGGTCAAGGATGCATAAACAGTCAGCAAAAGGGACAGGAAACGCATTAATCCGATCAAGAAAGCTAAGCCCAATAACAAACTAAAAAATCATCAAACGGGATTACCTTGACGGCTTCCTTACCAGTCCAACCTCCAATGTTAAGCTTGACTCCTTTTGTTATACCGACAATTGGAGAGTCTTTGGAATTGACGATTTTAAAAAACACACTCGCCTTCTTAACACAAAGGTCAAGTTTCTTTGCTGCTTGTTCGGACATGAACAACTCTGAGGCACCGGTGTCAACTAGTACGCTCATCTTCTGGCCAGCTACGGTGATGTCTACAAACATCAGCCCCTTCTTCTTGTTGCCTTTCTTGACATTCATAGAACTAAAGATGGATCCAAGCTTGAGAGTTTCCCTCTCATCGGCATCTTTCTCTTGTATGGCAACAACTTTCATATTATGCGAACATTTTCTCGCTAAGTGTTTATCTCCGCAAGTGTAACACTCAAAAGTTTTATTGTTCTTTTCTCATGGCATGCGACCCTTCTAATAGGTTGGCCTTCCATGGTCGCTTGAAGGCTTACCAGACCCATTCTTCGCTGACTTCTCTTTGTCTCCTCCCTAATTGCCTTTAGGCTTGGCTTTTGGTTTGGGTGGCTCGGATTTCTTGTTCTCGTACTGGGCAAGGGACTCTGCTACAGTTAGAGCTTTGGAAAGACTTGTAACCTCCCTCCGCTCTATCCCCATTCAGACCCACTTCTGAAGTCCATTCGTGAAATCAAAGAAACATTCATCTTCACTCAAACTCGACAGTTGGAGCTTAAGCTCAGTGAACTTCTTCACATACTCGAGGATAGTCCCATCATGTTTAAGTTAAAGCATCTTCGACCGTGCCTCTAGTTGGGCATTCTTTGGATAGAAATACTCCTTAAATGCGAACTAAAAATTCTTCCATGTCTTGAAGGGAATTGTGCCGTCTTTTCCCTTGTCACATCTACGTTGCCACCACAAAAGAGCGACATCAGTAAGATAAACAAAAGTAGTTTTTACCTTGGTTGTATCGTCATCGATACTCGTCACACAGAAGTACTATTTAAGACCCAGATGAAATTGTCGACATCTTGGGCTGCTCTTTACCCACTGAACTTGTTCAGTTGTGGGGCGTCGATCTTCGACTTGGGTGCTGCGACCTCGGCAAGCATCACACTCTTCATCGCTGCTTGATAAATGCAAAGCTCACTCTTGAGCTCCTTCATCTCCTCCTTTATAGAGGCTATCTTGACTTCTAGGGAGTTATCTCGGCTGTCCAGCTTCTCATACAACTCACCAAGAACGTTCTCAACCTTCTCTCTGATTCTCTCCTCAATAACTTCAATCAGATCGGAGCGTGACTCGTCATCGTCTTGGGCCTCCTTGACTTCCTTTATGGAATTCTCAAGTCTAACAACCCTCTGATCCAAGGTTGTTTTGAGGTCCTTGGAACTTACTCGCTTCTTATCGCCATTGCGCTTTGCAACTCCCTCGACTGCTTGAACTTCGGTGAAGTTTTGTGGTGTCATTTCTTCTGATCAAATAGTCTCTGATACCACTTGTCACGTTCGTAGAAGTTCGATAACTCAAACGTGCGGCCTTAGTCAACTTTCGGATGCTGGTGCAACTAAGTAAGCCTAAAAACGATCAAGCAAATACTGCTTAGACCCTTGCGAAAACGAAAAGAACAACGGGGAAAAAATAGCTCGAAAAGAAGCAAGAGTGTTTGGGTGAATGTCAATGTATTCCTCATAGAAAGAGTAAAAATGAGTGAGTAAATGAGGTGGGGGCAAGCCTCTATTTATAGTTGATGCCCCCTACATCCAACGGTAGAATTTAAATTACATCAATGGTTCAGATTGATCTAAATTTCTAAAGATCCCTAAATTTAAGGAGAGCCATAAAATTATTAATTAATTAAAGGAAATAAATATTACATGACTGATATTCCTCTATAAAATTCTTCAAATTTGGATTGGGCCTCTTTATGCTGATTTGAACAGACCCAAAATAATAAAAAGGATCTCTTGAGCTGCCTGGCACTGCGGGTCGCACCCTAATGCTGAAGGGTCACACTCTTATGCTGGCGGGATGAACCCTGGGTACTGAATGGACTCGGTAGCTGATCCGCGACATTGCATAACGAATGGTAAATTAGGAATTTGATGGGATTCTGCATTTCCTCCCGCTCGCGGAAAGAAAATGAGAAAGGAACACTTCAGAAAAGGTCCAACCGGGATTTGAACTCGGGTTACTGTGTTCAGAGTCCAATGTCCTAACCACTAGACCATGGGCCAATCGATTGATCATTCGTTTACAGCATTCTCTTTTTTAAAAGAATTCAACTTTCTCTGACAATAACATCATTGGCTTTTTGGGTAATTATGAAGAGATCATTATGGGCTCAGTCGAATTGGGTTCAAGCTAAGATTAGATATGTGTTTATATGTTTTCTTATATTGAAATTTTAACATATTTCTAAGATTTAAACTATAGTATTGTATTAGTATATATAAAAACTATCATTCAAATGAAAAAATTCACAATCAATGTCAAATTTTTTTTCTTACGAACAAGATTGGTCTAAGTGGTAAGCAACTTAATATTGCTTAAGCATGTTTCAAGTTTGATACCTTGTGTGTACAGAAAATTTCTGTTGAAAGACTCACCCACCACAACCAAGTGTGCGACGCGGGTTGGTCTGAATTATTTAGGGCAAAATCTTGGAGAACCGAGAAGGCAACCAAAAAATATTAAGTGTTTTTTTTTTCTATTTTAAAATATAAATAATGGAACATTTGCACCTTTTTAATCATGTTTGTAAAAACAAAATCAATGACAATGTAATTGATAATAATCCATATAAATTTTTTAGTATTATATATACTTTTATTTGATCTATTTATGTATCAAAAATTATATAAAAATAGTTATAGGCGGAGGTGGTAAAAGGTTTGTATACAAATCCATTAATCATGTGTTCAATCCATAAAAAATAAATTTTATTTTTTGTTTAAAGATTATATTAAAAATATAAAAAATTAAAATAAACATATAATTATATTTTGACCAAACTTATAATTATATGCTTGGTTATCCCGTAACATCAACTTAGTAAGGGGTTTAATAAATAATATAATATAAATATTAGATTTTATCACACTCATTCTATGGATGTAAAACTTTTTATATGAATCTATATGTTGATAAACACTTTTTTAACAAATGATCATATGTCGAGTGATAAAGGATTTGTATGAAGTATATCAATATCATGGTTCAATTTAAAAAAAAAGTAGTTTTATTTTATTTTAAAATTATATAAATGTATGAACGCAAAAACACCATATAATAATGCTTATTTATAATAAAAAAATTAATATTTTTCTAACTGAGTCGGTATCACGGGTTGGTAGTGGTACTCAACATTTTGTTCATGTATGTTTTATTAACATCTCTATCTTACAGTTCCATCCAATGTAGTTAATATTATATCAATACTGCTCATAGACATTAGTTTCAAACCAATACTAAGTAGTTTAAGTTTTATTTTTGTTAAAATTTTAGTGTGTTTTAACTGCTACAGTGTATTTTGATATATTTCGGTTAAAATCTTTCAATATCGGTATATACCGGTTGCTATAGGATTTTAACATTTTAAGTTAATTTTTTATATAAACTATTTCTATTTTTTACATAATTACATTCAAATTAAAGTGTAATAATTTACTTTAAGTTATTAAACTTAAACAAGTGTATTTAGTATTATATATTAATATATTAAAAATTGAAAAAAAAACTATTTGATGTGTTGGATATGCTTATAACGGTTTAATTTATCCCGATAACATGTGAGAACTATTTTTTTTGAACGAAAACATGTGAGAACTCTAAATATTAATATTAAATGCAAGTGTATATCATGCCCGATATCTTTTTTATTTTATTTATTTAATACCATAACGGAGGAATAAATTAAAGAAATTAAGCATAAATTACAACTTTGGGGAATATATATATTTTTAGAATAAAATATATTTTTAGTTTTTTTTTGCATTAAATAGTTTTATGAATTTTGTAAATTCTTTAAAAAAACCAAAAAAATTAATAAAAATAAAAAAAACTGAAAATAGTTTTAGGAATTCTATAATTTATTTTCAAAATATTCAGATTTTTTCGGGTTTAACCACTAGTATCCAACTTATTGGTTGATTAATCTCGATCGGGTATTACAGATACCTGTTATGGGAGCCACCCTCCCCACCCAGTTTGCTACATTTACAATGGTGAAATTTAAAGTCTTGGCCTTACTTAAAAGATCTAGTGTCTCATCTCACTAGACCAACTAATTGTTGATAAAAAAATTTACTATTTATAATTTCTTTTACATTTTTAATGATGTAACAACTCAAAGTTTAGTTAATATATAAATATTGAATATAATCGTGTATTGGACTTAATTAAGAGTAACGAGTCAGTAAATTGATTCAATTGGTAGAGAATTTTTTTTAATAGTGTTAAGGTTATTATAAGGTAATATCTGTTCATACATATTCTTAATCATTTGACAATATGCACACACTTTATAGACAAAGCTCTTTGAATTCGGGTCTCTTAAAAAGAATAACATTCACTTTTTCACTGTGATCTTGAGCTGAATTGGTAGAGAATTAAATTCAATTGGCATTAAAAATTGTAATTTTATGAGACCAAATGGGTTATTATCCGCATTCCCTTCCGTCTGTGGAAAGAAAAAGGAAAAATATCCGGCAAAAAACATCATCCAAGGTTCCATCAAGATTTGAACTTGGGTTTACTGGATTCAAAGTCCAATGTCCTAACCACTAGACCATGGAACCAATTCATCGATATTTTGTTTACGGAATTTAGTTTAAAACCGTTAGTATTAACTTTCAACTCCCTCTAACAGCATTCACTTTTTACTTTTAGGGTAATATGTATAAAGAGATCACTATGGCCTATGGGGTCAATCTAAATCCATGTATAGTATTAAGTTCAGTTTGGTTTAATATATAGTCTTCATGAAGATTAAGATTTGTGCACCTCCAACTTTAAAATGCCTCTTGCAACTGATAAATTTGATGTTTGGGTGATTCATTACATGCTTGAAATGATGTTTATTTTCTCTAGTGTGAAAACAGTGTTTTTGTTGATCATATATTGTTCTTGATGTTTTTTAAGCATGTCTATAAGTATTAGATACTTGTATGATGCTTTGGTTGAGACTATAATGACATACCATAAGTTTTGAGCTATTTCGAACTGTTCATAAACTCAAATTTTAAAAAAAAAAATTATAGCAAGTTTTAAAAATTTAAAAAAAGTTTTGAAACTTATGATTTTTCTAAAGTTTTTGAAACTCCTATAATAGAGATTTTAGGAGCAACTTAAGTATAGTACAATACTTAATTTCTTTTAGCGAACGCATGTATTCGTATGACCCTTACTGTAATTGATTTGTAAACTTTATTCTAATATTGTGTTCATGGTTTGGTTTGTTAAATAGAACTCTAGAGTTTATACTGTCATATTTTGAAAATTTGATCAATATGATTTATACTCATTTTACAATATTTTGTTTCGAATGGTTTAAAGTGAAAAAGATTTATTGTTAAGTCGAAAGTCGTTCCGATGAACGACTCGACGTGACATTCATAGACACAAAAAATTTCAGATGGATTTTGAATTTTACAAATAATTTGATTTTTTTAAAAATAAATTAATTATAATTACAATCTTAGGGGAAAAAATAAATCCAATCCATAAAATCTGAAAATTAGAGTTTTTTTAAATTGATATTATATTTTTTTTACCTTTTATGAGTTTAATTTTTTATGATATATGTTTTGATTTAGACCTGGTAAATTTGACCCAAAACTCGAGATTCGAACTGATTTATCTAACTCGAGACCCTATATAGACGCGAACATGATGATCTAAATTTGCCCCGAATCTGAACCAAAACCAAACTGAACAAAAAATGATCCAAATTTAGTTAAACCGAAAATCAACCCAAATCGAAACCGAAAACAACCCGAACCGAAAGCAATCAAAATCGAAAATCAACACGAACCGAAAATCAACTTGAACCGAAAGCAACCCGAATTTAATTTCCTCAAATATGTATGTTTTATTCTCATTTTGTACTATATTACTAATTAACAACTACCTTTAGTAATAGTTTAATGGTATAATATTATTTTTTTCCTTTAAAAGATCATATTCATATATTGACTCAAATTGAAAACCAGCCGATCCGATACTGACCCAACTTGAAAAGAAACCGATCTGATATTGACCCTACCCAAAAAGTCAACCGATCCGATATAGACCTGAACCGAAAATCAACCAATCCGATATTAACCAGGCCTGATACCCTGCTCGATCTAATTATGACATAGACCCGAACTAAATCTGAATCAGACCCGATCTGAATCGAAGCGAACCTAAAACAAAAATAACCTAAATCGAATATCAACCCAACCTAAAATGACCCGACCCGAATCCGATCCAAACCACCCGATTACCACCTCTATTTTGATGGTTTAAAATGACTTTTTTCTAATGGAAAATATAAAGGATAAAGTAAGAATTAGCTAGATAATAAAAAATAATAAGCTATAGTCTCCATGGATTTGTTATATTAGAGTTAATTGCACCATATGTCCCCAAACTATGACTAACATTTTAAAATGGTCCCTAAACTTTTAAATATTCTAATTTTATCTCCAAACTATAACCTTCATTCTAAATTAGTCCCCAAACTCTTGAATGTTCCATTTTTATCCTCAAATTATGACTCTCATTCTAAATTGGTCCTCAAACATTTTGAGCTTTCTAATGTCATCCTTATATTATCAGTATATGCTAATCATACCTTATGTTAATATAGCTGTTATAACAATTGTTAAATGTCATGAAACATTGATGTTTATTATGTAATAATATGATGCGGTATAAACAATGATTTGAGGACAAAATTGGAATATTTAAAAAGTTTGGGGACCAATTTAAAATGAGGATCATAGTTTGGGGGTGAAAATAGAACATTCAAAAGTTTGAGGACTAATTTAGAATGAAGGTCATAGTTTGGGGATAAAATTAGAACATTTAAAAGTTTAGGGGTCAATTTAAAATGAGGGTCATAGTTTGGGGACATGTGGTGCAATTTACTCATTATATTAAACTAAAAGAAAACAAGGTAAATTACAAATTTCACCATTCAACTTTACTCTCACTCCTATTTTGATCATTAAAGTATAAAAATTTTCAATTTGCTTACTCAACTTTAATATTGTGTCGTTTTTTGTCACTCGACCGTTAAATTACAAACGGTATGATGACATGTCAAATAGTATAATGACTCACCAAAAAAAGTTTTGTATTCAACATAAATCACTAAAATGACGGTGTTTTGAATCCAACAGAAATCACCAAGTTGAGTGATGAAATTTGTAATTTAACCAAAAAAATAATAGAGGGTTATTTAAATAAATAATTATTTAAATGGGAATATTTAGGTGATTTTGCCGGAAGTAGGGAACCCTTTTACCCCTAGCGTTTTCCGCAATTCGCATTGCTTTCAGGAGTCGCCTCTTTCTTCGTACAAATGCTTCGGAATTAGAGCAGACGTTTATAAAATCTTAGCTTTTTTTTTGCCGCCACTCTACCGTACAACGCCTCTCTACTCGTGAAAATTTTTCAATGGGATCAGAGTTCGAAGCTTCAATCTGATGACAATCTGAGCGGTGGCATTATTTACCTACTCGGCCATGGATCAACCGTCCGATCGACGGTGCAAGAGGAGCGCCGGTCCTGGTAAGTGGCGGTGCAGCGAAATGGCGTTGCCTTCAAAGTCGTTCTGCGAGAAGCACTATTTGCAAAGAAATAAACAGGAACAGAAAAGAATTCGCGGAGATAAGGATGACGGTAACGGCTGTAAATCCCGCAAGTTAAAGATCAGTGGCAGTGTGAGAGGTGAATTCAGCGGATCGGAGAAGAACAAGGAGAAGAGGAGAGAGGACTTGAGCGGTGGATCGGAAGAAGAGGACGGGCTTGTCTTGACTGAGATTTTGGCCAGGGAGCGCAAAAGGGAAGAGAAAGCGAAGCTTGATATCAAGGGGAGTAAGGTTGGTTCTGAAAATTCAGTGAAGGAGATAGTGGATTCCGGCGAAGGAAAAGCCAATTCCCGTGAAAAACACAGCTCTTCTGGTAAGGCCGTTAGGAATGGCTCCTCGAGAGATAGAAAGTGATTCGAGAAGGTAATTTCAACATTTTCGTATCGTATATCTGATTCATATTTACATAGGAAAATACGAAATTGCTAAACATGTTTTCACTTTCATATTTTAAAATGGAAAACTAATAACGTGAAATTTACTGGCTTACTTTAATTTCCTGGCAGATATATGACCTCATTCATATTTAACAGCAGAACTGAACATTGGAGTTTTGTTGATTATAGTGTAGTTTTATGAATCGGTAAATTGTAACGGTGAAGCAGTAACCGCTTTATATCTAATGCATTCGCTTCTATTTCAAAATTGAACAATGTCTAAGAAGAATAACTCTTTGCATTGCAGGATAAGTCGAATAAAAGCAAAGAATTTGTAAGTTTAACGTGTCATCAGTGCCAGAGGAACCATAAAAGTGGTGTTGTTTTTTGTTCCAGTTGTGGAAGGAAACGTTATTGTTATGAGTGTATTGAGAAGTGGTAAGTTTCGTGGTACAGATTTTGACTAGAGCATGCTTGAAAATGCTTCGTTTTTCATATTTCGCACTTGTTCCCTTTTGGTGCATTTTTATAGCTGTAGTTGAATTGTTTGGGATGAAACAGGTATCCCGAGAAAACAAGGGAAGAAGTCGAGGCTGTATGTCCGTTCTGCTGTGGAAATTGCAATTGTAAAGCTTGTTTGCGTGAAGTTTTGGTTGTCAAGGTAGAAACCTTCAACTTCTCTCTCTCAATGTAATCTATCTGCCTAATGCGCGTCTCACTTCCCTCTTTTTTGTTTCCTTTTTCTGGTTGTTATTCTTGTTTATTTTCTGTTCTTTGACAGAATACCCACAAGGATATAGACGCTAGTGTCAAACTAGAGCAGCTAAAATACTTGCTGTATAAAGCTCTACCAGTTCTTAGGCATATATTCAGGGAGCAGAGTTCCGAGATGGAGATTGAAGTAGACATAAAAGGTATAAACATACCTAATGTACTTGCAAATTAAATTAGTTTGACGCACCTTTTGTTCTGTGTTTGATATTGTTATGACTTCCATATGTTAGGATCTCAATTGACAGAAATTGATATAACAAGGTCTAAGTTGGATAAAAACGAACGTTTATATTGGTATGTTTTCAAACTTGTTAAAACTAAAATCTGATATGACTTAGTTGTCAAATATGAACTTCATCCACTCAACTGTGTCTTTTGTTGTATAATAGTGACAACTGCAATACGTCAGTTGTTAATTTTCACAGAAGCTGCCCCAGTTGTTCTTATGATCTATGCCTAACTTGTTGTCAAGAGCTAAGAGATGGCTGCCAACCTGGTGCTAATGAAACGGAAACATCCTGCCAACAGTTTGTTGAAAGAGCTAATTTTCAAACTATAAAAAAGGATGGGAAAGATAATGCACCAAGGAGAAGACTTGGATGGGAGAGCCAAGTCAATTCACTTAATAATGGTAAAGCTGTTGCCTCTTCTCACCTTCCTGATTGGAGAGCTAATGCTGATGGTAGCATTCCATGCCCTCAAAGTGACAAAGGGGGTTGCGGTGCTTCAACACTTGAGTTGAGGCGTATTTTTAAAGCTAACTGGGTAACTAAGCTGATAAGTAATGCCCAGGACATCACCAATCTATAGAAGCCACCTGACGTTGATTTCTATGGAGAATGTTCTTCATGCCTGCCAAATGTTTTCGGTGGAAACAGTAATGGCAGTCCTAACGTGAGGCATGCAGCTCACCGGGAAGAATGTAGTGATAACTATTTATTCTGCTCTTGATATATCAGATGGTGAAATTGAGCATTTTCAGAGGCACTGGATGAGGGGTGAACCTGTGGTTGTCCGTAATGTTCTTGAGAAAACATCTGGTCTTAGTTGGGAACCCATGGTCATGTGGAGGGCTTTTAGAGAAACAGGTTCCAATGTAAAATTCAAAGAAGAGACTCGAAGTGTAAAGGCCATTGATTGCTTAGATTGGTGTGAGGTCAGTTATTACTTATGAAGCCTCTATGTTCCACTGAATGTTCTAATTTCTGTGGATCTAAGATGTTGATTTGTACTGCATGTAGGTAGAAATTAATGTTCACCAATTTTTCAAGGGCTATTTGGAGGGTCGTATGCATGAAACTCGCTGGCCAGAAATGTTGAAATTGAAGGATTGGCCATCATCAACCTTATTTGAAAAACGTTTGCCTAGGCATAACGCTGAATTTATTGCTGCACTCCCTTTCAGTGACTACACTGATCCAAAATCCGGCTTTTTAAACCTTGCTACACGGCTTCCAGAGGGATTGTTGAAGCCAGATATGGGACCCAAAACATATATTGCATACGGATTCTCTGAAGAACTTGGTAGAGGTGATTCTGTGACAAAGCTGCATTGCGATATGTCTGATGCGGTATTGTTTCAATCTACAGCTTTCACCTTATGTGACCACACAATGATATCTAGCATTTTGTTTTATACACTTCAATTTGCTAATGTTCTTAGATATGGTTATAGGTAAATGTATTGACACACACTACTAAGGTGAAAATTGGTTCCTGGCAATGCAAAAAGATAGAATGTTTGAAGAAAATATATGTTGTTGAAGACTTGCGGCAGCTTTACGGTGACATCCATAAGGATAAGGTTGGAATGGAAAAAAGATTATTGAAGAGAAATCATGGGGAAATGACCATTGTGACTGACTGCACAAAGAATGGAAGAAGCATTGAGCATGACCGCTCAGTTGTTGAAGAGAAACCTATGAAGGTAAGGAAACTGGATAAAGAACAATCAAATACTAATCCTCCATTTTCAAATTCCAAGGATATAAGCATTGCGGGATTGGATGAATCAGAGAGTGGAAAGGGGCATTCTGTTTGTTCTAACAATTGGAAAAATAGTAGTACTGGGACAAAGTTGCTTCAAGTAAGTGATTCAAATCCTCGCATTGTTGATTTTAACCAAAATGGTGAGACACGGTCATTAGGGTGTAATAATAACCCTAAAAAAGGCTCCTTTCGGGAAAATAATAACAGAAAAATAACCTCAAATAAGAAGAAAGTTGAAGCGAACAAATGCTTTTTGTCTAGCAGTGTAGTTGAAAGGGATAATCTTTTTGTCGGAATTTTGGATAAGAAATCAAACCTGTTGAAGAATAATGTTAAGGTACAGACAGAGTCATCTCAGAAAATAATGACAAAGTGAGAACTGGTCAGAAAATGGAAGAATTCAAAGTGAATGAGAGCTCTTCATCAAGAGGCATGGTAGATAAGGATAACTTGGAAACTAGAACAATGGATCACAGTTTAAGAGTGGAGAAAGAGGTTAGAAATATTTCAGGAAATGACCAAACAGATGAAAATGTCTACTCATCAGGGTTAAATGCATCCACAACATCTGAAGATGTAGGAAACGATTTTTCTAATGGTGTGGTTGTTTCTGAAAGGGATTTCTTTGTCAAAAATTTGACAGTCCCTTCTGAGTATGCCGTTTTTGATGTCAGTGCAGTTATAGCTGATAGAGAATGCTTAGCTGATTTGAGTGCATCCTACTTAGAAAAGATTAAATGTTCGAACGACAAGGCGGTAACGAAACTTAGTAACCAGAAAGGCCAGGGGATAATGCACGTAGTGGTCCCACTTCAAAAGAACCAGATCAAGAGCCTGTCAAGTATAAGCCACAACTGGTCAATGGGGGTGCTATCTGGGATATCTTTCGCAAGCAAGATGTTCCTAAAATCATTGAGTACTTGGAAAAGCACAAGAAGGAATTTCGCCACATTGAGAATCTTCCTGTGACTTCGGTTAGTACCCTTGCTGCCACTAGTGAGTTTTTAGTATGTTTTCTCTGTACTGGAGAGCTGGGCTACTTTACATTGTGCTTTTCGTAGGCCATTCATCCCATTCACGATCAGACTCTTTTCTTAAACGAGAGGCATAAGAGACAACTGAAAGAGGAGCTCGGTAAGAATATTCTCTTTGTTGATTATCAATGGCAAGCCTTCTAATTTTCCATCATTCATATCATACAGTACCACTAATATTTTGATGTGGAATGCAGATGTGGAACCATGGACATTTGTGCAATACCTTGGTGAGGCTGTTTTCATTCCTGCTGGATGTCCTCATCAAGTGAGAAATAGACAAGTAATCCATTGACTACTGACAATCTCGTGTGTAGGTGTATGTTTTTAAATTTCAGCTTGCACCATTAATTCTATTAACTACTATCTTTTCTCTACTAGTCTTGTATTAAGGTGGCACTAGATTTTGTTCTCCTGACAACATTGAAGAATGTCTTGGTTAACTAAAGAGTTCCGTACGCTTCCAAAGAACCATAGAGCCAAGGAAGACAAGTTAGAGGTAAGGAACTTGAATTTACTTTATTTATTCTGGTTGAATAGTGTTATGGATGTAAGTCTTAAAAAAGTAGGTTTTATTACTTTTAGGACAAGTATGTAGGATTCTTAGAGTTAGAATAGAAATTGTTTAGTGGGACTTTATTTAGTGACATTTTATTTTATTATTATAATTTCTAGGATAAACTACATAGTCCTTCGACTATATGACACTTTTTTTGTCGAGCACTTCGATTGAAAAGTTACAAAATGATCACCTGACATAAAAGAAGTAACAAGTTGGTTTGTTGTTTTTAAAAATAAACACCAGATGACTTGACGGTTATTTAAATTTGGTATAATAAAAAAATTTAGTCCTTAACCTTCACATATTGTTATAATTTAATTCTAATTCTAAAAATTTATCACTCAACATTTATATTTACACCAATTTAGTCCCCTTTTCTATTTCTTCTCCCCTCTGTCTCCAAAACTCACACCATCAACTCCGACCACCCCTCTTGAGTGCCACAATGTGCAACAAGTTGATGCAGAAGCCATGATGTTGCCCTTGCATGTTATAGGAAATTGATTTTGTTTGCTTTATTTAGGGTTATATTTTAGTATCAGTTCAATTTTTCAGCTCATTCTTTCAATATTATTGCAGTTGTCAATTGTAATTAGCATGCAAGATCAAACAATTTTTCAGCATTTAAGCATGAAACAAATCATATTTTTTGGTTTCTCAAGTGTTGGCCAGTTAAGAAGAGGTAATTGCTTTTATTGTAGAACATTTTTTTTAAAAAATCTATATTTACCCTTACCTGCACTGAGAATTGGGAGAAAGCTTGGAAAGGAGAAAAGTACCCCATTTTCTTCTCACCAGCTGAACATAGGTAAGGGGCCCTTCCCATTTATTTCATGAATTTGATGGAAATTAGCAAGTAATTAGTCAAGTTCTTGATATGGGTATTTGGTTCTAGTAATTATGAGATACATCTCTTAAAGCACATTAGAAGAATTCCATTAGTAGAAGAATTTTTATGAAGGGGCCTTTGGTTTTGCCTTAGTTTTAAAAAGTGCACCTAAAGCGCATGAAGGCGCAAAGAAAAAGGCCTCATCAGGCAGAGGCTTAACGAGGCATCGAAAGCGCACCTAGGCACATAAAGGTGTGCGTCTTTCGAAAGGCACAAAGTGCAACACTTTTTGTGCCTTTCGGAATAAAAAACCCACATGATATGTCACCAACCCAGCACACCCACGCCTTACCTGGTTTCATTCGTTCAGGGAAAAAACCCTAAGCTTCCACTTCTAGTCCAGGTACGACGTTTCTTCTCCTCTTTTTTTCGATCTCTTGTCTTGACTCTTCTTTTTCTCTTCTCTCTAGACAAAGCAAACTATTGTGGTGATGTAGTAGATACTAGAAGGCAAGGTAATGAGCAAGATAGAAAAGCAAATTTGGAAGAGAAAGCATAGAAAACAATTAAGGCGTATTATTCATTGCTTTTCAAACTAGCTTTTATAGCCAAAATCACTTTTGGGACCAAAAGCAATGTAGAACATGTAGCTTTTAATGTCAAAAGTGTTTTTTAGCTTAGTTTGAAAAATGCTTTTCAAAATCTAAAATTTTTAGCTTTTAGCTCTTCCAAAAAGCATTTTTGAATAAAATTACTCATGTATCATCGTTTATATCACCAATCTTTTTATGTTTTCAAAGAGATTGTCTAAAAAACATTTTATCTACTTGAAAGCACTTTTTGACAGCAATACCAAACACTCTTAAACCAAACAATCCAAAAACTTTTTTCAAACGCAATGTCAAATTGATTCTAAGAGAAAAGAAAGAAAAACATAAATTTCCATTCATTTTCATTGAAAAATTGGTAAAATTAGAGCTTAGGAGGGTTTTTGATTTGACCCAAAACTTTAAGAAATCGCAAAATGACCCAAAACTTTTCATAAATCACAAATTGCCCTCAAAATATATAATATTTTTCTAAGTTTTCAAATAATAATATATTATAATTATTATTTTTACATTATAATTAATTATATTTTTATTCATATTAATTTTATAAAAATATTTTTTATTTACCATTTTATTTATTTTTATAATTAAATTATTGCAAATAAAATTTATACTTATTAGCTATTTTCATCACCTAATAAATAACATATGTTTTTTTTCGTTTTCATTTTATTTGTTTATTTATTTATATTTAAATTGGTTTAAATAATATTTATACTAAATATAAAGTGTGTATTGCTTACGAAAGGCGCACATTTTTGCCTTGCGCTTCGGCTCCAGGGACCCTTTACGCCTTGTGCCCTTTAAAACTAAGGGTTTTGCAAAAAAATAGTAAAAAGGGAGAATTTATGATGCAAGCTAAATGAACTAAGCATGGACTTTGGTTCATTGTTGCAGTTGATTGTTTTAGCAAGGAGCTTGTGTCACGGCCCGCACATTTGGGTCCGGGACAGATGCGCAACAAGCAACCCAAGAGGTTCTAGGCTTGCCGAGAAGACCACCTGACTTGGTCCGATCGTTGGAGACTAAAAAAAAGCCCAAATACATTGAGCCTGGTAAATTAATAGATGACATCTTACCAGGGAATATTCCAAGGGATAAGAATATCTCTCAATGTAAACACAAACTTAAGGAAAGAATTTCATAGTGATAGAGTTTCCTTAGTTAGTGTAGATTTGGTAGGTGGCTTTCGATCTGAGCCGTTAGTGTGATTTGATCTCGTCCGTTCATTGTATGGGGATTCAACTATAAATAGAGGCCTCCCCACCTCATTTGTATTCATCAATCATTTGAGTAATATACTTGGCATTTACTCTAAAACACTATGTGGTGTTCTTCGCGTTCTTGAGCGTTCTTTCTTTTGTTCTTGTTGCCTTTCTCTTTTGTTCGGTTCCTCTTGGAACGATCTTGTGTTTGTGTGCATTGGAAGAATTCGATCTTTCGGAGAAGGATTTTAGGCTTACTTAGTCGTTTGTCTAAGAACATCGACTAAGGTCGCACGTTGGGTTGAAGGTCGCACGTTGGGTTGGTTCAGAAGTCTAGCTCCGTGACAGTTGGTATCAGAGCGAGTGTTAGAGCGTAAACACTGATTGGAGATGACAAAGAAAGGAGGGAATGTTGCAGCACAAAAGGGTGCAGAGACCCAGGCTGACGATAGAAAGCGAGATAGTTCGAGTAACACTGTGCCTTCGCTAGAAGAAATGGTGGAAAAGCTCGAAGGATCTACGAAGGATGCCCGAGAGGAGATTGACGTTGTGAGAGTGCGTCTTGACGAGCTGGACTCTTCGGGAGAGGAGCTCGAAAGCAGCGTGCAGGATCTAAAGAACAACGTGCAAGACTTTGACCAGTATGCCGACAGTGTTGACAGACGGAGCGATGCACTCGAAGCCGAGTTAAATGCTTTGAAGGCGGAGATAATGGAGGAAATTAAGGGGCTCAAGGGAGAGCTTCAAGTTTACAAGGCTGCCGTGATTGGTATGTTAAACACGGCAACAATCGGACCAAAGTTGGACGTGCCAAAGCCGAAGGAGTTTAGTGAAACTAGATCGGCCCAGGACGTGGAGAACTTTGTGTGGAGCATGGAGCAATATTTTCGTGCTACAGGCATCAAAGATGATGCGTATAAGGTAAACATTGCTTCTGTTTACTTGACTGACGTTGCACTTTTATGGTGGCGCAGATGCCCTGAGGAGAAGAGCAAGGATATTCCCATCGGGACTTGGGAAGAGTTTTAGGCCGAGTTCAAAGAATAATTCTACCCAAAGAACGCCCAACATGAGGCTCGGGAGAAGCTGCACGAACTCAAGCATGAAGGTTCAATCCTGGAGTATGTCAGACGGTTCACTGAACTCAAACTCCAAATCACGGACATCACTGAAGCAGAAGGCCTTTTTATCTTCAAAAACAGGCTTAAGCGATGGGCCAAAATGGAGCTGAAGAGGATGGGAGTCGAGGAACTCTCCAAGGCTATGGCCGCCGCAGAATCCAGAGCTGAGTTCGAGATGGCGGAGCCCCTCAAGCCCCGAGGCAAGGGCTATGGTGGGGGAGTCAAGAATGGGGAAGGTCTCGTGTGCTGCACCTGCGGAGGGAAGCACATGATGAAGGATAGCCCCCAGAATGATCGTCTTAATGCTGTCAAAGGCGATGAGTCTGATGAGTCGGAAGAAGAAGTGACGAGACTTGGTGCGATTGCGAGTGTCAAAGCGATTAAGCCGAGGGTAGAGAAGCAACTAAAGTGCTACCAATGTAAGGGGCCACACAAGTTGTGAGCATGCCCACATCGAGTCAAGCTATCCAGGGGGTGGACGAGCCCGAACAGAGCGAGGCTGCGAGACTTGGTTCGATGATACTGAGTTCTGCTAAGGCGAGAGTACGCAAGCAGAAAGGGTTGAGGTTTGTCGACATTAACATTGCAGGACGATCGAGGAGTGCTCTAGTGGACACCGGAGCAACCAATCTATTCATGTCCAAGCAGGCTGCCGACAAACTTGGTCCTAGAGTTGTGGGTTCAACTGGAAAGATCAAGACTGTGAATGCTAAAAAAGTTCCAATTGTTGGAATGACACGGAAGGTTGAGCTGCAGATTGGTGAATAGAAGGGCAAGGAAGACATCAAGGTAATCAATTTAGATGACTTTGATTTTGTTTTGGGACTAAGCTTCCTTGACCGTATAGATGCTCTTATCCTTCCTTGTGCTGACGTCGTCTGTGTTTTGGATCGCAAACAACATTGCGTTGTGCCCACGTACCGAGACAAGGGTAAATGAACCAAGACGCTGACTTCCATTCAGTTTGTCGAGGATGCTCCAAGCCAAGGAGACATTGCTTTGGGGGCTACTGTTGGAGGGACTACTTTAGTGGGGCAAGAGCTGCCCGAGTCAGCTAGCGACATGAGGCCCGTCGAAAAAGCACCTTTGGGCAAGGTGGAAGAAGCATTGAACTTCAAGTGTGAAGAAGGGTCAATGCGGGAAAAGTTGCCAATGGGCAACGTGGCACCAAACTTCACGAGGGAAGGGTTGATGTCGGTTAGAGTGATGCCACGAAGTAGGTGCATCTTAAACTTCATCGAAATGTGCTCAATGATGCGGAGCGAGAAGTTACATGGCGGAAGGAGCCAAGGCGAGCAGTCTGTATGGGAAGACAACCCAGTCCGAGTCAAGCGCTCCTTATGGGGGGAGCCGTTCTTATGGGGGAACATCATTGTCCGATTCTGAGTTGGGAGCAAGCCAAGGTACCATGGAAGATCCAAGATCAACCAGGCGAAGTCCTTTTTGAGACAGCGATGAGGGCATCACCGGATTTGGTGGGGGAGAATGTCACGACCCGTACATTTGGGTCCGAGACAGATGCGCAACAAGCAACCCAAGAGGTTCTAGGCTTGCCGAGAAGACCACCTGACTTGGTCCGATCGTTGGAGACTAAAAGAAAGCCCAAATACATTGAGCCTGGTAAATTAATAGATGACATCTTACCAGGGAATATTCCAAGGGATAAGAATATCTCTCAATGTAAACACAAACTTAAGGAAAGAATTTCATAGTGATAGAGTTTCCTTAGTTAGTGTAGATTTGGTAGGTGACTTTCGATTTGAGCCGTTAGTGTGATTTGGTATCGTCCGTTCATTGTATGGGAATTCAACTATAAATAGAGGCCTCCCCACCTCATTTGTATTCATCCATCATTTGAGTAATACACTTGGCATTTACTCTAAAACACTATGTGGTGTTCTTCGCGTTCTTGAGCGTTGTTTCTTTTGTTCTTGTTGCCTTTCTCTTTTGTTCGGTTCCTCTTGGAACGATCTTGTGTTTGCGTGCATTGGAAGAATTCGAGATTTCGGAGAAGGATTTCAGGCTTACTTAGTTGTTTGTCTAAGAACATCGACTAAGGCCGCACGTTGGGCTAGTTCAGAAGTCTAGCCCAGTGACAATTGCAACAGGTTTGAGGTTGGGCAGCAGAGACACTGAGAGAGGTGAGACTAACAACTAAATTGGTACAAATTTAAATGTTGAGGGCTATATTTTTAGAAATAAGACCAAGTTATAACAATGTGTAAATGTTAATGATTAAATTTGTTATTATACCAATTTTAAATAATTGCCACGTTATCCGTCATTTTTTAACGACAATTGATCAACTTATTACCTTTTTAAGTTTAATAATTATTTGGTAACTTTTCATAAATGGGTGAGTTGACTCAACAAAAAAAATCCCTGTAGTTGGGAAACTACTTACGTAGTTTACCCTAATTTCTCTTTAGAAAGACACATGGAATAATAAAAATAGGCTTAAGGGTATCATAAGTGTTAGGATATTTGTTTTGATATAATAATTAAAAAATAATTTTGGACTAAATTGAAAAGGTTTCAAAAGTGTTTCTAAGTTCAAACAACTTGAAAATAAGTTTGAGAAGTTTTTGAAAGGTTTTGAAAATGTTTTAAACGTTTTAAAGTAGCCGAACTCAAGTTTTCAACACTACCGTATCGATACAGTTACACCCCGTATCGATTCACCTTAGGGTTTCAGCTACAGTAATTTTCCAGAACTGAAAGCCCGTATCGACATAGGCTTATGCGTATCGGTACGGTGAGGGTCGTATCGATACACTTCAAAGGAGTATCAATACCTTATGTTTTCAAATTATAAACGGCTAGTTTTTTAAACCCCCAACGGCTATTTTACCTATAGCGTATCGATCCACTTCAAAGGTGTATCAATACACGCAGTGTATCAATACACTTCATAGGTGTATCAAGACACGCAGTGTATCAATACACTCCAGAGGTGTATCCATACACCTGTATCGATACACTTCATAGGTGTATTGATACACTAAGGCTGAAAAGCATAACGGCTAGTTTCTGAAGAACGCGTATGATACGACAACACCGTGTATCGATACGATTGACTCCAGAACTATATTTTTGCGGGAAATAAAGTCTCTAACGGCTCCAAATCATCCCCAACGGTCTTCAACGGCTAGAAACTCAATTGGGAGTATAAAAGCCCTCAAGACGCATCTGAAGAAGCTAATGATCAAATTGCCAACTTCTATTATGATTGTAATCAAGTCTTAGTGCTTTAATTCCCATTCTTTGTATAGAGAACACTTGTGAGCTTAAATGTCATTATATGCTCAAGTGTATTAGGATTTGGGTGAGCTTAAAGAGTGCAAACACATATCTTGTAGAGAGGATTTCTTGTTTGCTTTGTTTTTCTCTTTTTCAAAGAGGGTTTACTCAAGCTTTGGGGTAGAAGCTTTGAGTGTGTAACGGTTGCCTCCTAAACCTAGAAAAGAGGAAGAAATTCATAGTGAATTTTGGAAATCCTTAGTGAATTTTGGAAATCCTTAGTGGGGAAGCTAAGGTAGTGGATGTAGGCTTTGGTTAGAAAGCCGAACCACTCTAAATCATTGTGTTAATTTTTTTATATTTTTGCTGTCACCACCAACACCCAAAAACCGACTTCTCCACCACTTGGCAAGTAATTTCGGTTGAAGGAATTCGAGCCTAACAATAAGCCTCTGAACTTTTGAAAAAAAATCAATTAATCCTCAGAACTTTTTTGCATCAAATTAAGCCTTTATACTCTAAAATTTTATTAATTCACCCCTTTGACCAACGTTTACTATTAAATCTAACAGTTTTTTTGGAACAATTTTTTTGATCAGTTGGTGCACCGTGTCATGTTGCATTTTCATAATTTTTCATTTTATTTAAAAAAATTGTTAAAATATTTAAAAATTATAAAAAATAGTTTTCTAAACAATATGTAAATGTCACCTGACAAAATTGTAGTGTGTCACGTGACAGTAATATCTCAAAAAATGTCAAAAATTGAAGGTCAAAATTGGTTAAAGAGCTTAATTGATTCAATTTATTGTTTTGAGGGCTTAATTGGGTAAAAAAAGTTTTTGGGCTTGATCTTTTTTTCAAAAGTTCAAGGGCTTCATGCACAATTAAACTTAAAAAATAAGTAAAACTTTTATTCCAAAAACCTAAGAGGTTTGGTTTTTTTTTTCTAAGGGGTTGTTATGCATTGTTTTTGGAGTTAAAATTACTTTTCGGGCCAAAAGAATTTAGAACATGTAATTTTTAAAGCAAAAGTGCTTTTCAACTTGGGTTGGAAGGTGTTATTCAAAAACTGAATTTTCTAGCTTTTGACTCTTGCTAAAAAGCACTTTTGAGCAAAATTACTCATTTTTCTCATTTATATCATCAATTCTTTTACATTTTCAAAACAATGTCTAAAATAGACATTTCATCTATTTAAAGGTACATTTTGACAACAATGTTAAACAGTTAAATTTTAAAATCCAAAACAATTCTCTATCCAACTTTTCAAAAGCAATACCAACTAGCCATAAGGAGTTAAAGGTTTCAACTTCTAACAAATCAATCTCTAAGGCTTTGCTTGTTTGAGGGGAAAATGAAAGGAGGGAGTGGAAAAGTGGAATGAAGATAAATTTTGAGTGTACTTGATATGAAAGAAAAGTAACAGAAGAAAATGAGAGTATGATCATTTTCAATCCTTGTGTAAAACCAAATCATTTCAATTTGGAAAGAAAAGAGAGGAGAAAATGTGAGAGAAATGTATGTTTGTATAAAATTATGTTTTTTTTTTTAAGTTCAATTTTTTTCCTTTATTTTTCAACTGTATCAAGCAATAAATGGAAAGAAAATATAAGCTTCTTTCAATTCTTTTATCTTCCTACTAAGCACACCAACAGAAGAGGAAAATATATATTTTTATCTTCACCTGTTTATCTCTTAATTTTTCACCCTTCAATTTTTTTCCATCTACTAAATTAAACCTAAATGCAAGAAAAAGTGAAAACCCTATTTTCTAGTTTGAGCAAATTTACAACTGGGGATGGAGACAAAATAGTTGGTAACACAACTAGATCAGGCACTCTTGCCACCACCAATGGGGAAGGTGTAGCTTCATTACTGTTGGGTGAGGTTATTCTTCTAGTTGGGGGAACAGTTCCTAAGTATACAAAATTGGATTTTCCTTCTTTTGATGGATTGGAAGATCTTTGATCTAGCTGCGCTGATATAAACAATTATTTGAACGCCCCAATGCAACAAACATGGTAGGTTTTGCTGCCTTTCTCATGTTGGGAAAGCAACATTGTCAAATGAAATTGGAAGGTTCATATGGTGAACTGGTTAGAGTTTCATAATTATTGCTTCCTTTGTTTTGGTCAACAATTCCTTGGGGGAGTTTATGTCTGAAACAAACAGGAATGACAAATCCTGCAGCAGCATATTTTGGAAAATTTTGTTAAAGTTATCGTTATGTTCGGGGAAACTAACATGCTGGGTTTTTCATGATTGGACTGGTTATCTTGCTTCAGCCTTTGTGGTAATTTGTCAATGTTAGAATGCTAGATATATAAGTTTATCTGACATCTAAGTAGAAATGCTGTTTTCTGTTAATGACCATAGGATACCAGTATTTTACAGGTTTCATCGGATTGTGTTGTCCACAGGTAAAAAAGATGGTGCTGTATGCTGTTAGTTCAGCAGTGAAAGAGGGCCAAAGTTTGATAACTAATCAGGAGTAAGATATTATTTGAATTTGCTAAGCATGTGTTATATACAACAAATTTGGGGTTCCATAGCTTAGTTGTTGATGAACGGATTTCATTCTCCTAAAGGTTGAAGTTGCAAATTGCTAAGTGCTCTGGGAAGAAATGTGTAAGCATATAGGAAGATGGCTCTGAAACAGAATATTCATGGTTAGTGGGGATGATAATTTTTTTTCTGGAATCCTTGCTACCTTAGCTTGCTACAGTTCTTCATTTGGACGGAAAATATTAAAAAATAAAATAAATTCACCTGCACATATGTTTTACCTTTATTTTTCTTATACCAGTTCTACCTTTCTTTGCAACTTGGTTTGCTCGGGTTGTAATTTGTTACTTTCGATGAATGCCTGCACTTCGTAGCAGGATGAATCAGTGATGGAGTTATGTGTAACGTGGGATTGGTCATGATCTTCTAAATTTTGAGTGTAATTGTTTTTTAAGTCTTTTAATTTTGAAATTACATAAATTAAGCCTTGATCTGTTAATTTTTTTATTCAATTGTTTTTAGGGTTTTTAGTTGTGAAACTAGGTAGATTAGATCCTAACCCTTTTTTTACAATTGATTTTTGGGTCTCTTTTAGTTTTGAGACTAGGCAAATTAAACTTTGACCTATTATTTTTTTATTTAAATACGTGATAGGTTGCTTTTAATTCAAAATTAAGCAAATTGCATCTTAATCCTTCATTTTTAATTTTAAATTAATGGCTTAACAAATAGATTCTAACCATTATTTATTCCTATTCATATTTGTGCAATGGAGTTTCGACTTGACTTCGTCCTTGTAAAAACTAAATAACTTTAGTTTAATGTTAAAATTTTGGTATCTATTTACATCTTTCATTGTATGCTTCTGTTTTGTAACTTAGTATTAACAACAAATCTAATACAATTTAAAATACATATTGTATCTCTAAGTTTATTTTTATAGACTTTATGATTGCGCTCCTCTCAAATGAAGTAAAAGCTCCCCAAACCAACTTTAAGATGAAAACCAATAGAGATTTACCTTTAAGTCTAGTCACTGCCCATTCATTCCCTTTTACCCAACTCATAGGGTCTCTAACCAAAGAATAAAGCCTCAGGACAGCTTCCTAAATTCCTTTAGAGAAACTACATTCAAAGAAGAGAAGATCTCTAATCTCCTGCATAACACCACAATTCAAACATATTCCCTCCACTGCAATTCAAATAATTTTATTTGATGTATTATATATTTTTAAATTTTTTTAATGACTTAAATTATGATATCTTATAAAAAAATAAAAGTTATTTTGTTTTTAATGTGATTCATTAACAACATAATACATTAAATATTGACTCTTTAAAACTACGCATGTGATTTATTATTAATTTTTTTTTATCTTTGTTTATATTACCGATACTTTCTTAAATTATTTTTTTAATATACTTTTTAAAAATAATATCAAACTAATTCTAAGTACTGCATGCGAATGTGCATTTTGATATACACAAATGTAAACGTTTGCCACGACATCATCATAATATATATAATTCTGATATTATCCAATGTCATTATTTTACCCTTAATTCCACATGCGTAACTTTTGGTGCGACTCTTCTACCGATCGGCTTTCTCTTTTTGTGTAGCCGTTATATTACGATCTCGCAGATCCAAACTGATTTCTTTCACCTTCGAACTTTATGCTTCCCGCTTATTTACTCGAATATAAAACATATAATTTCGACACTTTCCCCCCTTTTCTTAGTGTTCTACTTGTTTTCTGCTCTTCTTCTCAACGACCGTAATTTGTTTGTTAAAATGCCTGAATAAGAACCTGCTTTTAGTTTGAATATTATAAGAATTAAGATCATAAAGCTGTACTATTTCTTTTCGTAGCGTTGATCCTTGGCGTCGTGTTTCTCCGTCGACTTGCTGTGATACGACCAAGGTTCTTCAGCATTAAAGATAGCCTTGACCTTGCAAGCACCGTAGTTGAACTCAATAAGGTATTGTCAATATTTGTTTATTAATTTAAGCAAAGGTAATTGATTCATACACCTTTGGTTATAAAATCTTCGAGTTTTTATGTTTTGCATTACCGTATGATGGTAAAAAAATGGTACAAGTCCATTGTTTGTTCGTTAAGTATCATTTGCGGACATAGGAAACGTATTGAACTGAAACCATTTGGATTTGTTTGTTTTTCTTTGATTTGATATATGTAACTCAAGAGAAACAATAGTGCATGCGTTTATGTCCAAATTCGGGTTTCAGGAAATGGAATCGATCTTTGGTGAACTTCCTCCAGATGGACTAGCCAATTCTGGAAATAGAAGTTTCATGGCTCAATAACTCCAACATAATTCTCATGTGAGTTTGAGTTCTACTAATGATAAGTTTACAGCTCAAGAACTTCACTCTATATCTCATAATTTAGGTGAAAAAGCACCCGGTTTGTCCCACATCGGTAGCACGGGGAAAGCTCAAGTGGTGGAAGTCTCGCCCAAAGAAAATAGTAGTAGAACTGCTATTGCTAGTTGCAAGGTACTTCTTGGGAAGAAGGTGTTTGATTTGGTCTTGGCCAACCAGATGGCTAAGGGACATGTTCTTACTGTGGCAAAAATTGCTGGCATAAACAGAGCTAAGCACGCAAGCACTCTGATCCCACTATGTCACAACATCACTTTGGCTGATGTCCGTGTTGACCTAAGACTCAACCCTGAGGATTTTAGTGTTGACATAGAAGGAGAAGCAGCTAGCACAGGTAAAACCGGGGTTGAGATGGAACAATGACAGCTGTGAGTATAGCGGGGTTAACCGTGTATGACATGTGCAAGGCTGCTTCAAAAGATATCCAGATCACAGATATACGACTTGAGTGCAAAACTGGTGGGAAGAGTGGATACTGGTGCAGGGAGGAATGAGATTTCGAGACACTGCTGCCAAATGTTATAAAGATCCATAATTTAGTGACTATTCACATTTTTCATCAGAGTGGCAGTATTCTCTGTTCTTTAAAACATGAAACTTGGTGGCACATTTCATGTTTCCATTAAAATTTATGATATAAGCAGGCGTGATAACGTACAACCAATATACAATTTTAAGCCAATCTTACTCATGCTACTTTCTGGACTTTGTAATTATCAAATGTTTGCCTCTTGTACACTATTCCTAAAATTTTAAGCACACATCAACCTATTTGATAAGAAGATTAAAAATTTCACCTTTTTAGAAGGCTATTAATTGTAATGGATTGATTTGTATGGTTATAGAAGGAATAAAGTAGATAGAGATATAGATGTATGTAACTAATAGTTGAACCTTTTGTGATCTGCAACTTTTAGGAGGCTTACTAAGTGGAAAGCATAAATCTCTACATTTAGCTTCTGCATGCTTCTACTACTAAGAGGCAATGACCCCATATGACTAGTCTGGAAACAGCAAGAAATGTGAGGTACAAATATTCAAGGTATTTCTGATCCTTAATTCTATGGATTACTAACAAGTTGCCTGCAACATATAAGTGCATTTAAATTTAACAGTAAAATGGAATATTAGCTTCTAGGGATTAATACTGTAACAATTAGATTTTTTTTTGAAAGTAACAATTATGACCTACCTTTTCTTTTTCTTGGGTTCACTGAGACCCAACTTTGCAGAATTTTTTTTCTTCCAAATTCTAGTTTGCAGATCGCTTTGCTTGATTGTTGCATCAAAAGATAATTTTTAACTCAGATGTTTGCTTCAATTAGTTAGTTTCTTCTCCTTAAAGATCACTTTAGGATGTCATTAAATAGCATAATATACACTATCATTCATTCCCCCCCAACTCCCCTGCTTTGCAAGCCTGCAAACAAAGGTGAAATCCAAAGCCCTTTTGCTTTTTAATAGCTTTTACATGATGCTTGTAGATTTTTTTCTTAAGCAACTATTATCTGATTTAGAAGCTAGGATTCAATTTTCATGGTATGAACATGTTATATTTTGTCACTAATTGGTTGAATTCGACGACAAAGACATCATGGACTTCAAACACGGGCATTGTTATTTAATTTTATGCAGAGAAAAGCTAAGACATGCCCCAGGTACCATTTACTTTATCTTTAGTGTCTTTGATGTTCCCTAATAATGTCTTTGTTCTGTAATTTCTTATAGTCTCCTCAACTTTTTCACCCTCTCAGGATTTCATCTCTTTTTTTTTGGCTTTTTAGAACACCACTCAGTTAAAATTTATGCAAGGTGAAAAGTTAGTGCTTTATCATGCCATTGTGCTTACTCCCATGAAACAATGGATATTCTTTAAAGTAGCTGTGGAGTTCTTTAACCTTCTCTTCCCTCCTCCCACCTCCTTTTAATTCAATAAGTTCCTTCTACTGTAATAAAGTCTATCTGCTAATGTCATCCCTTTCTTTAGGTATATTCAATACAAATAAATTTATGTCAGTAACCAAGTTGTGTATCTTTATGTTGCATCCATTCTATTGTTCAAAATGTAAATACAGTGGTTGATTATGACTTTATGCCATTCAAGTAAATTCTGACAAAAGGACCATATCAGAAACTTCATAAATTTTCTCCCAATTCACATTTATTTGCTACCCGATTCAAACAGAAATGAAATCAATGTGATATGGTGAAAACATAGCACACATTATTGTTGAAGATAGAGAGATGTGTTCATTTATGAGACATAGCTGCCATGCCATTCATTCTTAAAATTCATGTCCAAAATCAAAACCATAGCTTTGACAATCAACATTTGGACAATGCATCTTTTTTTTTTTTGAACAATTTCTACCTAGGGGATAGGGGATTTTGCTCCTACCAGTCTTGAACCCACAACCTAGGGGAAGGAAATGATGTCAACTGGGAGCTTTAACCATCTGCTCTAGAGATTGTTGACAAGACAATGCATCTTTTTGTGTTGACAAATCCTAGTTCTAATCCTAATCTTACCTAGAGTGGAGGGCAAGTGAGGAGGTGCTCCTAGTGGGTCTAGAACCCATGACCTAAGGGAATATGAGAGAACAAAGATGAGCAGCTTGGTCAACCGGTCAAATTAATTTAGTGTATAGTTTTGCTGATTGAAAAATAACATATAATGAGTAATATAGTGTAAATATCTGCTACTTTACCTTGTAGAAGCAGTTTTTGCTATGGCATTGGCTGCTGTGCTATAGTCATATTATTAAATCAACCAGCTAAGCTACTAGTGAAAGTTGCATGAAGCTGGTAAGCATGATCCACTGTAAGGTAAATTAATTTAGGGTAAACTATATAGTTGGTCATCCAACTATCGAAATCTTTTATTTTGGTCACCCAGATTTAAAAACATGCAAAATGGCCACTAAAGTTATATACCGTTTTCATTTTGGTCCCTAAGCTAAATTTTGTTAGTGACATGTGTCACCATGTGATTGGTCTAACAGTTTAATGAAAATAAAAGAATGGCACCAAGGCTAGGGCTAGAATCCATGTCTTCTAACATAAGATACCACATCTAACCATTACAACTTGAGCCACTTGTTTAAATGTACAATATATAAAATATATTGACGAACCCTTATTTGTGTAAACAATTGAATTATTTTTTAATTTTGTTTAATTTTAGGTACAATGACGGATCCAAAAATATTTTTGAAGGTGGGCAACATATATTATACGTGGATCTAGAAATTTTAGGGTGATCACAATCAATAAAATATATAACTAATAGATGGAAATTTAGGTTTCATGGTGCATACAATAAGTAAAATAGATAGCTAACCGAAGAAATTTCATATCTCAAGGTGGGCACTTGGTCACCCTTCATTATACATGGATCCGTCATTGTTTAGGTATATATATATATTCTTGATTTGTTTGTAACAATTATAATAGTCTCAACATCCACTTGACTAACATTAACTCGATTAAAAAATAAAATTATAAAAACGAAATAGTATATCCAAGTATTTTATTTTTCTAACTATACGATAAATTATTTATTTATTTATTTATATATTTTATTTAATATTTTTAATTTTATGATTTATTAATGCTTTAAGTATTTCCCTCCAAATTCAAACTGAAATATAAATATTGTCAAGATTTCTTTTGGGAACAAAAAAATTAACAATTGACTAAATTGTTTAAGTGGACGCAGTGGTTAGGAATGAGATGTTTGTTGGAAAACATGGGTTTTAATTCTAACTTTGATGTCGTCCTTTTATTTTCATCAACCATTAGACCAAACACATGGTGGCATATGCCACTAATAGAATTTACCTTAAATAACCAAAATAATATAATTTTAGAGGCTATTTTGCAAGTTTTTGAATTTGGATGACCAAAATAAGGGAAAATTATATATTTAGTACCTTAACTATGTCCGCGTTACTGTTTTGGTACTCCAATTATTTTTTTTTGCAAATGGTACCTAACGTTACGTTTTGTTCTGTTTTGGTACCCCATTTAAAATTAATAGAAATTGTGATGTAGCTTGGGTTAATAACAATTTTAGTCCAAAAACTTATACAATCTATCAATTTTTTTCTAAAGTTTTATCAATATAAACATTATTTAAAATGTTGGATTAAAATTATAAATTCCTCTTATTATTATTCTTCCATTCGAACACATTTTTAGGTTTTGGAGTTTAAAAAAACACTCTAGGGATAATTAAAACTTTAGGATTTGGGGATTAATTAGGGGCTAATGCAGGGTTCATTGGAGGACCCAAACTCCACGATAAGGATACCGGCGAGAAATGAGGGGTGGAAAGGGATGAGACAAAATTCTATTAAAATTAAATGATGTTTTACCCCCCAAAATTAATATTATATTTTAAATTGATGAATTTTGGACTAAACTGATAATATATATGTGTTTTGGACTAAAATTGTATTTAGACCAAGCCACGTTATTATTTCTGTTAGTTTTTAACGGTCAAGTACCAAAATAGAACAAAAGCGTAACGTTTAGTATTATTTTACCAAAAAATAATAGTTGGAGTACTAAAAACAGTAATGCGGACATAGTTGGGTACTAAATAGTATGTAGTTTTCCTTTTTTTTAATAATTGGATAAGTTGCAATTTACCCATTATTTTTAGACGGCAAACGCACCGTTTTAAGGACCAAAACCACAGCAACTTGAGATTCCTGGCTGTGGTAATGGTTGCAAGCTGTTAATTATTCAACCTACTATTATGCTAACGGGTTGGAAAGTTATTTGCTTGCTATCTTGTAAATAAATTGTTTAAAGTCGGGACATCTAAAAATAACAATATTTTTTTATTGCGAATACTTGATGAATTCAGATTTATGCAGTTTTAGATAAAAAAGTTTTTTTAATAGTCTAAAGGTGATTACAATGTAGTATCTCTTCATGCATATTCTTAACCCTTATGCATATACACCCATTAATTAATTAATTAATTAATTAATTAATGTGGTTCTGTATCTAAAAGAGATTTAGGAAAATACAAATGCCATATTACTTAAACATGTCCATTTCTTCAATTAATGCAAAAAGGAGCATGTCTGTGGGGAGTCGGACAAAAGAACAAGATTAATCTTATTGAATTTGGTTAATATTTTATTGTCTTGTAGGTTGAGCTTGCAATTTAGTCTTATCAGTAAGATTAAGTCACGTTGCATTAATTGAGGAAAATAAATTAGGAAGATCGTCTAGGTTTAAATTAATAAATTAAATATTAAATACTGATAAATATAAAAATAAATAAATTAAAAAAATGTTCACAACTGCAGAAAAACTTTTGATTTAAAGTGCACATGCCAGATTTTTTTAAAATAATATTAAGAAAATAAATAATTGTGTATATTATTTTATTAACTACAATGATCAAAGATCTGAATTTCTTAATTATTCCAATGTAGCAAAGTTTATTATTTTAACTCTATTGTACAGTTTAATACCGAAGTTGATGACATAAACAAACCTACATCCCCTTCCAACGCATGTGTTGCAAAATGCAGTGTCCCCTGAATAAACTCAGGTCTGTATTCGGATTTATTTTATATTTATCAAACAATAACAAATTTTATTTACTACTCTACATCATTTTCTAATATCCAATATCTCATCTTGTAGGCAGGAAATGTGGTCAAATTTTACGCCAGAGTGTAAATTGTCAGGGAATATATAAATTTAGAGTGTACAATTCCAAAATTTTATGAGTGCAAATTTAGATAGTTGATAGAAAATACAAAAAAAATATAAAAATACATAAATTATATGAGAGTTTAAAATTTTAAGGAACACACTTGCTTATTTTGTCAAAAAATATTTTTTATGTATTTATTTTGCCTAAATAATACTTTAGGTACCTAAATGAAAAAGTTAGTATACTTTAAGCACTTATTTGTAAAATAAGCTTTTAAAAAATAATGATTATGTCTCATATTCGTTTAAGGTTTAGGTTTAAAGTTTAGGATTAGAGTTTATGAAATTATGGGTAGAGTGTATTTTCTTGCATTTAAAATTTAAAATTTAGAATTTAAAATTTAAGGTTATAACTTAGGATAATTCTACAATAAGCGCCATATACCGCTATGTACCACTAATCATGTGTACCATAATGTACCATTAATTATTTTTAAAATCATAGGGACCGAAAGTGTTATTTTCTCTTTTTAAAATAAAATCTAAAAAAACATTTTTATATTATTTTTCTTTTTGGGTAAAATACACAAATGGTAACTGAACTTTGAAAAATTATTGAATTTGGTAACCAAACTTTCAATCGCTTTAATGTTAACATTAAGCTTTTAGTTTTGCTCCAAATTGGTCACTGACCCGTTAACAACCATTAAAAGGTTGACGTGGTAGTTAAAATATTTTTTATAAGGGTAAATGGAATTGGAGGCTGGGGGAATCAGTCATTGGGCCAAGCCATTTTGGTGATATAAAACACAACTTTTTATATATGTTTTATACCGTTTTGATGCCCAGAAAAATGAAGGAGAAAATGGCATCAAGGGGATTTGAACACAAGACCTTGTATTGTAAAGTAATGTATGCTTGCCACTAGAACAAGCATATTTTTATAATATAAAATACAATATTTAATATATATGGTATACAGTTGTTAATGCTTGGAAAAAGAAGGAAATGTGGTTTTAGGAAACTCGAACTTGACATACTTATGATACACAAAAACATCTAACCCAATTAAATAAATCTTAGTTTTATTATAATTTAAAATATATACAAAATATTGTTAACTTTAATTTAATTATTAGATTTATTTAATTGGGTTAGATGTTTTTGTGTATCGTGAATATGTCATGTTCGAGTTTCCTAAAACCATATTTCCTTATTTTTCCAGGCATTAACAACTGTATACCATATATATTAAATATTGTATTTTATATCATAAAAATATGCTTGTTCCAGTGGCAAGCATACACTACCTTACAATACAAGGTCCTGTGTTTGAATTCCCTTGATGCCATTTTTCCCCTTCATTTTTCTGGGCATCAAAACGATATAAAACATAAATAAAAAGTTGTGTTTTATATCACAAAAATGGCTTGGCCTAGTGGCAAGCATACAATACTCCTATTGCTTTAGAGTCCTTGGTTCGATTCCCCCAACCTCTAATTCTATTTCCCCTCCAATCAGGTGACATGTGTCACCATTTGATTGAGGGAGGAAAATAAATAAATAAAAATAAATAAATCCTTCTAATAAGGTGGTGACACGTGTCACGGATCTTTAAAAGGAAGACTTTGTAAATTTCCATATGAGTAATCATATGGATTATGAATCATTCAAATAGGTATTCCTTGCTCAAGAGATTTGTACGTATATCATATATATATCACAATATATCACAAGACTTGTGATGTGATAAGAGAACAAAATTCTGCTAGGATACGCTTGTAAAATGGCAAAGAATAGGATTGAACGAGAAACAGAAGGAACTTTGAACCCCTAACAAAAAAAAGTAGGATAAAATAAATAGATAGCAAACGGACTTTTTGGGGTTGGGGATAGAGGGACTTGAAATTTATTTTATTAAATTAAAATTAGGACCAAATTGATTAAATGTGTAAATACCGAGGACTAAATGCGTAATTATACAATTTTCTTTTAACTGCCACGTCAACCTCTCCGTTAGGTTTTAACGGCTGGTGGCTATATTAGAACCATATCAATAGTTGAGTGGTCATTTTGACAAAATTAAAAGATCGGTGGTCTCCCGTATAGTTTACCCTTTTTATAATAACACATTTAGCCCTCCATGTTCACACATTCAAATAATTTTATCCTAATTAAAACAAATAAATTTAACCTTTATTATTTACAAATCATTTAATTTGACACTATTTTAATTACAAATAATTTAACCCTAATCCCCACGGCCAAAACCTAACACTAATAAAATATGATGGTATTTTTAGTTTTTGTCAGAATTGACAGGTCTAGAAACATTATTTGTTTCTTATTGTTGTTTTTGGTATTGATTGATCAACTTCAGGTTCAAAGAAATGCTGAAGATCCATCAATATAATTGTGGCTACATATGAAGGAGATCACAACAATGACCTTGCGCGCAGTAATGCTCCGACTGAACTATCATTAAGCCCCACAAACACTGGTCCTGCATCAGTTCCATCACCTCCCACTGTAACTCTTGATCTGATGCAGCCAGCTAAAATGGAGGATGATGCGAAAGAGTGATGCACCAGTTATCCAACAGCTCTCATCAAATGGCAGCTTTTTTAACCAGAGATCCCAAGTTCACAACAGCCCTTGCTGCTGCAATTTCAGGATGAGTTGTAAACCAGAATATGATAGACAAGTGATGTAAATATGGTATTTTGAATATAATGTCAGAAAAATGGAAGAAAGAATGAAGTCATTATTTTGCAGTTCAGATGTTATCTCAGCTTTCATTCTCAATTACATACAAATCCACACAGATTAATATCAATGAACATATTAAATCTGCAAAGGCTAAAGTGTTACTTTTCGCCGTACAAGAACTAAAATGATCTTCTCCAAGGGACCTTATATTCCATTAGTGTTTAGGGTTTTGGTTTTAGGGTTTAGGGTCAAATTATTTTTAATTAAAATAGTGTCAAATTGAATTAATTTGTAAATAATATGGGTTAAATTTATTTTTTTGAATTAGGACAAAATTATTTGAATGTGCAAATATGGAGGACTAAATGTGTTATTATAAAAAAAATTAACTGACAAACTATTTAACCATTGTTAACGGGCCAATCACCAATTTAGAGCAAAACTAAAGATTTAATGGTAACATTGAAGCAATTGAAAGTTTGATTACCAAATTCAATAATTTTTCAAAGTTTAATGATCATTTGTGTACTTTACCCAAAAAGAAAAAATAATATAAAAATTATTTTTTAAATTTTATTCTAAAAAGGGATAATAATATTTTCGGTCCCTATAACTTAAAAAAAATTTAAAATAATTAATAATATATTACGGTACTAATAATTAATAGTACATAACAGTACATGACATTTATTATAGAATCATTCTATAACTTAAAATTTAACTATTTAACTTTTATACTATTAGAACGTAGAAATAGATATTAAAAATGGACAGAAGAATTTTTCCTTGGCAAATGGGTGTCGTGGCATATAACAATCAGCAATCTAAGAAACGTGTCATCTTCTGACAAGAATCTTGTAACGTTGTCGATAGAGTGGATGCCTTTTACAAACACGTGTACAAATACGTTAAAACGATAGAAAATAACCAAGACGTGTATAAATCTTAAATTGAGAAAATGTTTAACAGAAATACGATGGAGGATGACGTGACATCGACTCGTTGCTATCAGATTCAAACAAATATGGTTGCAGCAAAATGCAACCACCATGTCAACATTATTGTTTTATTTATATAAAGAAATTTAAAAAATGTTATACATATATTTTACAGTAATCTTTTAATATATATTATATTAGAGAACTTATTTAGGGCCTTTATTTTCGAGAACCCTGTATAATTAAATTTATTGAACATGTCCAAAACTCTATGTATTTCATTTTCCTCGATCCTTTTGAGTCACCAAAGAGTAGTGGAAGTTGAATCAATAATACCAAAAATTATTATATGAACTTCGCTCATAACGTTATTTATTTTTTTATATTATTTTTTAAAAGATGAATCTTCACATTTTTTATTATGTAAATAGGGAATGAATGGTTACTTATAAGTTAATTATGAGTGGCAATGAGGATTTTGGACATGTGCGAAGTAAGTAACCACACAAGGACCCCAATAAAAGAGGGGTGCCAAATGAGTTGAATTAAATATCTTTAGTGAAAAAAAAAGATTTTGGTTTAATAAATTACAAAAAATAAAAACTTTAAAATGGCTCATAATATATTTTTTACGAAGATACAAATATATATTTTTAAGAAAACATTATATATATTTAGGATTATAAATTAAAGGGTCTCGTTTTAATAAACTGCATATAACTCATAAATCTTTGAACTGCCCATGATGAATGGATTAATAATATGGAGAAAAAATAAATTAGTTGGCTGATTTTTAGTGGACGTGACCATAAATAATGTGATGAGTTGAGTCTATATAATAATTTATCTAGTAATGCTGTTAAATATATCCATTAGTTTAAATGACGTAGAACATTGATGGACCTAGAGGGGGCGGTCGCCCCTAAATTTTTGAAATTTCTATATGATTTAAAATTTTTTAAAAAATTTTCTATGTATTTCCTATTGAAAATATATTTTGGTCCCTCCTAAAATTTTATAAATTCGCCCCCGAGAATTCTATAGGTTCATCCCCTAACATAAAATTATGCGCCTGTCCCTAACATAGAAAAAATATGTTGACGTGACAATATAAAAGTCGTACATGAAAAAAGAATTTATGTAAAAAGTAAGTTAAAAGTATAATTTCAACACCTATTTTTTTATCAGCAATACATTTTAAACAATAAGTTAAAGGTTAAAGATTTGCACTAAATAAAGGTTAACAAACAATTCTTATGATTAAAAAAAAAGAATTAGTAAAACTTAAAGAAGTGGATTAATGTAGCAATGGAATAGAGGAAGTAGTAAAATTCAAGAGTGGATTAATGTAGCGTTGGGCCAAACGAACATGCTTCTCCAGGAAAACATAATGCTTTTTTTTTTAAATAAAAATGAGACAGCCTTGTTACTACCGTTCATATTTTATTTTGGCTTTGTAACACCCCTTTCTAGTCTGGTAGGAAATCGGGTCGAAAGAAGTTACCGGTGAACAATACATTAATCGATTTATCAAAATCGATGACTTGAACTATGAATAGCGAATTAATAATATTTATTCGATGCAATGCTTGACTATGGTCAATGCAAACTTAATCAAATCATAATCAGGGACCAATTAGCAACTTGAACAAGTTTAAGGACTATCTTGTAATTCTTGCAAGTTTTAGAGACTTGTCGATAAATATGCTTACCAATGTGGAATTTCATACCTGATTACCTTGTATATAAAATTTCACAAGTTTTGAAGTCCATTTACCTTTTCAATTAAGCCAAATGCAAATCAGTGATCATTTCGTAAAATTTTCAAAACCAATAAACAACTTACCTGTATCGGTACCGATACTCAAAAAGCCGTACCGGTACACCCATGAATTAACTTCTTTCGCACCTAAATCTCGTACCGATGCATAACATCTTGTATCGGTACGAGGATTTGATGCTCTCTGTATCGGTACGAGTCCAACACCGTACCAGTACGCTAACCCTAAATTCCCAAATTGATTTATTAATGAGTATCGATACAACACTAGTCGTTCCGGTATTGATGCTACAGTAAAATTCCAGTGTTGATTTGGCGTATCGGTACCTCTGTATCCGTATCGGTACACCTTAATGCCTTATACAAATTTTGCATGCCCGTACCGGTACGACATCACCCGTACCGGTACGCTCAGATTAACAATGCCCCAAATTTGTCTATCAGTACCGGTACGATTCCACCCGTAATGGTACGCCTGTTTCTGTAATGTCATGATTTGTTTGATTTTATCTAAATCGGAGGCCTTATCCATGTCCAAAGTTAACCAAACTTTACTAGCAAGCTTATAAACAATATTTTTATATGCATGTCAAATTTCAAGTCCATATGAATCTATTTACTAAGTTTCTCTTATTAGTGCATTTAGGGCCATGTTACCAATCTTAACAAAACACCAACATGCCGTATCTTATAATTTAACTCTTGCCATATGGTGAGCAATATTTACATATAAAGTATCCCATTATAGACTTACTCCTTATCATGTAACATATATTAAACATCAAATCATCAAGGTAGCCATTTTATAACTCTTCTGCATAGTCTTCATGTTTTCATTACCAATCAATGCATGCAAGCCTTTCACAACCACATTTAATCGCATGATTCTTAGTCTTAATCTAGTATATCATAATTACGCATCTTGTAGACTTATCATGATTATCTTACAGTTTCGCCACATATACTTCACGCTTACACATACATATATATACTCACATGCCATATGCCACCTTTTCTAGGAGTTATAGAGGACAAAGATACATTACTCAAAGGTCTTCAGAAAGTGACTTGCAACCTCGAACCACGATCACGTCCTCGAATACTTTCAACCTAAAATGATGCTTGATAATGAATGCATTAGGCATACTTTGCCTAGTGAGGTAGTAGCTCAATAATATTATGATAACAACAATAATGGATTTCATGAAAACAATACAATCAATGCTTATGGTGGCCTCAATAAATGTGTCTGTGCATGAACAATTCTCAATGTCACGGATCCGGTTTCCATATCTTATTATTGTTTATAGTGATTTTGTCTATACTTTTACTTGTCTTTAAACATTGATCGCCTTGGATCACATTTGGGCATAGATAGCATTGGTATGTGTTAAGACAAGCTCAAAGCATAAAGCGGTGGCTTTTGTCAATAACCAATGAATTAATACTTCCCCCTCTCAAACAACCTCCTCCAACCGAACCGCCAACATCGCTATATAGGGTCATTTCCCTTGAGCCGTAGCTCATAAATCGTAGTCCAAATATACCATGTACCATGCCAAAGTGTCCAAGGACTTCTATTGCAAGACAACTTACATGTCTTATGATCTAACAATAGGAAATTATTCTTATTCGATAGTTGATCCTTAGCTCCAATAATTCTTGTCAGTACGATAATTTTATCAATACAATAACCTTGCCAATACGATATCTTTAGCAATACGGTAATCTTATCATTTCCATATTTTCATTGATGCAATGCTTTGGTCAATGCTATGAACTTGCCGGTGCAATGAACTTACTAATGCAATAACCTTGTCAGTGCAACATGAGGCAAGACCACATAAAAAGACTTACCAATGCTTTCTAATGATATAATAGTGCCACCAAAAGTTTTATAAGAGTCAAAGAACAATTCAACAATAATCACAAAACATACTATAAAAGGGAATACAACAAGGATGACACCTAGCCATCCGAATCATGAAATACACTCACCAACTTTCTGAAGCTATGGACGGTCCCTTATGATTCTTCTATTCCTTGACTTGGGCTTTCTTGAAACGATGGATAAGTTTCTAATTTTACCTTATTTGCATGACAAAGATGATGACATGATTTCAATAATTTTCCATATTTAATCATATGGAATTGATATAAAAATTTTTCATGTTTCTTAAAGACAAAGGTGAGCTTTCACTCTAAAGACTTACCTTGAATAAGATTAGAGTGGAAAAGGAATGAAGATTCAATAGAAATTTCAAGCTTTTAAAACTCCATTAATGGAGATGTGTGCTTATACATGAGGAGGTGCTTGCTTATTCAAAGCAAGGAAGAAGATGAAGATGAGATAGCAAATTTTCTTTTCCTTTTGTTTTTATGTTTTTCCCCGGTGAATTCTTTCTTCACTTTTAATTCCTTATCCAATTAATCAAAACTATCATAAACATCATCATTCTTCAACTTTTCCATAACTATGCCAGACACCTATGCATTGTTATGAAAATGGGTAAATTTAACCTTTAGTCCTACAAGAACCTTTTATTTCTATGAAGAAAGGTCATGGTCAAATTACACATTAAGTCCTTAAATTTCTTAACTTTTATACTATGACACTTCTACTTTGAATCTTTTTAATTTAGTCACTAATCATACTTTCATTCTCTTCAGTTTAGTTACTAGGTGGTCTAATGACTTGTATCTACATCACTCTATGCTTTATTTCTAGATTTTAGCCAATAGCTACTTATTTCCAATCTTTACGATTTAGTCCCAATACTTAACAATGATCCAATAATTACTCAATTTAAATTCCGTATTCTCATTTTAATATCTTTCTTACTTGATCGGAAACAATTTTTTTGATCACCAGAAACCGAATCCCGACAAGGCCGATTTTCGGGATGTTACAGGCTTAACAGTTAAATAAGTGTCCAAACTATATTTTTTAGATAAGTGTTCGAATTATATTTTAGATCAAATAGGTATTTAAACTTTTATTCATTGACTCGTTTAAGATTTTTCCGTGACATAAGTTATTTTTTCGTTATCTAATAAAATTCGAACATGTGATATGACTTTTTTTCTAAAATTAAAATTCGAAAATGAGAAGAATAAAAATATATATTAATTAACCTAACAATATTTAATTTCTCAAAAAAACCCAAATTCTAACCCTAAATTCTTTTCTTCCGAGCATAGATTCAACCACCAATAACCACCCTTATTTTCATCGACCCCTCTACTAAAAATATCATCATTTCATCGTCAAAAATTGATAAATGAACCGCCGATTGTACCGTCGACGAACACCCAAAATGAAAAAAGTGGCCGATTAGGTTTCCACTGATGAATAAAGGATAACAGATGTCGGACGACGAGGTACGCAACGTTTGGGCTGTGAATGGTGAATCACCGACTTGTGGGGATGTCAGACGGTGAGGGAGATATGATTTGAAAAATTAATCGAAAGAAATTAAAATTTTGGGGGTTTAAAAGAAATTTAATTTTTTTTAAAAATTAAAAATATATATATAGCATGTGTCGTGTCACATTTTAATTGGATGACGAAATTTTTTAACGACCGTTGATAGATAAACCTTAAATAGATCATAGAATAAAATGTTAGACACCTATTTGACTCAAAATATAATTCAAACATATATCTAAAAAAGAATATAATTTAAACACCTATTTAACCGCTAAGCCTTTTATTTTTATTTATTTTGAATTTCGACCTAAATAATTCAATTAATGGAACATTTATATTTTAAAATTCGTAATGGAATTGAATTCATAATTCAGTTCATGGTGGTGGTGGAACCGAACAATGTCGTCAGACAAAAACACCATTGAGACACCGGTTCAAACTCCTAAAACCCACGAGGGTAAAAAAGACCTTTCAACCACTTCAATTAAAGGCATTTGTAATTATTGTTTCACCACAGCGTTGCATTCCATTACTATTTAAATTCTCTCTGCCAATTCAAACTCGAATCTCTCACTTTAATCAATGGCAGAGAAATCGAAAATCACTCTGCTCGTTTCCTCTTTCATTTTTCTCCTTCAACTCTCTATCTCCGCCGCTGTTTCCGCCCCTTTACAGCTGCAAACCCTGTTGCCCCGCCCTCTTCCTTCTCCGCCCATATTATCATGGACAGACTCCGAACCCGAATCCGATTCCCTCGTCGAAGTCGCCGAGCTCAACACTGTCAGTTCAAACACAACACTGGAAATGCACTTAGAATTGCATCACCTAGATGCTTTTTCTTCCGAAGAGACACCGGAGAGACTTTTCGACCTTCGGCTGCAGCGCGACGCGCTCCGTGCCGAAACGATCTTCTCCCTTGTTTCTAAAGCGGTTGCGCGTAAACCCCCACGCGCTCCTGGAGTTCGTTCTGGGTTCAGTAGTTCCATTATCTCTGGACTTGCTCAGGGCAGTGGAGAGTACTTCACGCGCCTAGGGGTCGGTACTCCTCCGAGGTATCTTTTTATGGTGCTCGACACTGGAAGCGACGTCGTCTGGGTCCAGTGTTCGCCTTGCAAGAATTGCTACTCTCAGACTGACCCGATTTTCGACCCGACTAAATCACGCTCGTTCTCTGGAATTCCATGTGGATCCCCGCTTTGCCGTAGATTAGATTCATCGGGATGTAATAAACGCCGGATGTGTCTTTACCAAGTATCCTACGGCGACGGCTCGGTTACCTTTGGTGACTTCTCCACCGAAACGCTGACGTTTAGAAGGAACAGAGTGGGACGCGTGGCGCTGGGGTGTGGTCACGACAATGAGGGTTTGTTCGTCGGGGCAGCAGGTTTGTTAGGCCTTGGTCGGGGGAGATTATCATTCCCCACCCAAGCCGGACGCCGCTTCAACCGGAAGTTCTCTTACTGTTTGGTCGACCGGTCCGCTTCCTCTAAACCCTCCTCCATGATTTTCGGTGACGCCGCCATTCCCCGAACCGCCGTGTTCACACCTCTGCTAACAAATCCAAAGCTCGACACGTTCTACTACGTTGAACTGCTTGGGATCAGTGTCGGTGGGGCACGTGTCCCCGGGGTCAAGCCTTCTCTGTTCAAAATGGATCAAGCTGGCAACGGAGGTGTCATAATAGACTCCGGCACGTCTGTCACCCGCTTGACCCGACCCGCTTACATCGCAATGAGGGATGCCTTCCGTATTGGGGCTTCGAATTTGAAGCGGGCGCCCGATTTCTCATTGTTCGACACATGCTTCGACTTGTCGGGGAAGACTTCCGTTAAGGTGCCGACGGTAGTACTGCATTTTAGAGGAGCCGATGTCTCATTGCCAGCAACAAATTATTTGATTCCGGTGGACAGCAGCGGAACCTTTTGCTTCGCATTCGCGGGTACCATGAGTGGTTTGTCCATAATTGGAAACATACAGCAGCAGAGTTTCCGGGTCGCTTTCGATTTAGCCGGTTCTCGAATCGGGTTTGCTCCCCGTGGATGCGCTTAAACACGGCTACGGTTCTGTTTATCTGTTTCAACAATGGTAAGGGATAAAATCTCTTTCCCTGCCTCTATTTTAGTGCAAGAAGGAAAAAGCAAATCTTCCATGGATTGAATGTAAGTCGAGAGGATGAATCAATGTAGTTTTTTGGGATTTTCACGTGTATTTCTCAAATATGAAGATGGTTACTTTTTAAGATATGGGTAACATTTTTGTTACCTGTTTAATCAATTATAGGTTGTATTTCTCAAATATGATGTTGCTGTTTTTCTTTACCTTTTTTTCTGTGTCATAATCCAATAAAGGGACACTTGGGGTGCATGCGGGGGCAAACCAAGTAATCGACAGATTTCACTTGAAGAGCTATGTTACAAAATGCAAGCAAGAACCGAGGCTCCAAGGTGAGATATTTGTAAACTTTCACCGCTGGTTTAACGATGGGTACTCATGCCATTAGGCTGGGCATTCGAGTTTACCATGCCTATTTTGAATCAGCGAGTCGAATTTATAAAATATGATTTGAGTCAAATCGAGTTTTTTATAAATTTAATTGTAATTATTTATAATGTTACAATATATATTGATTACGATTTAAACGACTTTCTATATTCATATGCGATATATTCATAATTTTATATGTAGTATACATAATATATTATGCAGAATTAACATACTCAACTCGAACTTAAAAACTGATTAAATAATTACTAAAAAAATTGAGTTATTCAAATTTTTATTTTAAAATTTAAATTTTATTTGAATTCCTTTTTTAAGTCAGAATTTATGAAATTACAAGCTGAATTAAAACGAATTAAATTTTTACATTTCGAGTCGAAATTTTGTCTACCCTAAACATCATGCCAGTATTTGGAAATGAGCATAAGTCGGTGCTCCACTTTAGTCTATAGGTTCTCAAGCATGGCGGAGTGGGACATGCAGCAATCATGTACTCTTTCACATGGTGGGGGTAAAAGAATAAAAAAGTAGCTACAGGGTACCTTGTGGTATGGGAACAATTATGCTCAATCATTTATTTATTTTCCATTCCCTTCAACACGAATGCTCAAGTATAAAGCTAACCACATCTACTTCGATGGGTTATGGTATACACAAACTGAAATTGCACATTGCCGGGGGTTCTCTTTCTTCTTTTCACAAATGATATCCCAATAATGATTTAAATTCGAAGATTTGAAACAAGACTTCCCACAATCTAGATTAAAGACTAGACCAAACACGGTTTTCACACAAAATTAGGAACTTTTAGTCATGTTTAACACCAATTATAAAATGACATTATATGTCGTATATAATTGATATAATTTATTAGGTGAAATTATCTAAATATTGTTGTCCAAATTTTTTTCCAACAATATGATACCCATTTTATTTCTAACAATATGATAGTTTACTGTAGCAATCAGAAGTCGGATTGCTTTCAACCCGTTTTTTAACAATATTTTTCTAGAAAATATTAAAAAATTGAGGTTGAAGTCGTCCTCCATTGAAATGTATTGATCTATGCACGCCAAATTCACTGTTTGAAGATGGATTTCAATCTATCCGATTTTATTATTTTAATATTAATATGAAATTTACTGTTTAAAGACGGATTGAACACAATCCGACTTCTGATTTGCTACAGTAAATCACCATATTGTTGAAAATAAAGTGAGAGTGCCATATTGTTGGGAAAAAATTGAAGAATAATATTTGAGTAAATTTGCCAATATATTACATGTATGTTGATTATATACAGAGGCGGAGTCGGAAAATTTAGTTTGAGGTGTCAAAATTTAAAATTTTTATGAAAGATTTTTTGCAACTAGATGAAAATAAACAATGAATGTCAATTTTTTTTGTAAGAGATATCATTTTTTAAAAGAGATCAATATTTATTTAAAGTTGTGTTAATTTTATTTTTTGCATTATTTTATATTAAATCTATATGAAAAAATTTCTACAAAATTATTGGGTGGTGCCCATGATTATACATGCTATAGACGGAATACATAAAATGAATAGGTTCTTTCATGTAAAAATAACTCTATTTAAATCTTATTCTTATAATATATTCCATACACATATACACAATTGTATAAAAATTTACATAACCTTTATATTTAAACTATAAAATTTAATACCTAAATATTTAATTATAAGACCATAAACCTTACATACCTAAATATTTAATTATAAGACCATAAACCTTACATGCAACTATAAATCTTATTTTCTATATTAAAAAATAAACAAACTTGTGTCACCTTTAATTTACATAAATCTATATTTTAAATAATTTTCGCGTTTGTACGTGTCATTTTTGATAATTTTTCCATCTCCTTTAGCCATGGAGTTGGATCTTAATTGTATAAGCACTCTTCTTAAGCACCTTCTTCCTGATTATGAATCCAACTATAATTTATTCATCTATGTTAGGTATTCCACTGTTAAGGCTTCCATTTCAAAGTCTTCCAGCTCGGGATGGCCCCTGCTTATGACATTCCTTTGTTTCACGGGCGATGGAGTAGAAAACCGAAACTACAGTTACAGCCTAGAAGTTGGGGGTAATGGCAGGAAACTCATTGGGGAAGGCACTCCAGGAAGCATAAGAGATACCGATTGGCATTCTGCCTGAACTTTCAGGCATTGTCGATACCTACCTCAGTTCTGAGTGAACATTAATTATTTAAACATTCATACGGCATTCATATCTACCCATCCGGTATCGATACCTCCTGTAAACTTTCCAAATTCTGCATAATTGATCATGTGCAAATACGAACTAAGCACAAGCATTTCCATATCATTCACACAACAAGAATCAAGTCTCTCAAGTATAATTATGGCATACTTACAACTTTAAACACACCAAACATTCTCAAAGTCCTGAATGAATGTACTACCACATGTACCAAGTATATATATAAGCATTTTCAACCTTTACAACATAAAATGTTGTAAACTTGTCGTGTTTTCCTATACCCATATCACATTAACAGCACCAATCATATTTTCATATCAATTAACATTCTAGGGTACGGCATGCTAACTACTACGCCTATGTACATGCACACATGCATACCAAAGGTTAAGGTGTCACAAGCACATCATAATCTCATGAATCATTCCAAATTTCATAGAAATAACAAGTTAGGGTGTCACAAGCACACATGCATATATATATATATATATATATACATATACATACCAAAGGTTCATTGCTTAATTAAACATACTACGCCATATATGTACATGCCATTAGATAAAGTACTTCAAAAGAGGCATTTGGTTTGATCGGTCACATGAATGTTTCCCATCCCGCACTCCACTATTTGAAAAATAAAATCATAATAGTTTACTTTTCCAAATTAAGCTTACTTTTAGTAGACACGGCATGTTTCTAAGCACAGAATACGATAAAATTAGTAATCTTACACCTAATTAGGAAATATAGTCTCAATATCATCTGTGTTTTCAGTATTTAGGTCATTTTCTAGCCATAAGCTTTCTAATCTTTGGGTATTTTTAATAGGATAAAATTTTGATACACAGGTTTATTTTACACAAGCCTGCATATTTACACTATGAAACCCAAATCCTAAATTTCTAACCTTAAACCCTAAACCCTAAATTCTAAACACTAACCTTAAATTCTAAACCCTAAACTAAACCCCTAACCCCTAAAACTAAAAGAAGTGTGTAAACTAAAGTTTACACAATATGTGTATCAAAGTTTTTTCCATTTTAATATAATACAACTAATTGTTTAAAATATAAATTTGGCAATGGTATCCGAGTCCAAATATTATCATCCAAGTTAAACCCAAGAAACAACTTAAAACCAATCCAAATACATTTTCATGTCTAATTGTCAATCTAAATTTGTAAATAAAAATGATTCTGAGCTAACCCAATTCGACTAATGTAATGTAATGTAATTTTATCCATTAGACACCTACCATCATCAATAACCTACCATCCCTTTCGTTATCATAGCGCGATAACCACCGTTGTAAGCATAATAAACAAATTGAATGCAACTAAGAAATTGAAATAATTAGGGAATGAAATGAGAAACAATGACACCATTACTAAAAATGAGAGACTAGAAGAGCACACACATCATTCCAAAGATCAAATGCAAAAAAAGTTGAATTGGAACGACAGATTAGCAACCAGATTTATGTTGATCCATAACATAGTAGGAAATCTACCAACTAATATTTGCCCTTTATTTAACCAGTAAAGTTGAAATTTATTTCATACTAAAGCTCAATCGGACAAACTTATTGAGATAAAATGTTCTACCACACCACAGAGAAGGCTTAGAAATTGCTTCTAAACTTTTATGCAGAGGTACACAACTTGTGTTTCTAGAATTATTCCTCTTATTGACACAGCACATGAATGAGAGGAGTTTAAAGCTGCAGAGTTATCTAGGAAAACATGGGAAGAAATTATGAACAGGATACTTTACCTTTCTCTCTATCCCCTTGCCTACAAAAACACCACACACCTCATAAACATTAAGTTGAATTGGCACCAGTTCAGTCTGATATTCTAATCTCAACTCCTAAAATGTCCTTCACCACCTCGTATGTCACAAATGCAATAGCTATTGATGGTACAACCTGGAAAAAGAATAAAAATATTAGAAATTGACCATTTTAAGACAATATATTTGTATACTCAATTCCATTAAAGAAAAAAATAGCAAGAAATTATGTTCGTTCGAATACTATATAACTACTTGTAGCAAAGTAGTTCTGGATTACTGAGAAAGGATGGAGATGTAACTTTATTATAAGATATATAAGCCATTTTTAGGGGAAGACAAAAGTTGCTCTCATTGGTAACACAAAAAGCTTAATGGGCAAACTTTTGTCAGAACACACAAGTTAACCATTTCACACATTCAGCCAACACAGGATCAATACTTTTTAACTAGATGTCAGTCTTAACACATATCCACACATAAACCCATCAAGATCTAAAATAAAATAAATTGCAGAGGTCTTGATAAGCTTGTAAATTTAGTCTATGATAATGCAAAATAGGCAAGAATCAGAAAACAATAGATTAAAGATGAAAATATTCCCCCATGCAACCATATTTCAAAGCCATCTCCTGATCCAAAGTTTAAACTAAAATTTATTTTCAGAGTACCAACCAAATGGGAAAAAAGGTATTCCTACATATATCAACACTTGAATATAAATGAATTGAAAGACACTGACCTTCACGGAATTAGGCACCAGACCCTTGTATAATGCTCCAAAGCCTTCATGCCTAACTGTTTTCCTGAAAGCATCAATCATACCAGTATATTCAAGAGAGGCCCTGTTCCTCCCGTCACCAGTGACAACCGAGGCCGCATCTTTCCATCCTACCATTTGCATTCTTCTGCGAATCACATCCAGAGGGTAAGCAACAGTTTGGCCTACAGTTCCAGCAGCAGCCCCACAAGCAAGCCTGGTTGTCACGCTCAACTCAGAGTCTTCGACCAATCCAAATGGTCTAATTTTGATTAACCAATCTTTTAGAGACTCATATACAGAAAAGTTCAGACCCACATATGGAATCTGCAAACATAAAATGAGTTCAAATCAACATACAAAAAAACAAAACATTCTCTTTGTCAGGGGTATGAAGGGGGAGAAGCTTTTTTAATGTGTGGATCCCATAATTATGTGACCCTTAGAAAGAAATCACCTCACCCCCCATTTCTTTCTCTTCTAAGCCATTATCTTTGGCCAAGAAGGCATGCACTCATGACATCCACAACATTCATAACCATTTGACGATGAAACTCCAAATAGAAGAAACTAAATAACTCACAACTCCAATGACTGAAGGGAGCCAACCCTTGTACAATGCTCGCGGGCCTTCTTCCCGCAACACAGTGGACAGTGCATGGAACATTCCTCTATATTGATAAGGAGAGCTCTCTGTCTGAAATATACACAACTAAATGAATAAATGCTCAGCCAACCGACAACAAACAATTTGATACATCAAAGAAAGAATATGTTGCAGTTCCAAAAGAAATCAATATTTTCTGTAAAGAGTTAAGTAGAATTTAATTTTTTCTGACACTTTATATTTCACTAAAGAGTGTAAAACATCATGCATCTGCTGAGTAAATGATATTTTAGAGACAATACCTGTACAGTGAGCCTGCCTCGTACCATGTCCATGGGATAAGTTGCAGACATTGCAATTATTCCAGCACATGCTCCAGCTCCAAGGCGTAAAACAGGAGTGAGTTGAGCATCCTCTGCAAAATTAATAGCAGTAACAGAAAAGCCTTATATGAGCTTCAGAGATTTTAAGTGCGTCTTATTCTTAACATAAATTTCATGATATGAATTATAACATCCTCGTAGAGCCAGAGCATTCCCATGAATGCGGACATCAACCAAATGAATCCAAAACATAACTGAGTTCTATATGTGTATCATATAATGCAAACATGAGATGACTACTCCAGAAAAAGATGATGACAATATTAACCATACCATTGCCGGTTTGCTGTTGATACAGATATAGGATTCCCCTGTCATAAACAATAAGAAGGAACAATCAGCCAAGGGAAACAAAAACTTTTCCTTCAGTTCAAAACTTGAACATGGGTGGTAGGATCAGCGCAAAGAAATGAAAATTTTGCACTCTCAAGGAACCCTAAAGCTGATGGATTGCAATTGCATAACCAAAGACAATGATACATAGTATTAGCAGATATGCTTTTTGTCCAAAGTCACAAATTCGCTGATCATCATCAATATTGTGGGGAATAAGTAAAGTTTAGTCTTAAAAACAATAACCAATATCAGTATCATAAATTTATTGAACAGTGTTCTGAGATACTACTTTGAAGCTTGCTCGTAGCTGAAGAACTTGACGGCCGAGTTTGGAACAATGCGTGCACAATTAGTACCGTTGCCTTTGAATAATCCGCGAAAACCTTCTGTTCTCCAAATGTACTTCAAGCCTTGAATTGTTCCGTTGTATTTTATACTATGTGGATTCTGAACCTGCATTTGAAAAAAAAAAGAAAAAAGATTAATTAAGAAAATCAAAATTTTAATTTCATTTATCTAAATAAAATAAAAAAGAAACTAAAACAAAATGAACCTGAAGTAAGATTTTTAAACGTTCCAAAGGAGCAACAGCAGTTCGTGACCTGCGTGTAAAAAGACAAATTAAACAATAGATCCATTTTCGTTTTCGTTTTCCTCCAAAACTTGAAAAATCAATGTTGTCGGAGACATTTTCAGTCTACAAAACAAACACTCAATAGAGTGAAAGTGGTAGAGAGAGCTCACACTCCACCGGCGACGCCGCCAGCAACGAGAGACTTGCAGATGCTAAGAATAGCATAGCTAGGGGCCTTAACACCCTCTCTCGCTAGCTTCGCTTCCTCGGCCAGATTCACGATCGTCGACACCGCAGTTTCGCTACTCTTCACGTCCTCCGAAGCCATCGAAAACCAAAAGCAGTAAAAACACAGTGCAAAAAAAAAAAAACAAGTCCTTTTCTCGCCGCAAAACCCTAGGAAATCTATCGGAATAACGGCAAGAATTGTCCGGCGATCAATAGGATCTCCGAAGCGATTCACAGTGAAAATAAGCTCCGCATTCCTCTCTTGCCCCCCCCTTTTTTTTTCTTTCTAATTTTTGTGTTAGAGGTGTGATGGTAACGGCTGGAGGAAGTGAGACCTCAAGTTCAACTATTTGAGAGCGTGTGGACGTTGTATTAACAACGCGTGGGTTTGGTAAAGTTTACTGTGGAATGAGAAAGGTATATGGTGTGTCATGTGGGGGCATCTCAGAGTCATAGTGCTTTGCTAGGTTGGGATTCGTGGGCATGTTTGGGTTAACTCGAAAACGGGTTAATCAATGTTAGTCACTAATTTCTTTAAATTTCAAGCTGGTTAATGTCTAAATTATATCATTTTTTTACTTAAGTGTTTACATTTTATTTCGAGTTTAATATATGTTTAATGTTTTTTTTATAATTTAAATATTTTTTATCGATGGCAGTTAAATTTTTTTCCATCAAATTATAATATGACATGTAATCTAATTTATTTATTTATTTAATTTTTAACTGAATTTCTTTAATAACATTTTAAAGTAATAATTTCTTTCCGTCAAAACCTTAAATCATATATCTCTTATTGTCCGATATAACCCACACGTCGATGGTTCATCGTCCAAGCGTCGCGTACCTCACCTTTCGGCATTCTCACCTTTTAGTCGTCAGTCAGAAACTCAATCAGCCTCTTTTTTTTATTGTTGGATGTTCATCGGCGGTGTAATGGACGGTTCATTCGTCAGTTTTTGACGATGGGATGATAGAGCTTTCAGTCGTGGGGGTTCGACGAAGGCAAGGGTAGTTGGTGGTGGTTGAATAGATTTAATTTTGTTTTTGATTAAATGTAGAGTTAATTACATTCTCAAGACAAATGTCAAGATCCGAACCTATACAAGATGGGTCAATATAACATCCTTAACCACTCGATCAATTAATGGAACACAACTAATTAATTTAATTGATTATTTACTAAGTATTAATAAATATATATTATATAAAATAATTTATTGTGATGAGATTTAATATAATGCAATTTGATTGTAACTCGAGTAAACTATAGGTATTCTTTTTTTGAATAGTTTTAAGGTAATTATAAAGTAATATTAGTCTATATTTTTTTAAGGGTAAAACTTTGATATACATGTTGTGTTTTTATACAAGCATGTGTATTTACACTATAAAAATTCAAATCCTAAATTTCTAACCCTAACCCTAAAAAACTAAACCCCGCACTCTAAACCCTAAATCCTAAATTCTAAACATTAACCTTAAATTCTAAACCCCTAAACCTTAAACTAAAACCCTAACTTCTAAAACTAAAAGGCACGTGTAAACTAAAGTTTACACGGCCTGTGTATCAAAGTTTTTTCTTTTTTTTAATCCTTTAATATCATACACATATCTTATAGAAAAAACTGATTAAATGAGTGTATTCCGATGAGTAATTGGATTTAATATAAATCAAATTTGTAGAAATAAAATGAAAGCCAAACACAACTTTTGGTAAATTCGATAACATCGTATTAGAACTCCAAATGGATGGAAGAGAAAAGGAAACAACAGTACTTGCGACTCGCGAGTGAGCTTAGGAAAAAAGATTCGGGTACGGTTTCCTACGGTTGGAGCTTTCTTTTTATGTGGACTGCGTTTGCCAGAGAACGGAAACATAAAGGATTCATTTGACGGCGTTGCTCAGATGCCACGTCATGGCTTATTCTTATGGTTGATTGGGCCCTCTGCAATTTTTAAATGGATTAGATTGCATACAAAAATTTTCTGCCTATTTTTCATTTTTTATGCTCAAGATTAAAAAAAAAATTAAATCTTAATTTAATTTTAAATCTTAAATCCTAAATCTTAATAAATACATCATACTTCTAATTCCTTAAATTATAACCCTAAACTCTAACCTTGAACCTTAATCTTAAACTTTAAACCTAGTTTTTTTAATATAAAACATATATATGGGCACAAAAAAAGATCAGAAGATTTCTATTCTTAGATTGCATGTTCTTTATCATGTTCTCGACACCTTTTTGATAAACATATGGTGTAAATGTTTTAGTATGTTTGATTATTAGAAATTATATATATAGTAGATTTTTTGTTTTTTTAATAGATTTTTGGTTTTTTTGTCTATATAGTATGTTAGAATGTTATACTTAGTTTTATTTTTTTTATATAAATTTGTTGATTGCAAAAATGAACAGGGATCTGAGACGGTGGTCCGATAATAGTCAGAGCTACCGTCTCAGTCGAAGTCTAAACATCATGCTCATCGTGTCAATGATGATGTCTTGGATGGAAGTCATCTCCTCATTCCGTTGTTTGCATGTTCTCTTTTATACTGCCAGGGCAGGTGTCGTGGCCAGGTTGTCGTGGCATACTGGTGGGGTTGGCTATGATTAGATGTCCTAAGTTTGTGTTGCCAGCTACAGCGATCACGTGCGTTGCCACGTGATCGCTGGATGCAATCCCATTCATAGTCCTACTTCGCTCGCCATAGGCTACGAAAGGGACTAGATAATTCAGAGATGGTCGTACACATTCATCGTTGTCACATGATCGCTAGATATCCTTCGTGCGATATCGTTCGCGGTCATGTTCGCGAGCTACACGGTTGTGACACATGGCGGTAAGTATTTGTAGGTACTAACAATTGCCCCCAATATGAGGGAAGGTTATAAAGTGACCATTGAGAGCCTGAGGTACTCAGAGAGGGCTCATTGGGTTAAAGCTTTCATGGTTATAAGGTATAAATCACTGTATAAGTATTATAAAGGTTATACAAAGTGTCACGTAATAACTCTATGTAACGAATTATTGTATACGAAACGTCACATAATATAACACTTTATCAGCGAAGCTTGTCAATGAATACACTGTTCTTGGGTATAAATAAAAATTTTGTTGTTGTTTTTAAGGTATTATTTCGCTTATCTTGTTGTCTGCTTTTAGGTTTTCGAAGAGGAAAAGAAAAGAATCAGAGAAAAAAAGTCTTTTAGAAAGGAAACATAACTATTTGTGTTCTATTGGCTAGTTCGTTTGTTGTGGTCAGTGATGAGTATCCTTACACTACGGAGGCAGACGAGTTGTTGAAGACGTTGGAGTGTTGTGGTCTTCATGCTACTAACCATTTTCGTTTTCGATTCAGCTTGTCGAAGGGGTTATTTTTCCTGAGTGTATGCTCTAATGAGGAGAAGTCATGGTGTTTGATTTTTTTTCGCTTTTGAATCCGGGTTCCATCTATCATTGCATCCTTTTTTTTGTAAATTGGTTAAATTGGTTTGATGTGGCACCGAGTCAATTAAGTGGAAGTAGTTGATGGACTTTGATAACATACTTCTTGAATTATAAAATCTATGAGGATAAAGCTTCCATCGACGTATTCTGTTACTTTTATAATGTGATGGCTGGCCATGACAAGAATGCGAAGGGTTTTATAACCATTGGTCATCGTAGAGGAAAGTGTCGGTGATGAGTAATCAATGCGATAATCTTCACTTGAATAGGAAAAAATATATCAAAGTGGAGTTAGTGTTGGAAGCTTTCTATTTTTTATTGTATGGCATTAGCCGATGAAGGATAGGGTTGCACTGCCTAACGTGGGATAAATGTTGCCTGCTGAATTGAGGCATCTCAGAAGGCTAAAAAGTGACCCACCTTCGCACTTTACGGAGGTATACACTGTTAGAAATATTTGGATGTATTGTCTGGAAGAAAAAAGTCCCAATGGTTGGGATAAAGAATATTTCAATGTTTTTCAGAGGGTTCTTTGGCGAATGTGCCTTTTCGTGCAAAGGCTTAGCCTTTCGGTGAGGAAAGCGATGAACGAGTGGCAAGGATTCTTCTGGGTACTAAAGATGAATCATATGATTTCTTTTTTGAGTACACGGGCTTTCGTACTCGTCCTAGAAAATATCGTGGGAAAAATGTCCCTCCAAGTGGGGTTAATAGAGAGGTTGCTCCTATTGCCCCGGGGGCTTGTGCTACTGTTAACCCGTCAGGCTCTAGTCGTGGTAGGAAATAGGGAAAATGAATAATCTTAAATTCGCCTATTGTGTCTGGTTCAGAGGATAAAGGTAATTGTCTGCGGTTAGAACGCATAATAAAGAGATGGATGGATACATGTATTAGTTTGGTGTAGCTTTTAAAAAATAAATTTTTTCTGCTCATTTGTATATACATTGTTCATGTTTACTGATGGTTGTTTGTTTTTATTTCTCTATTTTTTGTATGTGTGTGTTTTGTAGGGGTGGCAATTTTTACTCTTTGAGCTGTAGTGTCGGATACGCTGCATTTTGTTTCTGTTATCAGGCAATTAGCTATCCCTTGTTGTAGAAGTGGCGTGAGAGAGTGTGGCGAGGCGAATAAGAACTTACAGTTCGAAGGGACGTTCTATAGTTGTCGAACATAAGATGCTGGGGAAAATGCCAGTGTTAGATGTTGGAGTTGTTTAGAATTTACATGGGTTGGGCTCTAAGGTTGCCTTTGTTTTCTTGGGATTATGTGGCTCTCCTGGCACGTTTGCATTTGGCGTCATCAGGACCGCTGCTTCTGCTAGTTTGATTAATGCTCTACCTGTTGTTTGTATGCCTTTAGGTATTTTAAATAGTGTGTTTGTTGTATTTAGTTTGACAATTTTACTTTTTATCTTGTAATGAGATTTTTTGTTTTTATTATTGTTATTGGTATATTTGCAGGAGCAACTGCTACGGATTCTGTTGTCGTTCATTGTTCCTCCAAAGATACATCCCCTATGGCCGCACATGTTGAAACTGTGACCTTCTCAGAGGTTGCGGTGACTCATTCGATGCCATTGCGTGTTGATTTTTCTCTTGGTGGGGGTTGTGAACCTTTGGCCCCATGTAGGGATGGCAAAATTACCCGACCCCAACCTGACCCGGTATGCCCTGACCTGACCCGATCAAGTTTTTCTCATAATTTTTGGGGATTGGGGCGAGGCGAGTATTGAAAACATTAAGTCAGGTCGATGAGGGTTTGGGTATGAGATGGAAATTCCCTTCCCCGCCCCTTCTTGGTATATTTTTTTATTATATTTGTAAAAATACCATTATATATAAACACTTTTAGGGGTTTTAAGCTATTTTTTAGTTTGTATTTATCATAAATTTTTGTTAGATATTGTTCGAGTTTTAACATATCTGATTTTGAAGGTCAATGGTTCGAGTTTGTTCTTTTAAATATGTATTTTTTTCATGCGAGTAATTTAATTGGTTTTATTTTATTTTTTATATAGTTTTAAAGTCCTTAAAATTTATATTTTGTGAATGCGATTGTGGTTTGATCGAATCTAACATTTATTGTCGATAAAATTTAATATATTTTTTACATTTTTAGGTTAGGTCGGGTTTAAGGGTTTATGTTGAGGCGGGTAAATTAATATTTAATTTTGGGGAAGGGCGGGGTCAAGTTTAGGAATTTTTAGATTAAGGTGGGTTCGGGGCGGCCAAAAACCCGCCCACTCTGCCCCATTGCCATCCCTAGCCCCATGGGGTGTGTTCTATCCTTGGAGGGGGTTTTGGAAATAGAAAATTGGTTTCATCCTGAATTTGCTTCTAAGAGACTGTCCGAGTTATACTCGAATAGTTTTGGTGCTTCTAGACTTTGCACTAGTATTAGGAGAATGGTGGAGGGGTTGGGGTCTCATTCAGGAGCTAGGTTAAGTTCAATTTAATATGTAGAAGAATACAAATGCCCTTCTTAAAGAGAACACAGAGTTGCGTTTGCAATTGAAAGGCTACACTACTCTCCTTGAAGAGAATGCAAAGTTGCGTTCGCAAGTAGGGGAGTTGCATAAGAGGCATTCAGAGGAAATTTCTAAAAAGGAAAGTGAACTTGATCGTGCTCTCAGGGTCAAGAATAAGATGCTTACAACTATAAAACAGAGTTTTAAGAACGAGATTCAAGGTCTTAAGGAAGAACTAGAGCAGACAAAGAATGCAGCAGGCGAAAGCTTTGCGCATTTCATGAGGAGATTGATTGAGCTGTAAGATTCTCATAAAAATAAGATTATGGTGCTAGATGCTACTCATGATGTTGCTGTAGCTGAGAAAGTTAAAGCAGCTACAAATACAACCTCTGCTTTTATGATCAAAAGAATGGGTAAAGCTCACGAATGTTGCTATTCTTAGCTTCCAATTGGCACATGGTTCTTTTAATGTTAGAGGTGTGGATTTCAACGTTCTCTGCAAAGTAGCTACGGACTTTGATGTGAGAAATCCTTCTGGACCTTCCTGGGAAAACTTTGCTGCAAAGTATAAAGGTATTGTGGGTCATGCTACTTTTGAGCCGAACGCTTCTTCCTCTTCGAGCGATCGAGGAGGTGCTAGGGATAGAATTGATGATAGTAATGTGTTGGGTCAGTGTAGTAGGGATATATAACAGTTATTTTCATTTATCTTTGCTTTTTGTATGAAGAAAAATTTCTTTTGGTGGATAAATAACTATTTTACTATTTTGTTGATCGCATTGTTTTGGTGAGATTCAAATCGTCAAAACGATTGGAATCATTTGAATAACCTAAAGCTGTTTGTGCGTTTGATTTTTTTGCAACTCGATGTGGCTTACTTTGTGCTTTCTTCTTTTTTATGTCTATTAGCGGAGTTGTGTAGTGAAAATTATCTGGTATGGTGTATGTAAGCCTTGCTACTATCATAGTGCGATTTAGCATGCCAGAATTCCTAGTTTTCCCTTTTGTGACAAAGCTTATCTATCGTTGGCTGTGCTGACACAACGAACTGATTTATAGCATTTAGGAGGTCTAGGTGGTGCTACTAGTGTCTTCATAATATTATATTTAACAGTAATACCTTTAAACCACTGAGAATAAGACTCTTGTATTTATTCGTGCGTTCTTTTAGATATCAGCGTGCTAGGTGATTTAGACAATTCAAGGCATGTCGTGCTAGGTATCTATTGGCTCATTGTTGGTGATTTAGATAATTTGAGGCAGGTCGTGATAAAAGTTTCTGACTGGCAGTGGCATATGCGTAGGCCTACCCGTGTATTTATTGATTAAAAGCTTGAAAGTTACGTGATTTTAGGTATTTGCTCGAGAATTCAGGATTTGGGAATTAAATGTTTGCCTTGGTAGCTTTCCATATAAGGATCTAAAACGTCGTCGCTTGGTATTCCCACTATCTGCTATAAATAGGGCTCCTTCGAGTTTGTATTCTCATAACCTAATTTATAAGTGGTTTACTCTCTCTCTTGCAGTTTCTCTTTTTTATAAGTTTGCTTGTATTGTTTTGAGAAGGGGAAAGGAAAATATGTTTGTGGTGATGAGTGGGATGAAGGAACTGCGCATTGTAGATCCTGAGGGAGTGCTATTTTTGTATTTGGGTTATTTGTATTGCCAAACAAGAGTGTTTAGAAGGCTATGATTAGCCATTTATAGTAAGGAGTACCAACAAACAATGTATTCGAAAAATCTTGAGTGCAAGGTTCTTTGAATACTATTATCTGTTGGTGTTTGTTGTTACATCATGAGAAGACAACCGATTTTAGGGCAGATTGCTGAGGCGGTTGATTTGCGTTGAAATTTGACTGTTTTCCTCTTAATTATTAAGGTGGTTGATCGTTTGTCAGTTGTGGTGCTGAGTATCGTGATGACAGATGATTGCCTCGAGATGATTCTTGATGCATAGTAGAAGTTTTTGGAGTTAAAAATGGGAGAGATGTTTGTCATCTCCATGTACTCTGCCTGCTACATTAAGAAGCCCGTTTTTTATCTTGGGGTATTTTATGGGCTTCTCCAGATCGAGTTTGCTAGGAAGATTCGCAAGCACTTTGCCTATTCCCCTTGTATGGATTATGAAAAGTATGCTTTATGAGTATTTGAAGTGTTATGGTCACTTGATTTATATTGATTCACGCACATATACTTTGGTTGTGTTTGAATGAGCTTTTATTTTCTGCGTGCGAGCATAATTATTTTTGCTTTTGGAATGGGTTATAGTTGGGATAGGGTTCGCTGGAATGTGGGTTGCAAAAAGTTTTGTATATTTACAGTTTTTTATCATAGTGACATACTATCTTCCTTTGAGGGTGAATTGTTGCCCCTAGTGGTTGGAAGTTTGTGGGGAACAAACTATAAAGTTGGAGTTATGCTTGTATTCTCGTGTTCGCGTTTCATTCTCTTTTTTTTCTTCTAAAACCCCTAGAACTTACTAGGAGATCATTGGATTATGGTTTAAAAGTTTAGAGCATGACTGTAGAGTAATTTGCATCCTGTTATTATTTTTTAAATAAGTCTTTCAGCTGTAGTGAAGATTACCCATACTGTTATATATAATCTGCAACTGAAGACGTAGCATTTCTTTTATTTTTTTTGGCTTGGAGCATTTATTGTTTTTCTTTATTGCACTTGCGAGCGATATATTTTTTGTTATCACTTATAGCAATCAACCAAGAAGAACTTCTCTTTCAAGGAATTTGATTATGCTCCTGAGCTATGGAGGTGTCCTAGATGGTGATTTATTATTTATTTATTTTTTAAGCAATATGCGTCTCTCAAATCAAATAGACTTTCTTTTTGCTACAAATAAGATTGAATTTTACATGTGTTGGGATAATGGATATATTTTTGGAAAAGTGATGGTGTACAGATAACCCGGTGTACATTTTGGAGATGTACATGGTTTGCTGTCCCTAGATGATGATGAAATGGCTGAGGGTGATTTTGATGGTGATATGTTTTTCGTATCAAAAAATCCACAGGTTGGTTTTATTTTTGTTTGTTTCTGATTGACGGGTTTATTTTTCTTTTTCTCTGTTTTCTTTTCATTTATTACTATCCTCTTTTTAATAAACAATTTACTATGATCTTTTCATCTTCATTTCAACTGGATGACTCTATTAATTTCCATATACGCTAGAGGGTAACATTTAATATGCTCTTAAATTCTTACAGATGCATTTACTCGAACGCCTTTGTGTTCCTACATGTTTGTGGTAGCTGCTGTCTATAGCATTTTCAATGAGTAGATGTCAAAAACATTTTTGGATATCATGCATGAAAAAGATATTGATCATACATGGATATCTCCGACTATTTTTGCCTGCCAAAGGTATTTTCTGTTATGTAGGAAATGGGGATACTTCTGTTGCTTCAAGCTCTCATTGCTCATATAAAGCACATGTTGTTTTGGTCATTGAATTCTAACATGAAGTTTAACTTACCCTTCAAAATAGATGAATCTTGTTTTGAATTAGGTTGTAGATACTACTGTGAATTACATACGGTAAGATTTTGGTTTTACTTTTATTTTGCTTAATTTTAACATTTCTTGAGACGAGGTAGTATTATCTTTAATTATTGGATTACTTCAAAGTCAGTGAGCTCTTTGCTGTTATGAGCAGTGTAAATCGATGTATGCTTTTATTGAACGGCGTCGTTCTCGTGAAACAGTGCCACGACTATTTATTTTAGGTATTATGCAAGTGACGATCATTTATTCTTGATATTATGCACATTTACTTTAGCGTCGTTTTACTATATGTGTTTCCTTCTTTATGCTCACTCGTTTTGGAAGCGGCGATCGTTGAACTGATTCCTCCGTACATACTTTCCAAAAGTGGCAGACATTTGTATACTTTCTTGGAAGCGGCTAGCGAAAATTATCTTGGTGATTGGTCACTTTATCATGCACACTTACTAGGAAGTGGCTAGACAAACCTTTTCTTTTCTAATATGAATGAAAATTATTGTTTCTCATCATTTAAACTTATGCGAGCTCTTAAAACTTTTTTCTTTGAAAGTGTTGAAACATAAAGATAAACTTTTGATATCACAAACTTGTAAAATAGACATGTAGGGAACTATATTGTCCTACATGCTCGTATATTAATTTTTTAGATATGTGAAACCTTGCACCCCAGGTAAGGAAATCCTTTGTTGTAATTTTTGGCACATTTTCTGAGGAGTAACGATCTCTAAGGTGATTCTTTTTTGCGTACTTGTTGAAAGTAGCAAGCGTTTTCATGACCTTGTAGTATTATTATTTTTAGTAATATCCCAATTTTTGGACTAGTGACCAAATTGAAAATTTTGAAAGTTTAGGGGGTAAAAGTGTGAACTTGGAAAAGTTTAGGGACCAATATGTAATTTCCAAAAGTTATGTAAGTTAACCCCGTAAATGAATAGTTCACCCCCAAGAATGGCATTTCTCTGTTACTCGGATTTTTCGTACGAGGCTTGTATTATTAGCATTTTTGGATCGAATGAAAATTATTAAGTGTGCTCAAACCAGAGTAGTATAAGGATGGGTGACCATATGGGAAGGTTCCATATTTAATGTTTTGATGGATAAAAAGGATTTATTTTAAGTTAATTATATTCGAAATGGATTGTGGAGATAAGATCTCTAAGAGAAAATGTATCCGGTAAAAATTCTCGGTAATTATTGGTGTATCGGATCGAATTGAAATTTTAAAGGCAGTTCCAAGGATTATGGAAAATTCATAAAATATTATTTTATGAATATTTTATTAATTTTGATGGGATTCTAACTGAATTTAGTTAGAGTATGATGGAGAGGTTATAAAGCTCAAACAAATAAAATTTGGAAATCGTATTGAGTGAAATTCGAATAATTGGATCGAATAAATATCATAAATTAAGATTTATGATATTTTGAGAAGGAGTTGGTTGAGATGGAACCAAGTTGGTTCAAATGTGATGGAATGGCAATTTTAAAGTTTTGATGTAATTAAGGTATAGTTGGAGGGCAAATTGGGCATTTGCCAAGGATGGCATTTTTGAAATATTATGAAACTTTGAGGGTAAATATTAAATGAGTAAACACACATGGATTGATTATGATCCATTGATTTTGATAAGATTAAATCTTGGCCATTGGATTAAAAGGGCAAAATGGTAATTTTACTATTTAAATGAATTAGAAATTCATTTATCTTTATAAGTGTATTAATATTATTAAAAGAAAAAAAGGATATTTTATCCTTACTTTTCAGCCATTCGAAACCACCAAGAAAGAAAAAGCTAGGGTTTTTCAAATTTTTAAGATCAAATTCAAGGATTCAAGTTAGATTTCAAGCAAAATTAATTAAGGTAAAGTGATCCTTGCTTGATTCTCTACATTTTGATAGTATTTTTGTTTGAAATAGTTGAGTATGAGCTATGTTCTTGATTAGGGGAAGTTATGTTTTTGATGTTATTTGGTGAAATTAAGTTGGAATTTGATAAGATTGATGTAGAAACCATGGAAACAAGTTGTGATTTTGGATTAATTCCATGTTTAGGTCATGAACCCTAACCTTAGAAATTGGGGGTTTTGATTTTGAAGTTAAATTGAGGATGAATTTGAAGGATTTGTGAAGTTAGAAGGTTGAAATTGATGTTAGATGGAATAATTTCCCAAGTTGTCAAATTTAGGGGCTAATTCGAAAATTATGGAAAATTTTGAGAAAATTATTGAAATTTTATTTTAGCATTAGAAATGATGAAATATGGCTGAAAAGTATGAATTGATGTTTAAGGACTAAAATGGAAAATTTTGAAAGTAGAGGAACCATTTCGACAAATTCTAAAAGTTAGGGGACCAATTTGGGAATTGCAGAAAAATTAGAGGGTTGATCTGGAAATTTTGAATTCTTGATATATTTTATGATTCAAGTGTGTAAAAAACAAAAAGGATTGAATTGTTAAGAAAATAAAGTTTAGGGACCTTTTTGAAAATATTTAATTTTATGAAGGATTGGAGTGATAAAAGTTGAAAATTGAGGAAAATTTCTAGAAATACTAGAAATGAGTGAAATTAGCGACTAAAATGTCACCTTTGTAAAGTTTAAGGACTAAAAAGAAAATAGTCCGAAATAAGGATATTTTATTGGAAATTGTTTAAAATTTGAGCTAGAGAGTTTGATTGAAGTTCAAAATGGTCACTAAAGACCTAAAGCCCAATTCGGCAATCACATGAAAATTTGGGAAAAATTTCAGAAATATTTTATATTCGAATAATTATGTCCTGAAATTAAGTTAGTAATGTTAGATTGAAGTCTAACAAAGAATAGTGATGAATTATGTTCGATTGGTCTTCTACAGTTCAAAATGAATTTGAGGAAGACACGAGTAACAAAAAGAAGGAAAAGATTATCGACTAAGCTTAGTGAGGCTGTCTGGCATAAACAGGTGAGTGCATTTTATTATGTTTGCATAATGATGAAAAATGGAAGACTTGTGATAAGTCAACCCTAAATTGAAAACGATATTGCTTTATTATATAAATTTGATCTGTAGCATATTTCAGTAAATGCAAGCTTCTGTAAAATACGAGGTAATAATTCTATTATGCATAACGGCAATGCATGTCTATACATGGAATATGAATATTAACAAGATTAAAATAAAACAAGATACACCCTGGGGTGCAAATGGCATTAGCGAGGTGTTTTAATATAATGAGCAAAGAGCGTCTTTATATGAGGAGCAAAGAGCGTCCTCTCGAGTACATACTCTACAAAGCACAATGGTGCAGACATGCTATGGGGTTTCCATAGGCCTCTAGCCAGACACGATGATAATAATACAAAGATGATTACAATGAAAGATCATGAATATGTATATGATACATGTTATCCATGATAGTAATGATATATTCTATGCAAATGATTGCATATTGATAGCATGACCATGAAAGAGTACATGATGTGTTTATGATTACATGATGAAATCATGTCCATGTTAGAGATGTTACATAACAGAGATGATTTATGTTATACATGAAAATGATGTTTTACATGATAGTGATAATATATGGAAAGTTTACATTGTGACATGATTGTCAGATACAAGAAATGTATGTTGCACTTTATACATGATATACTAAATTACATTATTTCATGTTTTTATTAAAACTGATTTGAATGCCTCACTAAGTTAGTACTTAGCGTGTGATGTTGTTTCACACGTAGGTTTTCCGAGATAGACTTAAGGAGGAGTTGTATTTTGGAATATCAAGTTATTTAAAGTGACTACGGTATGTACATCTTTTAAGTAGTTGATATCTAGCGGCATGTACAAAATGTTAAAATATATGTTGGTATGTGTTTTAAATAAGTAAATGGGTTTGTAAACCTAAGTATATGACATACTTATGTATATTATGGATGTATGGATTTGATAAAATGGTTTGGTGCAAGTAGTTAAGAAGTTGGATATAATTAGGTATTGTTTAATCCTAATCGCGTAGGAATTTTAATTTAAGAAAGAGTCTAGGCAGTATATCTATTTTTCACCCTGATTAATATTTTTATCTCAAAAACACGTGTATAAATTTTATAAAATAATCCAGGGTCAAAACTAGCTACTGCAGTTTGATAGTTTTTAATTGAAAAACGAGAAAGGGTTAAACTACAAGGCAAGTAAAAAAAATTTAAGTCAAATTTTCTATAAGCAACATTGTAACATCTTTAATGTATATTTAGTTTACGAGTATACGTTAAGGGTGTTACATTTTTATTGGTATCAGAGCTACATGTTTAGCCGATTCTGGAGGCTAAACCGAGTTAAATGTGAATTATTTTTAAGTACATGCCTCTAGGATGTCATATTACTGATGTACTATCTGTATAACTTGATTTTGCTCCTCGTACATATGTATGAATAGGTTATTGCAGTATAGAATAATGTCGAATACTGCTGAGTCACGGCAGGCGATGGATCACGGGGAACATGAGGAGTTATAAAGTGGGGGTAACAATGTACCGCAAGCTCAACCTCCAGCTCCTGCCCCGGCTGAACCACCAGCGCAACAGAGAACTCTGACGCAAGAATATGAAACATTAATACAAGCTTTAGAGGCTATGGCAAATAGACTTCAGCCTCCAGCGCCAGCACCAGCACCAGCTCCGACACCCGTGCCAGTTAAAGCATTGACAACAAAAGAGCTCAAAAAGTTAGGAGCTCCAAAATTTCATGGAGAGGGTGGTCCAATGGCCGCTGGCCTATGGCTAAATGATGTTAAGATCATGATGGAAGGGCTTAGTTGCTCTAATGTTGAGAAGTTGGAGGGAGCTGTCTCTTTACTGAGAGGATATGCTCGTATCTAGTGGTCTAATGCCACGGTGTTAGTACCTACTGCTGAAGTAAATTGGACATTTTTCCAGGAGGCCTTCGAAGCTAAGTATATTGGAGAACAGTTCAAAAGAGAAATGTTGCAGCAGTTCATGGATCTTAAACAAGATAGTCGTACTGTTTATGAGTATGAGTTAGATTTTAATAGATTGAGTCGGTACGCAGCTGAGTTAATGCCGACTGAAAAGTCCCGATGTTAGTGGTTTATAGAAAAGCTGCATCCAAGGCCCAAAGAGATTCTATTGGGAATGAATTTATCAAACTTCCAAGAGGCCGTGAACAGAGCAAAGGCGATGGAAATGGCCTATTTGGAGCGAGTTATAGCTCAATCATCTCGAGCATCAAAAAGATCCAGTGATACTTATATTTCGACACAATTTAAACAAGGTAGGGGTAATCGAATACAAGGCAGAGCCGAGTCTGGATTTACTCAAAGAAACCCTTCTGCAAGGGAATGGAAGAATGCTCAGGCGTCAGCTACTGGATCTAGTAGGCCTACGGTTTCAGAGTGCGGAACTTGTGGAAAGCGACATTTGGGAGTTTGCTGAGCAATTACAAGAGCATGTTATAGATGTGGTAGTACTGAGCATTATATCAAGAATTGTCCGGAGGGACAATCAAAGAACCCTGCTTAGACTGAAAAATCTGCAGCTGTATCTTCTCGAGGTTGAGGTCGTGGTGGTGGACAACTCTTAACATCAACGCAAGGAGTCTCCGAGGCAGTATCTAATAGGGAATTTCGGACTCCAACTCGAGTATACAATATCCGTACTGATGAAGAAAAGTATCACCCGGACATTATTGCAGGTACGTTCTGACTTTTGGGTAAACCAATATTTACTTTAATTGATCCGGGTTCAACTCACTCGTACATTAGCACTAAAATAGTAGAACAAAGAAAGATTCCTATGGGGAAAATATCTAGTAATGTGATTGCCAGTAACCCTATTGGACATAGTGCACGAGTGACTAGAATATGTAAGAATTGTTCTCTAGAAATTCAAGGGATTAAATTCCCAGCAAACTTAATGGAACTCTCATTCCATGAATTTGAAGTCATTCTTGGAATGGATTGGCTATCTGCATATGATGCAGATGTAAAATGTAAAAAGAAACGATTGATACTTCAAGGACCTAATGGCTTTGAAGTAATTGTTGTGGGAGAAATAATTGACTGTTTAGAGTCAGTAATCTTTGCAATAATAGCTCAAAGGCTATTAAACAATGGATGTGAAACATGTTTGGTTTATGTGGTGGATACTCAAAAGTCACCTAAGAAGATTGAAGATATCCCAACTGTGAGGGAATTTCTTGATGTATTTCCGGACGAATTACCAGGGTTGCCTCCAGATAGGGAAATATAGTTTGGGATTGATGTTTATCCTGGAACTGAGCCAGTATCAACGGAACCATATAGAATGGTGCCTACGGAGTTAAGGGAATTGAAGGCTCAATTACAAGAATTGCTAGATCGGGGTTACATTCGACCGAGTGTATCACCATGGGGTGCTCTGGTATTATTTGCAAAGAAAAAGGATGGTTCCCTATGATTATGTATAGATTACCGGCAGTTAAATAAAGTAACCATTAAGAACAAGTATCCACTACCAAAGATTGAAGATCTATTTGATTAGCTTAGAGGTGCAGCAGTGTTCTCGAAGATAGATATTCGATCGGGGTATTATCAGCTTAAAGTTAAAAAGACAGCATTTAGAACTCGTTATGGACATTACGAGTTTTTGGTAATGCCGTTTGGTCTTACGAATACCCCTGCTGCATTCATGGACCTGATGAATAGGGTATTTCAACCCTATTTGGATTAGTTTGTTGTGGTCTTCATAGATGATATTTTGGTTTATTTGAAGACCGAAGCTGAGCATGACTGCCATCTTCGAGTGGTACTGCAAACCTTAAGAGATAAGCAACTTTATGCTAAGTTTTCCAAATACGAGTTTTGGTTGTCAGAAGTAACTTTTCTTGGACATGTAGTATCATCAGAAGGAATAAGAGTGGATCCCAAGAAAATACAAGCTATTCTTGAATGGGAGGCCCCAAAAATGTCTCGGAAGTTTGGAGTTTCTTGGGATTAGCTGGATATTACATACGCTTTGTGCAGAATTTTTCCATTATTGCTATGCCTCTTACCCAGCCTCTGTGAAAGGGTATTCCATTTGTATGGACAGAAAGGTGTTAGGAAAGTTTCGAAAGACTAAAGAAAGTCTTGACGGAAGCACCAGTTTTAATCCAGCCATAACCAGGAAAAGAATATACTCTGTACAACGATGCATCTCATTGTGGTTTGGGTTGCGTACTGATGCAAGAAGGTCGTGTGGTAGCCTATGCATCAAAGCAGCTCAAAACTCATGAAAAGAGCTATCCAACGCATGATTTGGAAATGGCAGCTGTGATTTTTGCTTTGAAAATCTGACGACATTATTTGTATGGTGAGAAGTGTCACATTTATACGGATCATAAGAGTTTAAAGTACCAGATGACGCAAAAGGATCTGAATCTATGACAACGAAGGTGGGTTGAATTCTTAAAGGATTATGATGCGGTTATTGATTACCACCCTGTAAATGCTAATGTAGTCGCAGGTGCTCTTAGTTGGAAGACATTTTCTACTCTACGTATGATGAATACACAGTTATCGATGAGACAAGACGGTTCTTTGACAGCAGAATTTCAATTAAAGTCAACTTTATTGGATCGAATCAAAGATTTACAGTTTTCAGACGAAGAATGTCTTGAAAAGAGAATACAGGCTAAAGCAGGAGAATTGCAAGATTATGAGATCGGGCCTAATGGTTGCCTAATTACAGAGGTAAAGTGTATGTTCCTAACAATGACAACCTAAAGAAAGAAATATTAACAGAGGCCCATTATAGTCTATTGACTATGCACCTAGGAAGTAATAAGATGTATCAAGATTTGAAGACTCGATACTGGTGGCCAGGTATGAAAAGAGCAATCTCAGAATTCACGGCAAAGTTCTTAACATGTCAACAAGTAAAAGCTGAGCATCAAGTACCTTCTGGATTTCTCTAGCCTATCTCTATTCCTCAATGGAAATGGGAGCGAGTAACGATGAATTTTATATCTGGATTACCGGTTACACCAAGTAAAAAGGATTCAATATGGGTTATTGTGGATCGTCTGACAAATTCTGCTTATTTTATCCCAATTAGAATGGATTATTCACTGGATAAATATGCAGAACTTTATATTCGAGAAATAGTAAGATTACATGGTGTCCCGGTATCAATAGTATCAGATAGAGACCCAAGGTTTACTTCGAGATTTTGGGGTGCGTTGCATGAAGCATTGGGAACTAAACTAAATTTTAGTACAACTTCTCATCCGCAAATAGATGGACAATCTGAAAGGGTCATACAGATCTTGGAAGATATGCTACGAGCTTGTGTAATTGAGTTTGCGGGATCATGGGAAAGGTACTTGCCTTTGGCCGAATTTGCTTAGAATAATAGCTGTCAAGCAAGTATTAAGATGGCACCCTTCGAAGCATTGTATGGAAGAAAATGTTGAACTCCTCTCAATTGGTTCGAGTTGCAAGATCGAAATGTCATGAATAACACAAATATTGGAGGAGTTGATTTAACACAGGACATGGAAGATAAAGTAAGGATTATTCAACATAATCTCAAGGCCGCAGCAGATCGAAAAAAAGCTTATGCAGATAAGAAAAGAAAAGATATTGAGTATAAAGTAGGAGAAAAAAATGTTTCTAAAGGTTTCTCCTTGGAAGAAAATATTAAGGTTCGGGCGAAAAGGAAAACCGAGTCCCAGATTTATTGGGCCATACGAGATTTTGAAAAGAGTTGGACCAGTGGCTTATCAATTGGCCTTGCCTCCAGACATGAGTAAGATTCATGATGTATTTCACGTGTCCATGTTACGGAGGTATCGATCAGATCTTTCACATGTGATTTCTCCTGAGAAGATCGAACTGCAACCATATCTAACTTATGAAGAAGAACCAGTGAAAATCTTAGCACATGGAGTTAAGAAATTAAGAAATAAGAAAATTCCACTAGTTAAAGTTCTTTGGAAGAACCATAAAGTTGAGGAAGCCACTTGGGAAACCAATGAGAGAATGAAAAAGCAGCATCCAAACTTGTTTAAAAAGAGTATACGTTGAAAATTTGAGGACGAATTTTCTTAAGGGGGAGGAATTGTAATATTCCAATTTTTGGACTAGTGACCAAATTGAAATTGTTGAAAGTTTAGGGGGTAAAAGTGTAAACTTGGAAAAGTTTAGGGACCAATATGTAATTTCCAAAAGTTATGTACGTTAACCCCAGAAATGAATAGTTCACCCCCAAGAATGGCATTTCCGTGTTAATTGGATTTTTCGTACGAGGCTTGTATTATTAGCATTTTTGGATCGAATGAAAATTGTTAAGCGTGCTCAAACCAGAGTGGTATAAGGATGGGTGACCATATGAGAAGGTTCCATATTTAATATTTTGATGGATAAAAAGGATTTATTTTAAGTTAATTATATTCGAAATGGATTGTGGAGATAAGATCTCTAAGAGGAAATGTATCCGGTAAAAATTCTCGGTAATTATCGATGTATCGGATCGAATTAAAATTTTAAAGGCAGTTCCAAGGATTATGGAAAATTCATAAAATATTATTTTATGAATATTTTATAAATGTTGATGGGATTCTAACTGAATTTAGTTAGAGTATGATGGAGAGGTTATAAAGCTCAAAGAAATAAAATTTGGAAATCGTACTGAGTAAAATTTGAATAATTGGATCGAATAAATATCATAAATTAAGATTTATGATATTTTGAGAAGGAGTTGGTTGAGATGGAACCAAGTTGGTTCAAATGTGATGGAATGGCAATTTTAAAGTTTTGATGTAATTAAAGTATAGTTGGAGGGCAAATTGGGCATTTGCCAAGGATGGCATTTTTGAAATATTCTGAAACTTTGAGGGTAAATATTAAATGAGTAAATACACATGGATTGATTATGATACATTGATTTTGATAAGATTAAATCTTGGCCATTGGATTAAAAGGGCAAAATGGTAATTTTGCTATTTAAATGAATTAAAAATTCATTTATCTTTACAAGTGTATTAATATTATTAAAAGAAAAAAAGGATACTTTATCCTTACTTTTCAGCAATTCGAAACCACCAAGAAAGAAAAATCTAGGGTTTTTCAAAATTTTAAGATCAAATTCAAGGATTCAAGTTAGATTTCAAGCAAAATTAATTAAGGTAAAGTGATCCTTGCTTGATTCTCTACATTTTGATAGTATTTTTGTTTGAAATACTTGAGTATGAGCTATGTTCTTGATTAGGGGAAGTTATGTTTTTGATGTTATTAGGTGAAATTAAGTTGGAATTTGATGAGATTTATGTAGAAACCATGGAAACAAGTTGTGATTTTGGATTAATTCCATGTTTAGGTCATGAACCCTAACCTTAGAAATTGGGGGTTTTGATTTTGGAGTTAAATTGAGGATGGATTTGAAGGATTTGTGAAGTTAGAAGGTTGAAATTGATGTTAGATGGAATAATTTCCCAAGTTGTCAAATTTAGGGGCTAATTCGAAAATTATGGAAAAATTTGAGGAAATTATTGAAATTTTATTTTAGCATTGGAAATGATGAAATATGGCTGAAAATTATGAATTGATGTTTAAGGACTAAAATGGAAATTTTTGAAAGTAGAGGAACCATTTCGGTAATTTCTAAAAGTTGGGGGACCAATTCAGAAATTGTAGAAAAATTAGAGGGTTGATCTGGAAATTTTGAATTCTTGATATATTTGATGATTCAAGTGTGAAAAGAAGCAAAAAAGATTGAATTGTTAAGAAAAGAAAGTTTAGGGACCTTTTTGAAAATATTTAATTTTATGAAGGATTGGAGTGATAAAAGTTGAAAATTGAGGAAAATTTCTAGAAATACTAGAAATGAGTGAAATTAGTGACTAAAATGTCACATTTGTAAAGTTTAAGGACTAAAAAGAAAATAGTCCGAAATAAGGAGATTTTATTGTAAATTGTTTAAAATTTGAGCTAGAAAGTTTGATTAAAGTTCAAAATGGTCACTAAAGACCTAATGCCCAATTCGGCAATCACATGAAAATTTGGGAAAAATTTCAGAAATATTTTATATTCGAATAATTATGTCCTGAAATTAAGTTAGTAATGTTAGATTGAAGTTTAACAAAGAATAGTGATGAATTATGTTCGATTGGCCTTCTACAGTTCAAAAGGAATTTGAGGAAGACGCAAGTAACAAAAAGAAGGAAAATATTATCGACTAAGCTTAGTGAGGCTGTCTGGCATAAACAGGTGAGTGCATTTTATTATGTTTGCATAATGATTAAAAATGGAAGACTTGTGATAAGTCAACCCTAAATTGAAAACGATATTGCATTATTATATAAATTTGATCTGTAGCATATTTCAGTAAATGCAAGCTTCTGTAAAATACGAGGTAATAATTCTATTATGCATAACGACAATGCATGTCTATACATGGAATATGAATATTAACAAGATTAAAATGAAACAAGATACACCCTGGGGTGCAAATGGCACTAGCGAGGTGTTTTAATATAAGGAGCAAAGAGCGTCTTTATATGAGGAGCAAAGAACGTCCTCTTGAGTATGTACTCTACAAAGCACAATGGTGCAGACAGACTGCAGGGTTTTCATGGGCCTCTAGCCAGACACGATGATAATAATACAAAGATGATTACAATGAAAGATCATGAATATGTATATGATACATGTTATCCATGGTAGTAATGATATATGCTAAGCAAATGATTGCATATTGATAGCATGACCATGAAAGAGTACATGATGTGTTTATGATTACATGATGAAATCATGTCCATGTTAGAGATGTTACATAACAGAGATGATTTATGCTATACATGAAAAGATGTTTTACATGATAGTGATAATATATGGAAAGTTTACATTGTGACATGATTGTCAGATACAAGAAATGTTTGTTGTACTTTATATATGATATACTAAATTACATTATTTCATGTTTTTATTAAAACTGATTTGAATGCCTCACTAAGTTAGTGCTTAGCATGTGATGTTGTTTCATACGTAGGTTCTCCGAGATAGACTTGAGGAGGAGCTGTCTTTTGGAAGATCAAGTTATTTAAAGTGACTACGGTATGTACAGCTTTTAAGTAGTTGATATCTAACGGCATGTAAAAAATGTTAAAATATATGTTGGTATGTGTTTTAAATAAGTAAATGGGTTTGTAAACCTAAGTATATGACATACTTATGTATATTATGGATGTATGGATTTGATAAAATTGTTTGGTACAAGTAGTTAAGAAGTTGGATATAATTAGGTATTGTTTAATTCTAATCGCGTAGGAATTTTTAATTTAAGAAAGAGTCTAGGCAGTATATCTAGTTTTCACCCTGATTAATATTTTTATCTCAAAAACACGTGTATAAATTTTATAAAATAATTCAGGGTCAAAATTAGCTACTACAGTCTGACACAATTTTTAATTGAAAACCGAGAAAAGGGTTAAACTACAAGGCAAGTAAAAAAAATTTAAGTCAAATTTTCTATAAGCAACATTGTAACATTTTTAATGTATATTTAGTTTATGAGTATACGTTAAGGGTGCTATATAGAGCATTTTTTTGTTGTTCTCGTGGCAATTTTTTTTATTCGCTTGCTTACCATTTTAGCTGCGTGGTTTTTAATTCGCGTGCTAACATTTTAGCGAAGTGGATTTTAGTAAGCCTTTGATCGCTACATGGAGCGTTTCCCTTACGTCACTACTTGGAACAGTATAGGTTTGTAATCACTGGCTATCCTTTCATTCTATGGATGTTCGCCGTGGGTCGTCTGGTCTTGACACATGGCACATTTGCGTTTATCTATATATTTATCAGTCTTGTGTATAAATATTTTGGCTCTTTGTTGTTGTGAGTAATGTAAATTGGTGCCCTTTTGTGGATGAAAGCCACTTGTATTCATGTTTTACTACTATATGCTATAATCGATTTTGTTAATTTTAGAGTGACTTTGTTAACTTAGTGCCGGTGTATACGATAATTTGTTTATTTAGCTCGCTTGCTTTGGAAGCGGTAATCATTGAACTGATTCTTCTATGCACACTTCTTGAAAGGGACAGACATTCATACGATCGTTTGTTTATTTCTGCTTGTTTACTTTGGAAACAATGATCGTTGAGCTGATTCCTCTATGCACACTTCTTAAAAGTAGAGGACACTCAAACGATCCTTTGTTTTTTCTACTCGCTTACATTGGAAGCGGTAATCATTGAGTTGATTCTTTTATGCACACTTCTTGAAAGTGGTGGACGCTCATACGGTCCTTTGTTTATTTGGCTCGTTTGCTTCAAACGCGATGATCATTGAGCTGATTCCTTTATGCACACTTTTTAAAAGTGGCGGACGCTCAAACGATCCTTTATTTATTTATTTTCGCTTGTTTTGGAAATGACGACCATTGAGCTGATTCTTCTATGCGTACTTCTTGAAAGTGGCGAATGCTTAGACGATCCTTGGTTTATTAGGCTTGCTTGCTTTGGAAGCGGCGATCGTTGAACTGATTCCTTTATGCACACTTCTTGAAAGTGGCAAACGTTCATACGATCCTTTGTTTATTTTTGCTCGCTTGGTTTGGAAGCAGCGATCGTTGAACTGATTCCTCTATGCACATTTTTTAAAAGTGGCGAGCGCTTAGACCATCTTTTGTTTATTTATGCTCACTTGCTTTGGAAGCGCGATCGTTGAGCTAATTCCTCTATACACACTTCTTAATAGTGACGGACGCTCAGACGATCCTTTGTTTATTTCCACTCTCTTGCTTTGGAAGTGGAGATCGTTGAGCTAATTCCTCAATGCACACTTCTTAAAAGTGGCGGACGCTCAGACAATCCTTTGTTTATTTTTGCTTGCTTGCTTTAGAAGCGGCGATCGTTGAGCTGATTATTCTATGTACACTTTTTAAAAGTGGCAGACGCTCAGACGATCCTTTTTTTATTTCTAGTTGTTATGAAGTAGTATTTTCTTAAATTTTCTATGTACAAGACATATAAGACTATGTGATGTGGAAATAGGACCTTCCCTTTCTTACTGTGCTTGTCCAGCCCTACCGCAACTCCGGTCAGTTCTACAGGCTTATCCAAATAAAATTTTGCCATCTCCAATGCTCTTGCCAGCCTTAGTTTCACAAGTTTTTCGCCCTCTCTAAGGCTTGAGCCTTCGAGAGTCATCATGGTTTTATGTAAGATATTGATCAGTCTACATAAAAATTTCTCCCAATGGCATGGGAAACTTAACATGAAGGCAAAAAGGGGCCACCGTCATCCTAGCCTTTTTCATCAAAGGTCTCCCGAAGATAACATTAAACGCAAACGAATTGTCAATGACTAAGAAATTAGCCATCTTCGTGACCTTGTTTTCACCATCTCTTACGGTTACAGAAAACTGGATGAAGCCCTTCACCTCGAAGGGCTAGTTGCTAAACTCGTACACTAGACTTGTTAGCTTCAATTATGAGTTTAGAATTCCTGTTTGTTTGAACACGTTCCAGCCCAAAACTTCCACAACACTACATGTATTAACCAGATTTTTTTTCCACAATAAATCCTACTACTAGAGCTGTAACGATAATGGGGTCACTTGTTTCTTCATCCAAAATATTTTCATTTTTCTTGGAAAATGAGACTCGCCACGGGTCTCTGAGCCTTGTTTTTTACCATTCTTGCCAAAACTGACATTATTCCTCGTATGTACGCCTTGCGCCTAGAGTTTGATTTGTTCCGCCTTTCGTCTACTCTGATTATCATATATATAGTACCCTTATTATCCTGATTGTTTCTCATGTTATCCTGCAACCTTGGTTGCTGAGCCTCCTTGTTGTCATCGACATGTCTGCGACAGGAAACTAGAAGTCTTTCTAGTTGCCCCATTCTCACACGCCTTGAGCTTGTGGAAGGTGGGGGCTACTTTCCAACTTTGGAAGGAATGTTAGTACACTACTAACTCTTATGTATTCCTCGAAATCATCAATGTGATGCTTGCTTGATTATATGATGTTTTCGGTTATGATAAGAACTTGTGTTCATCCATGGTAAATTCTAAAGTTGGTATTGAATGGGTGTAAAACTAGTAGAAATCCACCTAATAGACATTCCATAACTTGTATGATTAATTAGGGGCTTTAATTCAAGGCTAAGGGGTATTTAAAGGGGGATTCGAGCTTCAAAATTCAAAATCTAGGAATATGTACCGGTACTGGAAGGACTAGTATCGGTACCTTTTTGTGAAAGATATCCTTTATTAGGCAAAAATGCAAAGAGGGTATCAGTACGAATAAGAGCGTACCGATACCACTGTTTCATTGAAAATTCCAGCAGCCAAGACTAGTATCGATATGCTTAAGAGTGTATTGATAGACCTTGGGTATCGATACACGACCCTATGTATTGGTACGGGCCTTGAGTTAAACTCTTATTTTTTGGCAAGCCAGGTATCGATACTCATATGTGAGTATCAGTACCCATATAGGCGTATCGATACCCTCATGTAGATATCGGTACTCGCTGGATAATCTGTCTAAAAGTTATGTTTTGAGTTTGGTGAACCAATAAATTGTGGACTACTGTGCAATAGGCTTCTAGTGGGGTAAAATGAATAGTAAAATTGAGAAATCAAGAATCTAACCACATATACTAATGTAATAAGTTATAACTTGATAAATGTTGGGTGACTTGTTGTAATAGCAATTGTAGGGATCCTTGGTGGATCGTGTGTGGTTACGTGCCAAGTAAGGGCACTTTTGTGGTTGACTTATTTGATTTGTTGGGATTCAGATACCCAATGAGAGTGTTACAACACCAAGCTATGAGCTTCTGGATGTACGTTCCTGAGGTTGTGTAACATCGGGCCTCATCCGATGATACTCAATGAGAGATTCTAGGTACGAGTGTAAGTTCCCGAGGATATGTAACACTGGGTCTCACTCAGAGTGTATGTTCCTGAGGTTATATGACACCGGGCCTCACTCCGGGTTTGTTGGTATGATATACGTATGATGTGTTTAGGCGGTTATGATAGTGCCACATGATTTCATATTTGTAGCATGCTCTTATTTACGATTTGCATGAATCATTGTTGAGTGGAAGTGTATCCACTGAGATTCGTTAGCTCAACGTTCGAAATTTTTGTTTCTATTCCAGGTTAGTAGGTTGACGTGCATCATTGGAGCATTATCGGAGTAGAACCTCAGCATCGACTTATGTCAGAGTACAACACTTAGACTTATTCGGGCTATGTATTCGTAGGACCCTATATTGTATTGTAACTTTTATTTTGGATTTTAACTTACGAGTCGAATGCTTTTAATTATATATTTTTAATTAGAGCTCTTATATAACATTTTTAACTATTTTGTTCATGAAAAGTATTTGAACTTAAAGAATTTTGTGAAATGATGGTGTTTGGGCTAAATCTAGTGTAAAATGTTTATAGTGTGGGGTTAGACTTGAGGCTCAATTATGGCATCCGGGTTTGGGTTGTTACAACAGTGGTATCAGAGCCTAGGTTTAACCAGTTCTAAGAAACTTCGGGGGTGTTTAGAGTGGTTTATAAGTGTCTAGCGAATACTTTGCCCATAGGTCGATGTTGTACTTTTTTAAAATGAGTGTTCGATGGTGTAACCTTAATTGTTTGCTTGTGCAGAAAGGAATTATGCCAAGGAGAGCACGTGGTTGTGAGGAGAGTTGGGGGAATTTACGATGATGACTACATCCTCAGCTCGAAAGAGATGTCTGAGGATGATAAAGGTCGAGGGGCCAATTATTTCTCCTATCTGCACAATGCCCTTCACTGAATTGTGAGGGTCATACCTAGGCCTTCGTCTACCCCTCATGAGGCACCAATTAAGAGGGCATGTCATCATGGTGCTACAGACTTCCTTGGATCAGGTCAAGATAACTTGGTGAGGGTGGATCAGTGGTGGAATGACACTCATTAGATTATACGGCAGATGAGGTTGAGATTTAAGGACAAGTTGACATGTGTTCTTTCCCTATTAAAAGAGAATGCCCGAGAATGGTGAGAGATCGTGGAGTTGGGTTGGTATCCTAACCAACCTACTTAAGAAGAATTCTTCGACGAATTCAAGAAGAAGTATGTGAGAGAAGCCCACATTGACGGTTTGAGGGATTAGTTTAACCATTTGGTCCAAGAAAACTGGCCATTCTTTGAATATGAGAAAGAGTTCATACAGTTGAGTAGGTAAGCCCTTGAGTTGGTTGCTATTGAGAAGATGAGGTGCAAGAGGTTCCTTAAGGTTTTGAGGAAGGAGATTCAGACTTACTTGACTGCTGCCCTACCGAAAGTGTTTTTAGAATTGACTTATAGTGCCAAGTTGCTTAAGTAAGTGCAATGTTTGACCTATAGCTCGACCGGTGGGTAAAGGGGTTCAAATAAGAGGACTTAGAACTTCTCTAACAACTCACAGTATTTGTCTGAAAGGAATAGAAACTGTTGGAACCAAGGAAGAGAAGCTGGGAACTGTGGTTCGAGATCAGACCGTAGATCAGAGTCTGCTAGCTGTAGGAGGCCTTCATCGTCTTTGGCCATGATGAGTCTGAGGGGCTCACAGAGGAGTGCAGGCGTACTAGTTTGTGATTAACGTGGGCGTAGGCACATAGGTGAGTTTTAGGGGACATCCAGAGTTTATTTCGAGGGTGTATTATCAGACCATTTTGTGAGAGATTGTCCGACAGCTGCTGGCACTACCCTAGTCCAGACTCAGATGACCTCTTACCAAGCTCAGACGAGCAGGGGCATTGCTATAGGAAGAGCGAGCCACATATCTGGACATTAGAGTGGGGGTACAGTTCAGTCCAATATGAGGGCACAACAAGGCAGTATGCGATCAAGGTTCAGGAAGAATGTGAGGCCACTAACGTCATATCAACTATATTTACCTTATTTTCAGTTTCTATTGTTTCTCTTGTGGATTCAGGCTCTTTATACTCCTACATCTATAGTGGAATATCTCAGCAGTGGGGCATTCCTGCCGAGGATCTTGAGATAGGGGTCTGAGTGACTAGTTCATTGAGGTATGATGTATTAGTGGATAAAGTATAATAGAGGTGTCCAATTGAGGTTCAAGGTTCATTCTTTCCAACTAATCTGATGGTGTTACCCTTCCAAGAGTTTGATGATGTCCTATGGATGGATTAGTTATTTGAACATGATGCACATTTGGGTTGTAGAGCGAAAATCCTTAAGCTTTGCAGTTGGGACAAAGCTAAGTTAGTGGTGATAGGCGAGAGAAATCCTTGCCTTCCCAATGTAGTGTCGGCATTGGCAGTACAAAGGTTGATCCAACAAGGTTGCAAGGCCTTCTTGGCTCGTGTAGTCTACACAAGTGTTGAAAGTCTGATGCTTTAGAGCCTTCAGACTGTTAGAGAGTTTGTCGATGTATTTCTGGAAGAGTTACCCAAACTTTATCCAAATCTTAAATTAGATTTTAGATTGATGTGATGCTTGGCATGGCACCAGTGTTTATTGCACCGTATTATATGGCACCGATAGAGTTAAAGAATCAGATCCAAGAGTTGTTAGAAAGGGATTTTATACGGCTGAGTATCTCACCTTGTGGTACACTAGTCTTGTTTGTTAAAAAATGATGGGTTGATGATGATGTGTATTGACTAACGTCAGCTTAACAAGGTAACAGTGAAGAACCGTTATCCCTTTCTAAGGATAGATTACCTGTTTGATCAGCTGAGAGGTGCCCGTGTGTTTTCGAAGATCGACTTGAGGTTGGGTTACTACCAGTTAAAGATAGTGGGAGAGAATATTCAGAAAATCACTTTCAGGACGTGATACGAACATTATGAGTTCTTAGTAATGCCTTTTGGGCTTACCAATGCACCAACAACTTTTATGGACCTGATGAACCAGATCTCTCAGCCTTACCTATATCAGTTTGTAGTGGTCTTCATAAATGATATATTGGGTTATTCAGGTTCAAAGGAAGAGCATGATTGTAATTTTCGTGTTGTTCTTTAGACCTTGATGGAGAGGCAGTTTTTTGCTAATTTCAATACATATGAGTTTTGGCTCTAAGGTGGCATTTTTAGGCCATATTATTGTAGCGGATGAGATCTGTGTTGATCCATAAAATATCCAGACAGTATTGAAGTGGAAACCACCTAGGAATATCACAAAAGTCCATAGTTTTCTTGGGCTTGCTAGATATTCTCGCCGTTTTATCAAAGGTTTTTCCATCACAGCGACACCAATGATCAAGTTATTATAGAAAGGGGTTCCATTTAAGTGGAACGAGAAAAGTTAACAAATCTTCGAGCAGTTGAAGGCTTATCTTATAGAGGCTCCAATTTTGATGCAACCCGAACCGGGAAAGGATTATGTTGTGTTTAGTGATGCTTTGTTGAATAGGCTTGGTTGTGTTCTCATGCAAGAGGGTAAGGTGGTTGCTTATGCCTCAAGACAACTTAAGCCTCATGAACGGAATTACCCTACGTATAATTTGGAGCTTGCTGTAGTCATGTTCGCGTTAAAGATTTGGAGGCATTATCTGTATGGGGAAAGTATTACATCTACACCGATCACAAGAGTTTAAAGTACCTCATCACCTAGAAAGAGTTAAATCTAAGGCAAATACGATGGATTGAGTTGTTAAAGGACTATGATTGCATCATAGAGTATCATCCTAGTAAGGCCAATGTGGTGGTCGATGCCTTGAGTAGGAAGTCTATGTCAGATTTGAGAGCAATATTTTTCTAGTTGAGGATAACCGAAGATGGTAGGCTATTAGTCGAGCTTTGTGTAGAGCCCATCTTAGTGTAAGAGATCAAGAGGTCGCAAATGTTAGATGAAAAGTTGGTGGCGTAGATTGAAATGGTTCAGAAAGGCGAAGCGTCCAACTTTGAAATATGAAATGGTGGGATCTTTTACTTCAAGGACCGATTGTGTGTTTTAGCTGTGAAGGATTTGAGAGACTGTATCCTACGAGAGACGCACCATAGCCCGTTTAATGTGCATTCGAGAAGCAATAAAATATATCAAGACTTTCGTCCTTTTAATTGGTGGCCTAGTATGAAAAATGATGTATCCAAGTTTGTGACAAAATGCTTAGCTTGTCAACAGGTTAAGACCGAATATTAGGTTCCTTCAGGCTTGCTTCAGCCCATTTAAATTCCATAATAGAAGTGAGACCGGGTAACCATGGATTTTGTAACGGGGTTGCCGTTGACAAAAAAAAGCATGATGTCATATGGGTTATAGTAGATCGTTTGACCAAGTCTACTCATTTCTTGCTGGTGCGTATGGATTTTACGTTGAAAGGCTAACCCGATTGTACATCTAAGAGATAGTAAGGTTGCATATAGTACCATCGTCGATCATATTGGATAGAGATCTACGATTCTCGACAAGGTTGTGGAATAAGATACATAAAGCTTTGGATACCAAGTTGTACTTTAGTATAGTTTTCCACCCTCAGATCGATGGTCAGTCTGAGCGAGTTATCCAGATTTTGGAAGATATGCTTCAATGTTGCATCATTAACTTTGAGAATAGTTGGAAAGAGCAGCCACCGCTTGTTGAGTTTTCCTACAACAACAACTTTCAGTCGAGTATGAAGATGGCTCCCTTTGAGGCCTTGTATGGAAGAAAGTGTAGAATGCCCTTGTGTTGGACCAAGCTTAATGAAAGAAGGATTATGGGGTCAGATTTGATCAGACAGACCGAAGAGAAAGTTTAGATAATCAAAGAAAGGTTGCAAGCGGCTTTTGATCGTTAAAAAGCTTATGCGTACTGGAAGCGTAAGCACATTGAGTATGATGTTGGTGACAAGGTGTTCCTCAAGGTGTCACCATAGAAAATAGTGATCCGCTTTGGGCAGAAGGGTAAGTTAAGCCTGCAGTTTATTGGACCATATGAGATCCTTAAGAGAGTTGGACCCGTAGCTTATTGGTTAGCTTTACCTACAGAGATGGAAAGCATCTACAACGTGTTCCATGTGTCTATGTTGAGACACTACTGTTCTAATCATTCCAATATTATTTCTCTTAAGAAGATTGAGATCAACACCGACTTGACCTACGAGGAAGAACTGATAAGAGTTTTGGACAAATGAGTCAAGGAGTTGTGCAATAAATGTATACCTCTAGTTAAGACGTTGTGGAGGAACCACAGGGTCGGGGAGGCTACGTAAAAAGTCGAGAAAGACATGAGGAGGTTGTATTCATATTATTTCTGAAAGGTAAATTTTGATGACAAAATTTTCTTTTAGGATGAGAGAGTTGTAACAACCCAATTTTGAAATCTATGGGTCAGCTTAACCCGAGTCTTGGGCCTTACATGTTGGGCTGAGAAGTCAGGCTATTAGAGGCTTAGTGGGCTTCCCTATGGATTCTTTGGAGTTGTTGGGCCTTGCTTGTGTATGGAAGAGAAAAAAAGGGCAATTAAGTAAATTATTTTTTTAATTTCAAAGGAAAAGTTTGAAAATTCATTAAGGGGCTGCAAAAAGGAGGTTTAGTGATATCACCTTGTCTCCTACATCCTTCTTCTTCTTTACACACTTGCACATCATCACTCACTCTTTCCCCCCATAGAGAAAGGTTGAATCTTTGCTGTTTAGAGTTAGATTCTCGCATTTTGAGTTAGAGGAAAATTGATCATCCTGCAAGGATCTATCTACCAAGGTATGTATGGTTGTGTTTGGAGGTGGTTGGAAAAATAAGTGTTTTATGGGGTTAAAGAGGAAGAACGAGATTGTAGGATTTGACCCTCATTTCTTGTTCTAGAATCATTCCCCTTTTTTATCTTTAATTTTCATCAATGTTGTGATGTGGTTTACAACCTCTTTTTGTAGTGAATGAGGTGGAAGACGCCTCCAAGGACCAAGAGAAGATTAAGGCTTGAGCTTGTGGAAGGTGGGGGGTGCTTTCTAACTTTGGAAGGAATGTTAGTACACTACTAACTTCTATGTATTCCTGAAAATCATCAATGTGTTGCTTGCTTGATTATATGATGTTTTCGGTTAGGATAAGAACTTGTGTTCATCTATGGTAAGTCCTAAAGTTGGTTTTGAAAAGGTGTAAAACTGGTAGGAATATAATGACCCGATTTTCAGGTTAGTGAATCAGGTCTTGGACTTGGGTTGTTGGCCAACGGTTGGGAGCCCAACCAAGGGTGTTTGGGCTTGACCTTGTGATAATTATAATTGGGTGGGTTGTGATTTATTAAATGATTGGATAAATAAATAAGTAAATAAAAAAAGAATAAGTGGGATATTTTTGAATTAAAGTTGGATGATGGGAGAGAGAAGATGGAGAAAAAATGAAAAGGAAAAATATGGAAGAGAGAGAGAAGAGAAAAAAGAGAAAAGTTAGGGGAAGATTTTTAAACTTTGATCTATGGAGATCCAGCCGCCCGATCGTAACACCACCATCACCATTGCATTTATCTCGCCGAGACGAGTCTGTTGGTACCAGGGGTACCGCCGTCAGAGAGGGTGAGAGAGAAAAAGTTTTGGGTTATCAAGTTGAAGGGGTTAGAAGGCTTAAATCGGAAAACTGAGGCCACCATCGTATTTAGAAGGGTCAAGAGAGTCGAGATAGCCATTCGTCGTTGTCGACCGGCCACCAGAGTCACCCTCACGCGCCCCCACGCGCCTCCGCCGTAAGTGGGCAAAGTTCGGCCAGGCTGTATAATACAACAAGCTCAGTTTAAGCTGTTGGATCCAGTTTTGGGCTGAACTGAGCCAATTCTGGGCTAAACTGAGCCAGTTGGGTAGCCGAGCCAAGCCAGCCGCCATTAATTGCCGTCGTGATGCCGCTACAGCCGTCGTGTTGTTGTTGAGCGTTGAACGACGTTGACTTTTTTGGGGGGATGCTACTTAGGGGTTTCGCAATATTCCGAGTCTTTTGGCATAGTCCATTTCACCAAATTCGAATCGGATAAGCTGTTTTTACACTTTTTATCCCCTAAAATAGTCTGATAATGTGAGTTGGCTTATATAATCGTATTTGTTTTATCCGAGGTTTTGATAGACTTGAATATTAGAATTAAAGATGATGTTTGGATGATCTTGAATGGGGATTTATCGCTTGGGTTTAAGGTTAGTACACCTCGAACTCATATTGCTTCATGAGCATCATAAGTGTGGTTGCTTTGCGTGTTAGTATTCGAAAAATAGGTAGATGATAAATAAGCATGAGTAGAGACTAATATTATGAGACTCTATATTTATGTGATACATGATGATGATATGAATATATTTGAGACTTTTGTGAAGGCTTTAGAGACCGTGTCGGGTCGTTTGAGATGCTCGTATGATTATTTGATGATTGTTTGACTGATTGAGATAATTGTGATGGTTTGGAAGCTTATTCGAATAGATTGCTGAGATTTGATAAGAATTGTACTAAATGGACTAATAATTGGGTATATTCGAATGAATGATCATAAATTTGGAAATTTGTATAAAATGATTCAACGCGGTAGAAAACCAACCCTAATGACTTTTATAAGCTTTAGGGATCGAGTAAGCATTGTCAAATCGTAATTTAAGAAAATGATGTGAACCCGTGTTTAGGGTATCGGTACGAGTTATGGCCATACCAATAAGCGATTAGGGGCTATATCGATACGAGTCGACCCATATCGGTACTTATGAAAATCTAGGAAAAAATATTAGTATCGGTACGCGTATGAATACCAGTACCCAAGGGTACCGTATCGATACTCGTGTTTGAGTATCAGTACCCATTGATCGAAATAGTCTCTAATGCTAATAAAAAATATAAAAATTGACTTGGGATATTAAATAGATAATATGGACTAATAGAGATAATTTATGTACACTTTGATAATGAGAAATAACTTGGTAAATAGTGGGTGAATTGTTTGTGTTACTAACCCATAGGGATCCTTGGTGGATCATTTGATGTTGTGTGGTATTGAGGGTCCTTGTTGTGTGCTAATGGAGACATATGTAGTTGAGTCAATCCTTGTTTGTTGGGATTCGAATACCTAGTGAAAGAGTGTTGCAATACGAAAAGACGCTCAATGTGAGATTTTGAGCAATGATACTCGATGTGAGATTTTGAGTAATAATGCTTGACGTGAGATTTTGAGCATGGATGTAGGATCCCGATGCTGTGCGGACGCATGCCTCACCCCTACGATTGTAGGATCCCGATAATGTGTGGACATGTGCCGCACTCAGAGTGTAGGATCCCGATAATGTGTGGACATGTGCCTCACTCAGAGTGTAGGATCCCGGTGCTGTGTGAACGTGGGCCTCACTCAGAGTGTACGATCCTGATGCTGTATGGATGCAAGTGTCACTCCATGTTTGTAGTATGACTTGTTTGCTTTAGCTAAGATGATCTGGTGAGATCCCGAGTATGATTGGGCCTTGTGAGCCATGTATGATGTTTTGCTTGATGAAAACATGTGTTTAGTCGACTAGTTGTAGCGCTACGTGTTTATTTATCTCTCCTTATTGCTCGTACTAGCTTGCATGCCTATGTTTATGATTAGCATAAAGTATAGTAGAGTAGATGTGCACCACTGAGCTTTGTAATATCAACGTTCATAATCGTTATTTTCGTGCGTAGATTTTTTGACGGATCGCGGAATTAAAGAGCACTATCTGTAATGGGATTTCCAGCACGTGGAGGTTTTCAGAGTATGATACTTGTGTTTAGTGGGCTATGTATTCATAGGACCTTACGTGCTGAGTCTGTAATTCTTATTTTTGATAATTTTATTAATCAAGTCAATTGTTTAAATGTTTTAATCTAATTGGAGCTCATTTGTAACATTTTAATCATTTATATAATTATTTTAAATCATTGGCTTTAAATATTTTCGAAAGCATTTTATTGGGCTAAACCAAGTTAAGAAATTTATGGTTTTGGGTTGGGTTTGAGGCTCAAATGTGACATCCGGGTTGAGGGTATTACAAGAAATACACCTAATAGACCTTTCATAACTTGTAGGATTAATTCGAAGCTTTAATTTAAGGTTAAGGGGTTTTTAAAGGAGGGATGCTAGCTCCAAAATTCAAAATATAGGCATACATACTGGTATTAGGAGGACCAGTATCGGTACCCCTTTGTGAAAGATGGCCTCTAGTAGGTGAAATGCAAAGAGGAATCAGGTACAACTAAGGGCATACTAGTACCACTATTTCATTAAAAATTCTAGTAGCCAAGACTAGTATCGGTACGCTTAAGAGGGTATCGGTACGCCTTGGGTATCTACACACGACCCCTTATATCGAGTACGAGCCTTGAGTTAAACTCTCATTTTTTGATAAGCCAGGTATCGATACTCATAGATGAGTATTGATACCTATATAGGCGTATCGATACCTCATGTGGGTATCGGTACTCGTTGAGCAATATGTCCAAAAGTTATGTTTTGAGTTCGGTTACCAATAAATTGTGAACTAGGGTCCAATGGGCTTCCAGTGGGGTAAAATAAATAGTAAAACTGAGAAACCAAGAATCTAGCCACATATACAAATATAATGAGTTATAACTTGATAAATGTTGGGTGACTTGTTGTAATAGCAATCATAGGGATCCTTGGTGGATCGTGTGTGGTTACGTGCCAAGTAAGGGAACTTGTGTGGTTGAGTTATTTAATTTGTTAGGATTCAGATAACAATGAGAGTGTTGCAACACCAAGAGATGGACTTCTGAATGTACATTCTCGAGGCTGTATAACATCGAGCCTCATTCGATGATACTCGATGAGAGATTTCGAGTACGAGTGTAAGTTTTTGAGGTTGTATAACACTGGGTCTCACTTAAAGTGTACATTGCTGAAGTTGTGTGACACCGAGCCTCACTCTAGGTTTGTTGGTATACTGTATGTATGTTATCTGTGTTAATACATCTTTGTTGATATGTGTTTAGGCGGTTATGGTAGCGTCATTGCTTATCTTACTATGATATCATATTTGTAGAATATTCTTATTTATGATTTGCATGAATCATGATTGAGTGGAAGTGTATCCACCGAGCTTCGTTAGCTTAGCATTTGGAATTATTATTTTCGTTCGCATTTGTAACTTCTATTTTGGATTTTAACTTACGAGTCGAATGCTTTTAATTATATATTTTTAATTAGAGCTCACATGTAATGTTTTTAACTATTTTGTTAATAAAAAGTATTTGAACTTAAAGAATTTTTTGAAATGATGTGTTTGGGCTAAATCTAGTGTAAAATGTTTATGGTTTGGGGTTAGGCTTGGGGCCTAATTGTGGTATCCGGGTTTGGGGTGTTGCACCTTGAGCCTTGTAAAACTTGCACCTTCGTCCGGAACGCTCCCTGTGCTCGTTTTCCCTCATTGGTAACTGGGGTTTCAGGATTTCTATGTGATCAATCTGGTGCAATATCTGTGAAGGTGATTCTGTTAGCTCGTGATAAGTTCTGTACGCAGATAACCTTTTTAGGCTAAATCTCGCTACTGACCATTTTACGCATACTGCTGTGATTAACCACTATTCTGAATATATTATGGCCAATGAAATTAATGGCTTCCTCGACCCACTCCCTGATGAAGAGGGGGTCTTTCGCGCCTAAGGTCGCTATCATCTTGCCTCTGGCTCATATGCTGCTAACTGTGTACCATAGCCCTCATGTTGTCCGCTTTTTCATTTTTAGTGTACGGCTAGACCTTCTCATATAACTCTGATAGCGTCACTGGCAGTCAGTCTAATAAATTATACTTAAGATGCTGATGTGAAGTACTGTTGATGAAAACAGAGATAACAAACTCATTGGAAGCCTCTTTGGTTTGCATGGTTGCAGCGTGAAATCGCTGGACAAACTCTCGCAGGGATTCGCCTGGCTTTTGAATGACAGACATAAGATACGCTGGCGACCTTTTTATTACCTTGTTTGCTAAGAAGTGGCTCATAAATAGATCTACTAACTGATCAAAACTGGAAATTGAATTTGCTAGGAGCTGAAGATACCGAGCTTGAGCTGAATCCTTGAGGGTCATTAAGAATGTCTGACATTTAACTTTATCGAAGGCACCAAACAAATCCATATGGTTTAGGAAGTGAGACAAGTGATCTTAAAGGTTGCTTTTTCTGTTGTACATTAGTTTTAGGACCTTAAAAGATGAAGATACATGATGTTCCAGGATGTCTGTGGATAATGGTTCATTTTTGTACCTGCGGGGTTCCGAGGAAGGTTATCATGTCGAAGATTCTGGATGCTCTAGAAATTATTCTCTAACTATTTCATCTTTTCCCTTAGCGCTTGTTATTCATCGTCCTCAGAGGGACTATAGTTTATGTCCTCTGAATTTTCATAATCCTTATCTAATTGCCGAGATTGTTGTCGCCCGATTTCTTGCTGAGGAAGATCTTGTTCCTCCTTAACTGCCTTGCTTGCATTCTTTCTAGACAACTATTTGATTAGCTTCTCGCTCTTCTCCTCTGCAATTATGTGTTGTTTAGCCTGATCTTGCATGAGCTTTTCCTGCTGTTCGTATTGCTGTTTTGAAAGTAACAAAGATTCTTCTATACTTTTTATCTTTTCTTGTAGCTCTAAAATTGCTAGTTTCTACCCTCTGACGGTGATGTCCCACTTGTTTGATGCACGACCTGGCCCACCGCAAACCAAGGAGGGTGTTGGTCCCAAAACTTTTGTCAAAATTTCTGCTAAAACTACCGTAGCTGCTGTATGGTTGCCATTGTTGATTAGTCCGGTAAGATATCATCTTTTTGTCATTTTTTGTCGGTCGATGTCAATGGCTGATCCACCAAGACATCAACCTTCGCTGTTTTTTTGCCCAGATTGTCTTGGTTACCTCTACCCATTTTAGGGACTTTCAGGCTTGCAATCAAACCTGAAGGTTATGTACACGTCCACGCTCACCGCACCAATTATTGATTGCAAAAATGAACAGAGATCAAAGACGATGGTCCGATGATAATCAGAGCTATCGTCTCAGTCAGAGTCTGAACACCATACTCCTCGTGTCAATAGTAATGTCTTGGATGGAAGTCGTCTCCTCATTTCGTTGTTTGCATGTTCTCTTTTATACTGCCGGGACAGTTGTCGTGACCAGGTTGTCGTGGCATGCTAATGGGATTGGCTATGATTAGACGTCCTAGGTTTGTGATGCCAACTCACGTGATCGCTGGATGCAATCTCGTTCATAATCCTACTTCGTTCGCCATAGGCTGCGAAGGGGACTGGATAATTCAGAGATGGTTGCACGCATTCGTCGTTGTCACATGATCGCTGGATATCTTTCGTGCGATATCATTCGCGGTCATGTTTGTGGGCTATACGGTCGTGACACGTGGCAGTAGGTATTTGTAGGTACTAACAAAATTGTAATTTTTTATCTTGATGTTCATTTATATTAATATTCATTTAATTAATGCACATGATTCATCAAATTACATATTTATATTTGAATGAGACATACCGGGATTGAATACGGTAATCAGAATGCTCCAATCACACCAAATTTAGTCAAACTCATCCATTACAATAATTATTCAAACATAAAAAAATTATAATTATACTCAAATTTAATATATTTATAAGGCAAACTCAGAATGCTATGGCGAATCATATGGCGGCTATGTCACGTGGACAGCTACGGACGAATTTGTATTTCACCGAAGCACCAGTCCAGGCTTTAGATCTGCTTCACCGGGACTGCCAATCAAGTGTTGGTTTTTTATAAATAAATGGTGGTTATTACCTAATGTCACGTTAAAACCCCTAAATCTAGTCGGAGGAAAAGATTGCATCCGACAATAAGAATATAAAATCGTGCAAAAAGTAACAACACAAATAGTACACCCTCCAACAATATTAAAATTTCATCCGGTGGCAATAGAAATCTATGACAAATTAAGTCATCTTGCCGAGCAATCTTAGCTATTCCATCGGCAACCACATTCCCTTTCCGAGGGACATGACAATACGAACCGTCCACGAATGTCTAAAAAATCTCATTATGTACGTAAGAAGAGGGGAAAGTCTAGACGAACAACCTGCTCTTTCAACAATACGAATCACTTTAAGATAATCTGATTCTAAAATTATGTTCTTCGCATAATAGACCAAGCACATGGGAGACCATCATACATACTCCAAAGTTCAGCATCCAAACTCGAACACATACCCAACTGTCGTGTAAAACCAATAAGCCAACTACCATTAACATCCTGAGCCACTCCCCCACATGAAGCCATGCTTGAGACCGAGCTCCTGGCACTGTCCATATTCACCTTACACCAATGCTGCAGTGGTGTTTCCCAATGAACTAAACCTCTCCCAACCTACACATTCACAGCCTGGGTATTTCTACCTAGATCAGTGGCTGATCGAAACTCTCTAGTATACGGCGAGACTGGAACACAACTGACTCATAATCCATGGATTCATGATTGAAAACCAGATGGTTCCTGCGCAACCAAGTATTCCATAAAATGGATCCAAAAAGAACATCCAGTCCTCTAGTTTCTTTGCAAAGTACTAGGGTTGGGTTAGATTTTTTAAAACCCATGTCTTGATATCAAGCTGCAAAAAATCATAGATTTTTGAACCTTAAATTAATTCAGTCCACAAGGATCGCACAACGGAGATATGATCGACATCCTCGATCGCCGCTACATAGATTCCACAATAGCTATCGTGCGACATATGACGACACACTTATCCCATGTTCGTTAAAATACAATTATGACAAACAAGCTATAAAAATATTCTCACCTTCGGCCAACCACAAAATTTGGCAATTGTCCTTCAAATCTGATCTAACGTTATAACTGAACTGGGAGCACCAATAGTGTAGGGTGACCGCATTGAAAATTGGCCATTTACATTCAGCTTCTATATAAGAAAATCTTTTGCCTTATCTACAATCGGAGGTTTAGTTGCAGCAAAATGTAACAACACTGCAATTGGGAGAAGATTTTCAAACTCCTGCCATTTCTATTCACCCTCAACTGACACCATATCAATGACTTTAGCATCTCTCGTTCTCAATCAATCTGCCGCAAGAGAATGGTTCACCAAAGGGCCAAAGTCCCCTAACCAATGATCATGCCAGAATCGCACATGAGAACCACTACTAACCTGCCATTCTGTGTTAATATACACATCCTCCCAAACCCTAAAAATCCATTTCCAAAGACGTGATCCAGTTCTCCTAGCAAGGATATGATCAACCAGCCAGCTACATTTATACTTAGATTGTATAAACCTTACCCAGAGACAATCACGATTGGCCATAAATTGAAATGCCAATTTCATAATAAAAGCATTATTCTGGATAGAAAGATGCTTTAAAACAAGTCCACCCTCTTGTACCGGTGAGCACACAGTCTTCTAATTTACCAAATACGTCCCTCTCATCTCTTTCTCATGGCCCCAAATAAAATGCTTAATCAAACGCTATACATCATCGCAGACTCTTTTAAGAAGCACCGTTGTCTGGATTGTATAAAAAGAAATGGCCGCAAGCACCGACTTAGCTAAAATGACCCGTCTTGCAAAGGAAAGAGACTTAGCCTGCCACGTGGACAACCTATCATCCACCTTTTGCACTAAATACATGTACCTCTAACGCGAATGCAGTAATGGCACACCAAGATACTGACCTAATTCATTCACTTCTAAAAACCCGAAGTTCTCACTAATTTGATTATCGGATATCGCGTGAAACATTATTAGAGAAGAAAATAGTAGACTTCGCTACGCTAACCTTTTGTCCCGAGGAAGCACAAAATTTTTGAAGAATCCGATGCATTACTTCGACTTGTTCAAGAGAGGCTTCAGCAAACAACACAATATCATCCGCGAAGCATAAATAAAAAATACTAGGTCCATCGCGACATGCCCAAAACGGAGTCCAACTACCATTATCAACTACAATATGAATAGCCTGGCTCAACCTCTCCAAGCACAAAACAAGCAAATACAGAAAAATCGGATCCTCTTGTCGGATACCCCTTGTAGGCTTAAAGAAAGGAGACATAGAACCATTCCACAAAATCTGAGACGACACCGGGGTAACACATGCCATAATAAGTTTCTTCATGCCACATCCTATAAATTCTCCATAATAAAGGGCTATTCAAGCCGATAGTAGACTTTCTCTAAATCAAGCTTGATCGTCATCCAACCATTCTTCTATTTTTTTTTTGTTTCATAGAGTGAATTATCTTCTGTACCAGAATAACATTGTCGGATATAGCTCTTCCAGGAATAAAACTAGACTGAGAGCAAGAGATACAATCAGACAAAAATAGTTTCATACGATTAACCAAAATTTTAGTCACAACCTTATAGAGCACAGAACAAAGACTAATCAGCCGGAATTGGCTTAAAGTGTCTGGATTCGTTACCTTTGGAATAAGCACTACGAGCGTTCGATTGAGCTCTTCATCAACCACCATAGTAGCAAAGATGTTCTTAATACAATGATCAACACTTGTCCCCACAACATCCCAATTTTTTTAATAAATGATCGCGTGTAACCCATCAATGCCTGGTGCCTTTAAAGGGTTCATGCTCATGAATGCTTCCTTTATTTTATCATCTGATAACATACGAGATAAAACAACAACACATTATGCCTGAAGGGTGGAAATTTACCATGGACTGCATATTCACTGACAAAAGTACCACTCGATGTGAAAAGTTATTGAAAAAAATCAACTGCCATACCCATAAGCACCTCTTGGTCTACATGTTCAACCCCCTCATGATCAAGCAATTTATAAACTGTATTGGCACATCTCCCAGTTATAGTCGAAGCATGATAGAAGCGTGTGTTGATGTCCCCCTGTGTGATCCACTGGGTTCTCGCTTTTTGGAACCATAATCCCTCCTCTTGCGCCAAGGCAATGTCAAGCTTATCTTTCAACTTTGGCTCAAGTTCCACTAACCGAGATGAGTGTCATCTCTGAAGTGCACGATCAATGCCCCTTAAGCGTGCCACCAATCCTCTTTTACACTCACTAATATGGCCAAAAGTACCCAAGTTCCACTCACTGACTTTCTCCACAAAATGCACTATATTAGCTCCCAAATCAATATTATCATCCCAGGTGTCAGCTAAAAACTCCTTAAAATTCACATGGTCCTGCATGCCACAATAAACCGAAAAGGACGATCAATGTTACAAGTCGCACGGTCGTCTAAGTGAAACAATACTGGACAATGGTTAGAGCCCAAACGATCGAGATGAGAGACTTGCGCCAACGGGAATAACCGATTCCAATCAGTGTTAATTAAACACCTATCTAACCTTTGAAAGAGTGAACCCATCCTCCAAGTGAATTGTAAACCAAGGAAACCAATGTTTATTAGACATGTCTCAATAATAAACTCATTGAAAAGATTATTAACCGTTTTACCATTCCTCGAACCACCAGACCGTTCATCACTACTACAAATAACGCTAAAATCCCCACCAATGAGCCAAGGTCGTCCATGACCTGGATCAAGGTTTGCTAAAGGGCCCCAAACAAGTTTTCGATATATGGCAGTCAAACTCGCATACACAGCAGTAACATAGCACCAAACTTGATCCCCTTGCTCACGGTAACAAAAATAAATAAACTGAGTCGACACATGTAAAATCTTTAGCTCCACTACATCTTTCCAAAGCACTCATATGCCACCACTAAAACCAAAAGCTTCCACTCGAAACGAGCACGAAAAATCTATCTTAGTAATAATTTTATTAGCTATCCTTCTACTCGTCTGCGGTTTAAAAAGGGACACAACTTGGGGGTGATGGCAACAGATCACTGACTTAAAATGCCTGCGAAAAAAGATGCTAGCCGCTCCCTGGCAATTCAAAAATAGGTAACTAATCATTAAAAAAATAATGGAAAAAATAAACCCTTACTGGGAACCAAGTGCTCTATTATTCGCCTGAATAACGACATCTACCATTATGCCCAGTACCAATGAATGACTCTGCTTAGTACCTGATAGACTCGCATCATCACCCACACCCCTTTTCACAGGTTGCTTTTGTAACGAACAGGCAAGGTTCTTAACACTCTTGGATGCTACCTGGACCCATTCACTTAACACCACCTTCGAGGGTACTCGAATCGGGCTATTCTTGCGAATTTGAATACCCCTCTTGGTGTTTTCTTTAATGGTATGGATGGGACCTCCACTCCCCCGATCTCTTTTCTTAAAACTCGTGGCTTTCACATTGTTTTCTTCTTTCCTAAGAACAACTGCAACATACGATCTCTTCAAAATTTTTGAAACCCGTGGTACTAACTAAGTGTTTTTAGTGATCCGGTCTTCTTCCCCAACAAGTGGGATAACTGCCACAGGCTTTGAATTACTCACGGGGGGTGTCACCACTATAACTGTTTTACTAGCACAGGCAATCAGAGCTTCAGGAATGTCTATCGCAATTGACGATCCTACGGTTGCATTCTCCAATCTGTATTCTTTCTTCTCATGCTGAGGATGACTTACACTACCTGGAGGCCTCGAAAAATCTACAATATTCTCCATATTAATTACCTCATCAGCCTCACGCTTTAAAGCACTAAAGCGAGAACCAGGAGTAGCCTTCGATGGACCAACTTTGCTCATCATCGCTCTCTCAACACGCTTATTGCTACCCTGACGTCGAGTTACCATTATCCACGGGCCATACGTCTCATCCCCACTCTTCATCCTTCGTCCAGCACTCGCACTAGGTTTATCAACCTTAAGCTGGTTATCTATTCCATGCTTCGGCTCCTTACCTGTCTCACAAAATTCCTTCATATGGCCATATAACCCACATCTATAACATACTTGGCTCAAGCCTTTGTATTTTAACTTTTGGACAAAGTTGTCAATGCCGATGCAAAGAAGCAAAGGCTTGCTAATATCTACAATAACGGCCAATCGCGCGAACTTACCACGCTTCCCCTTAAGTGTATTATCATCAACCCGCACAACTTTGCAAACAACCATCGCGATCAGTCGAAACAAAGACTTAGTGTAGCACCTATATGGTAGCCCCGACAACTAAATCCACACAAAAACATGAGATGTCTGAACCTCTGAATTGGTAAACGACCAAACTGCAAGGCTGTACTGTGAGGTAACTTCCAAATATTGTCCAGGATCTATTAGTGAGGACCTGTACATAATCCTCCTCCTCTTGAAATTTAACCAAAAAGTAGTTGTTGTCCAAATCCACCAATTGGTAATATCCTTTCAGTTTTTAGAGAGTCTGAATTCTCAAATACAAGGTCTTATATCAGATGGACCTCCCAAGAAAACGGACAATAACAGCCTGTCGTATAACATGATCAATCCGCTCATGAACTTTCTCTGAGAATTTGATACTCAGAAACTCCCCACCACGATTAATAACATAGTCAGCCTCCTCAACAACCACATCAAAATCAGTGGCAATAGAAGTATTAGTAGCGGTAGCCGTCGCCTTACCCAACACCATAGCAACATAAGATATCTTACCACCAACAGTATCCTTCACAGATTCACCCTCAACCTCCGTATTAGCCACCACATCCTTCATGGCCTCATCAACAGTCATCGATTCCAATATATCCATGCCACCACTAATCGGCAAAACCGCATCATCTAAACTTATCATGCCCACCACAAAACTCTCTTCGCTCAGCATCTGAACCTGTCTCTGCAAAACTGCCTCCACCACACGCCCCAATAGGGCAGCGACATCAACTTGCATTCCTTCTCCCAGAGGTAGCCTCTAGTCAACATCACCGGGTCTAACGTGTTAGGCGGCTTTGCACTATCCTTAAAGTTTTTTCACACACCAAGTAATTGACAAAATTAGCGTACCAAAGTGTTCCGTCCACAGCGAAAAACTATTCTTCAAGAAATGTATATACAATTTGCAATTTATATCCATCTTCACTGCCTTCTTCCAATCTTAAAAGATGATCGGCAACTTGATTTTTTGACCTTCTCGGTCCTTTATCTCGATGTCAAATTCTTGCAGTAGGAATATCTATTGAATTAATCTTAGTTTTGCATCTTTCTTTGCAAAAAGGTATCTCAATACAGCATGATCAGGAAATACTATAATTTTTGCACCGACAAGGTAAGAACAAAACTTATCAAAAGCAAAATTACTGCTAACATCTCTTTCTGAGTAGTAATGTAACTAATTTGAACTTCAGTTAGAGTCTTACTAGTGTAGTAGATTGCATAAAATACCTTGTCTCTTTTTTGACCTAACACTGCCCCCACAATGAAATCACTAGCATTACACATGAGTTAAAATGGTTGCTCTCAATTGGGTGCAACAACGATAGGTGCATTCACAAGCTGTTTTTTAAGTTTATTGAATGCATCCATACATGCATCATCAAAGATAAATTTTTTGTTCTGCTCAAACAATAAACATAGTGGTTTTATGATCTTCAAAAAATCACGAATGAATCTTCTATAAAATCCAGCATGGCCCAAAAAACTTCAAATGCCCTTTACAGTAGTCGGTGGAGGCAATCTTTTAATAACATCTATTTTAGCTTTATCAACCTCAATTCCTGCTTTAGATATTCGATGGCCTAACATGATTCCCTTTATGAACATAAAATGACATTTCTCCCAATTCAGAACAAGATCAAAGTCTTCACATCGTTGCAATACTCTTTCAAGATAGTCGACGCAATAGTCGAAGTTATTCCTATACACTGAAAAATCATCCATAAAGATTTATAGGGAATTGTCAATCATATCTGAAAATATTGTCATCATGCACCTTTAAAATATGGTTGGTGCATTGCAAAGACCAAAAGGCACGCGACGAAAGGCAAATGTCCAGAATGGGCATGTAAACGTAGTCTTTTCTTGGTCCAGTGCAATAGCAATTTGATTGTAGCTAGAATACCCGTCTAGAAAATAATAATACTCTTTCCCTTAAGTCGATAGAGCATTTGATCAATAAAAGAAAGATGGAAGTGATCTTTTCTTGTGGCTACATTGAGCCTCCTATAATCCATGCAAATATGCCATCCCGTAGTAATGCGAGTCGGAATCAATTTATCGGCATCTTTATGGACTATAGTGATTTAGTGGGAACATAGTAGACTAGACTAACCCATGCACTATCAGAAATTGCATAGATAATACATGCGTCCAACCATTTGAGAATTTCTTTCTTGACCACTTCTTTTATCTTTTCATTGAGTCGGTGTTGCGGCTCAATAGATTGTTTGCTATCATCATCTAGCTTGATCTTATACATGCACAAAGATGGACTAATTTCTTTAATGCCCGCAATGGTCCAGGCAATAGCACGTTTGTGCCGCTTTAGAATATTTATCAACTTAGCTTCTTGCATTGCATCCATAGTTGTAGAGACAATGACTAGAAGTGTTCCCATATCTCCAAGGAATACATACTTGAGATTAGTTGGTAATGGCTTCAGTTTCAGAGTAGGAGCTTCTTCAAAAAATGGTTTAAAAGTAAAAATTGTACGGTGTACAAGATCTAAAGATTCAACTTGCCATTTGTGTTGAACTACAATAGTGAGTACTTCAACAATGTTGTCATAATTTGGGAGATCGTCTTCAATAGATGTCAACATAGTGTCTTCAATGTTGAGTATACTACAATGATTTAAGTCTTATTGGATGATAATATCAAGAATATCAATATGATGACATTCCTCTATATTCCTTCCAAGATCTGCATTAAACATCCCAAAAGTAACTTGGTCAATGTCGACCTGCATTGTGAGTTCTCCTTTTGATACATCAATAATAGCCTTCCCGGTTGCTAAGAATGGTCGACCAAGAATAATAGGGACATCCTTATCTGCCTCACAGTCAAGAATAATAAAGTCTGTTGGAAAAACGAACTTGTCCACACAGACAAGCACATCTTTTCTTTGTCCACTCGGATGAGTCAGAGATCTGTCTGCTAGTGCAATGTGACTGTAGTGGGTTTCATGTATCTAATGCCTAACTTCTAAAAAGTTGATAATGGCATTAAATTAATAATGGCCCACAGATCACAAAGAGTTTTGCTACAATAATGATTTTCAATAAAGCAAGGAATGATGAAGCAACCATGATCTTTCATTTTTCTTGGTAGAAGGGTTGATATAAGTGCACTGCACTCCTCTGTGGGTGCAGTGGTCTCGATAGCACTGAGCTTTTTCTTCCTAGATAGAATTTTCTTCATGAACTTTACATAATTAGAAATTTGTGTAAGAGCATCCATCAAGAGGATTTATCACTGTAAGCTATTGCAAAGTATCTTGAAAGAATTGAAATTGATTATCAAACTCAGTGTTCTTGAATCGCTGAGGAAAAGATGGAGAGGGATTATCTACTAATTGCACCGAAGTCTAAAATTGTGCTGACATCTTGGACTGTAACATAGGTGGTAGCGGAGTGATAACTGAAGGAGCATCATTCGACATGTCATCCTCTATTCCATCTTTTAACATGGAACTAGTTTTCAAAGACTCTCATTGCTTATGAGTAGATATGGGTGCTTGTTGCGTCACGTTAGCAGTCTGTTTGCCATTGCAAAGAGTAATAGCCTTACAGTGTTCTTTTTCTTTAATTATTGGACTCTCAGTATTGCTAAAAAGTGTGCCTGATTGTCGAGAGTACATATCAGTAGCTAACTGCCCCAATTAAACTTCTAAAGTACGGATCGATAAAGAGTGACCTTGTACTATAACTTTTGTTCGAGAGAAATATTCGTGCATCATTTCCTCAAAAAGAGCAAATAGATCAGAGATCGAAGATGGAGCGTAATGACTAGTCTATGATTGTATCTAAGACGGTGCTTCATATTGTGATTGCGCGCCACATTACAATTATTGAGTTTGTGAAGAAAGATATTGTGGTTGCATCCTATTTTTTGTGACTACAATAAAGTATGTGATGTAAAGTGTTGTTACGGATAACTAAAATACCCTTGACGCACACTAGAGTTCCCTTGAAAAGAATTATTCCCAAAGCTGAATACTCTTGAATTATGCGCAGAATTAGAGTTACCCTAAGATTGTCGATTAGCTATGTTGTAAGAAGTACCCATGGTATTGCCTCGCATGTTGCTGACATAGCTCGCATTTTTTGCAAGCTGTAGGCAATTTTCATAGCTATGGTTCTCACCATAAATCTCACAATAAAACACATGAGTAGTGGTTTGTTGAGCTAGCTAAATGGGAGCAACTTCACTTGTGCTCTCCATATTCTTAATTTTGTTCTCCAAAGAATAAATTTGAGCCTTTAGAGAAGAGATATCATCCAGCTCAAAAACTTTTGGTGCAATCTTACATGAAGCAGCTCTTGAAATAGGATATTGAAAATCATTCTGAGCAAATTGCTCTAACACTCCAATAATAGCAGTATAGGTGCAATTAAGTAAAGGTTCATTAGATGACCCGTCAACAAGATGTCTTATGGCCGTATTCAACCTATTGTAGAAAATCTCAATTTGAGTTTCTTGTTGAAGGCCATGGTTGGGACATCATCGCAATAGGGATTTATATCTTTCTCATGTAGTGTGGAGAGTTTCATTATTCAACTGATAGTAGGCGATAATATCATTCCTCAAGCGCAAGTTCATTGTTGGTGGATTAAAGAGCAATACAAACTACGTTGTGGGATCATTAAATGTCATAATAAATCTAATAGGGAGTCCACGAAACCACGTACGAGCTCTTCCCTGCAAAGAATATAGAAACAATTACATGCGTAATGCATCATCAGGAACACATTGTTGACTAAAAAAGCACAGATTAAAAGGAATGATTGAAGATTCTCTCAAGCGTCTTCATGTGGTAACCCCGCGTACTACCCATTTGAATTGAGCATTTGAAACATAACCGGCTTTTACTCAAATTTTCCAACTTGAATAGGTGGTCGAACAACACCCAGTTGTAAATCGTCCAATTGGGGAACTACAACCTTGCTTATTGTTCTGTTTTGGGCTGGTGGGTGCAATAGTGGGTTTTCAGAATCGTGAGGGATACCCTCGTTGTTGACCTGTCTTGCCATCTCACTCTGTTCTTGAAGTCTACGTCTAAGAGTCCTTTCAACTTCTAGATCCGGTATGAGGAGTGGTGTGCCAGAACTTCTGGTCATGCAACACCTATAAAACTAATAAAAAGAAAAAGAAATAAAAAAAATATTAGAAATAACTACAAACTAAATAAAGGAAACAAAAGTGCAAGCAGAAACATAAAAGCTAAATAACACCATCCTCGACAACGGCACCAAAACTTGATCGGTGAATAATCATCACATGAATTGTGCAAGCGTATATTGTCGATACAAGTATAGTTAACAGGTGAATACTATTAGATATCGATCCCACGAGGATATGTATTTAGTCGTGCTATTATATAGCCACAAGCAATTCTGTAAATCAAAATATTGCGAGTGTAATGGTGGTTGTAACAGAGAAATAAAGTATTGAATGTAAGATCAATTGTGAAAGCAATAGTAAACAATTCTAAGGATGTAAAAGAAATATTAAGTAAAGATCTGGATCCCCTCGGCTCAGGTCGACAGAACATCAAGTGTAACAAGAAAATAATATAAGATGGTTCATTTGACAAATAAAAGAATAAGCTCGCTTACTAACTTTCATTCAAATCTCAATCGATGACACGAAGATGTAGATCAACCACAACTCTTATTGTTCGTCAAAAATACAACTCCTCAAACAAGTGGATCAACTATCGTTGTATCCTCATTCAACTCTCGTTGTAATAGCTTGTTAACCTGACTCGTCACCGCACCTCTCAATGTCAGCGATGATATTTAACACTTTCATGCAAAAAAGATCATATCCAACAATTGAATTAAGAAAAAAAAAAGCTAATAATAATATATTGAACTGAAAAAACAAAGTTTAAACAAGTTTATACAAAGCTTAAAGAGTTAAAGCAACGTCATTAACACATGAAATATAATAAAAATATCCAATAAAAATCTATTTCTAGAAAGATTTGAAGAAGATAACACATATTCCTCATTGGTCCAACACTTGAATCCTCATTTTCTCAGATATTTCTGCCTTGCTTCGCCTTGTATCTCCAGAAATAGAGTTTAAGCCACCATAGGAGGAGAGCTCGAAAGGTTGAAGATGATAGGAAAAATGAATATTGCGTGAATGTCTCTCTCTCCTCCCGAATTTATCCTTTTATAAGCTACCAAGGGAAGGACACTTGTCCTTACAAACTGCCGTACCAATTTTGTTACAACAAATAATCCGCTGGCATGGTTGTCCTTATCTGTTAGTAGATTGGACAGTTGGTCGTTGTAGTGTCGAACTGGCTACAGTGGTGAATCTTCCTCTACATGAACATTGATAATACATCGACAATCATAGAAAAAGGCAAAAAAATGTATTAAAAGAGCAATTAAGACCTGAGTTAGACAAGATGCAAATAATAAAAGGAAAATGCAAATATGAATGCACAAAATTCCGATGTGGGGACAATTTAATCCATAAATCTAGAGGAAATACATGCTCTCTAAAAAGCTATCATTATCTCTAGGAGATCTGAGCTCGTACCGCACGTGTGTAAGATGTATGTCCATTTTCAAAAGGTCAGAGTATAAAACAAATGCTACCAAGTAATCACAAAGAATGTTCAGAAAACATTAAAGAATTAAAATTAAAAATGAATGAATTTATAAAAAAACTAAAGATCGGGAAAAATAATGCAAAATCTTAAAAATACAAATGCTATAAAATAAATAGATACGGCAATAGATATAATAAATAAAGAGAAGAAATGAAAATAGAAGAGAAGAGAATTATAAAGGATGTAATTCTCGTTTTTATGTTTTTTCTCATTTACTTGAATTACATAAAGTGTTGGGAGTAATTATTTACCATTATTTATGAATTTGTTGAATATCAATTTAATAATACTTATAAATATTTTTGTGAATTCAAAACATATAGGGTAAAATACATGGTTCATCACTCAACAATCTTCTCACTCCTATTTTAGTCACTCAACTTTTAAACTTTTCAATTTAATAACTGAACTTTATACATTAAACGTTTTTTGTCACTCTTGAATATTTTATTATTATTTTTTATTTTTTTAATATTATTAAAATAAAAAATAATTTAAAATAAATAATAAAATAATATTTTATTATTATTAAATTTTAAAAATATTTAAAATAATCGCCGCCTCTTGTCATCACCGGTGACCTTCAAAACCGGGGCCGTTTGACTCTAAATTGCACCGGTTGACTCGTTCTGACACACTGAGTCCGAATCCGGTGGTTGTTTCATCAAAAAATATCCTGAAACTCATGAATCTCGATATAAACGTTTTGATTTCCTCACTTTCGGTCTCTTTTTTCTTGGACTTCAGAGCATTTTTCGGTAAAATAGAGGTCGGATTCGGACTTAGGGGTGAAACGAAACGACCAGTGAAATATGGGACAGAATGGCCACCATCTACGGTCGTCGACGGTGGTGTCCAACGACTGCGAATGGTGGCTGGCAGACAATTTGGTTTTACTTTTTTATTTTTTATTTAAATTATTTTTATATTAAATAATAATAAAAAACCACGTCATACTAAAATAATAATAAAATATTTGAGAGTGACCAAAAATATCAATGCATAAAGTTCAGTTATTAAATTGAAAAGTTTGAAAGTTGAGTGACCAAAATAGGAGTGAGAAGATTGTTGAGTGATGAACGGTGTATTTTACTCAAACATATATTTATATAGCTTTGGAACCATCTCTGGTAGTTGGATCAATGAAATTCAGTGCTGTCTCCCCTTCAATGTATCCAATTCCACAAACAGCAAGAAAATTACTATTTTAATTTTTAAGACGTTAATTGGACTAAATTCATTTTAATCTTGAATTCTCTTTTTGCCAATGTTGAAGGATACAAAGTGAGTATTTTATTGATCTGAGAGTGGTGGAAGCAGATATGCTGTGAAGCTTCAAGCTCACACCCTTTTGTATGAATGGAAAAACAAACAAACAATAAACCAGTCTTTTTACATTTATTTCCTAATCAATCACTAAACTTAATAACAATCAAGAATGACACAAAAAGGCATACGAGTGTGACCACAGTGCTATCTTGGATACATCTCGGAGATGGAAAGCTCATTGTCTGAGACAGGTCCGATATCATTTCTGGATTGACTGGATGTTGTTGCCCCGGAATTTAAGTCCTCCGATCGTTGCATCACCGATGGAGTTCTGCTGTGTATAACAAATGCAGGCTCTGAGGGTAGTGGGAGAGTGGAAGAGTAGCTAGTAAGCATTAGAACAATTGAGGCCATGTTTGGTCTCTGTGCTACATTTTTCTGAACACAAAGCAGCCCAATGTGGATGCATCTCATCAGATCAGTCCTTGAACCTTCCCTCAAGCAGGGATCTACCACATCCAATGCTGTCCCAGCTTCCCAATTTCTCCAAGCCTGCAGGGTTTAATTCGTGCAAATTCATAATCTCTTCTTCTAATGCATCATAATATTCAGAGGATTTGGATACTTACAAAGCTTAGAAGATCTTCTAGGCTACTCCCATTACGAAAACAACTGTTCATTTGACCATTTAAAATCTCCAAAACCAGTACACCAAAACTGAAAACATCCGATTTAACCGAAAACTGACCATGCATTACATACTCAGGCGCCATGTATCCGCTGCAAGTCGGTCAATATAAGAAAAATCAGTGACTTGTTAGTTTTTGAATCGTTCGGTTCAGTTACTCGAGGACAAGATTATTTTGTACTACTTACTATGTTCCGACGATTCTACTAGTAGCACCTTGTGTTTGATCAAAAGCACACAATCTTGCCATGCCAAAATCTGCAATTTTTGGAGTCATCTCTGCGTCCAACAATATATTGCTAGCTTTGAGATCACGGTGAATGATTCTGAGTCGAGAATCTTGATGAAGGTAGAGAAGTCCGCGAGCAATGCCTTCTATGATCTTGTATCGTATTTCCCAGTTCAAATCTGTCTGCTTAACTGGATCTACATCACCATAAATGTGCAGATCAGGATTAATGAATTTTGTAGCATAGGTTGTATAATGCAGTAATACACTCACTGATGATTGAAATATCATACCAAATAAGATTTTATCCAAACTTCCATTAGGCACAAACTCATAGATGAGAAGCCTTTCAACTCCTTCAAGGCAGAAACCTAGGAGCCTAACCAAATTCCTATGCTGAAGGTTGGCCATCAACCGAACCTCGTTTTTGAACTCAAGTTCTCCTTGTCCAGAATTCGAAGACAGCCTTTTCACTGCTATTAATTTCCCACCAGCAAGTGTTCCCTGAGAAGATATCAGAATGAATCCTATATAAGCACATGGGTAAACTTATGATTCTATACAATATCCTTCTTCTTAATTTCAATGTATACCTTATAAACTGCCCCAAATCCACCTTGTCCAAGCTTATTTGCACCAGAAAAGCCATTTGTTGCCGCTCTAATGGTGTTGAAATCATACTGTAAGGACTCTGGAGTTGTGATTTCATCTGCTGCTTCAGTTGCTTCATACCCTTCAGAGGTGCAACAATAGAACAAAAACAAGTAAATTTCCTGCGAAACCGGAGAATTCTGATAATAGTAAATCGATTCCTTTACTTACTTTGAGGTTTCAGCTTTGCCTTCCTCAACCTTAAGATGATGAAGATGAAACAGGAAATGAGAAGTAGAGAAAAAGCAACGGCCAAGACGGATATGATAATAGTAGTTCGAGATGAAGAACTCCTATCTCCTGCGAAATTTCAGCAAAAGAATATGAAATTCTCATACGAGAAACAAGTGATGACTTGATAAACAAGGTAGAGAAGGCCCCTACCACTACCAGTTGTTGTGGGATCGATTGAGGGCAGGGGAGATTGTGTGTCTATATCAGCAGCCGTGAGATTATAAAAGCGTACAATCTCAAACCTTAGATTACAACTGGGCAGAGATATCCTGCCTCCTTGTTTTCCGTCGAGATATCGCGGGATATATACGATGACTTGAGACAAGCAGGATCGGCAACCATACTCGGCCAAATCATTAGTACAATGAACACGCGCATATACTCTTTGAAAAGGTGTAACTCGTGCACTTCCTGTTGCAAACTTTCCGAGGGCAGTCCCCGATGAAGCCACAGTTCTAAGGTTGTCCAGTAAAGAACCCAAGGCTTGATTAAAAGCAACTACATCGACCACGTCATTCGAATTGTGCATGACGAAATTGGGGGTGAACTCCAAAACACCAAAGATGGAGCGATTTGTGTAGCGGAACATGCAGAAGTCGTACCAGATGATTGCCTCTCTTTGGTAAGGGCATCGGTTCCTGAGCTCGGCGTTGGCGGTATTGATGCAGTTGAAGCAGTCGCTCGAGCTCGAATTCAAGTCTCCCCTGCACAGCGCAACAGCGTTAACTACGTTGGAGCCCGGCTGGCCTGATGTGAAATTGTAGAAGCCGTGATTACTTGGTGTGTTGCGGGAGAAAGAGGAAAGCAGGGCGTTGAGGTTTGTCTCGTAAGTGCTGTTTTGGGTGAAATTACCACTGTTGTCTAAACAAAAATGGCGTAGAGGCGGCTGTTGAGCAACGGTAAGAGTAAGAAGGACTGCAATGGCTAAGGAAGAGGAGAGAAACTGCCAGTACCATGAAAGATACATTGCCAATGCCATGCCTGCAGATCCTCAAAGCTTAACCAAGGATTTTTGGAGTATATTGCAAATTGCAATGACCAATGCTGCTTGTGTCACGGATTTGGTTTCTTAAATCCTACATGGTATAGGAATTTTCTTAAATTTCAATAAAAAAATACATGCTTGACTCAAACTTAACAGACCATAAGTTTCGAAGAAATCCACTGCATGCTTGTGCATTTGGAGTTTGGACTGATCTGAAGTTGAGGGTTTCCATGAAAACCGTGTACTCGGGATGGACCGAGTCGCGTACCCTAAAAATTTTAAATTCACATATAATGTATATATTTTTTATTGTTTATCTAAATTCAGTACCCTAAAATTTATAATTTCGCATCTCATATATTTCTAATATAATTCTTGACAGTTGTCATTCTACATGTACTAGTGTTCCAAAATTAAGAAATTCAAACATCCTATGCTAGTTCTAACGGAAATAATAGTTGGCACATGGATTTTAAAAACCAAGGCGTCCACAATTTGAAGGGAGGTAATGCAAATCAAATAGTTGGCACATGCAAGTTGCATGCAAGTTGCAAGTATTAGTGTACGAAAATGGCAGTGAGAGCCCTCGAAAATGGGTTACGTATGGAAATCCTCTACAGGGACGCTTTCACCCTCCAACAAGTTGTCCCAGGGCTTTATTATAAATAAAATGATAAAATTCACAAATAGTCACTAAATTATGGTAAAAAGTTCATTTTGGTCATCCAACTTTCAAAAGTTACAAAATAACCATTAAACTTTGATTTTTGTTACAAAATGCTCACTGAGCCCCTAAGTGTCTTTAAAGGAGTGACGTGGTGGTTAAGAAAATTGATTAAAAATGTAAATATGAAGGACTAAATGTGCTATCATACAAATTTTCTTAACTATCACGTCACTTCCTTAAGTTAAACGGCAATTAATGACTCAGTGGCTATCTTGTAACAGAAAACAAAGTTTAATGACCATTTTATAAATTTTAAAAGCTGAACGACTAAAATAAACTTTTTACCATAGTTTAGTGAAATGTGAACTTTACCCTAAATAAAAGACTATGAAAACGTTAACCCACACTAGTTGGTCTAGTGGGATGAGACACTAAATCTCTCAAGCAAGGTCAGTGTTTGTAATCCTGACGTTGTGAATGGAAAAAACTGAGTTGGAATGGTCGTCCACATAATAGACCTCGGCAAAATTCGATATGGATTAGTTGTTTAGTGGGTCAGAAACTGGTGGTTAAACCAAGAAATACTATGAAAACGTTGAATGACTTTGACAAGTCAACAAGTAAAGGCATAGGTGATGCGTTGGAAGTTTCTTGGTAGAAAGGAAGTTACCAATTTAGGGATGGGCAAGGGTCGGGTTTTTGGTCTACTCGAACCCGAACCGAAAATAAATACCCTAAACCCGACCTGACTCGAAAATAAATACACTAAACCTGACTTGATCTATAAAAAATAATTTTAGGGACCTAATTTTAAAAAAATAATTTTAGGGGACTTAATTATAAAATAATAATTTTAAGACTAAATTATAAATAAAAATTTAATTTTAAGGACCTAATTATAAAAAATATAAGGAGGGGATTATTATAAATATCACTAAAAATTTAAGAAAAAATTACACAATTAATCTCAGATTGGGTCGGATATTTTCCATATTAAACCCGAACTCGATTTTACCCTCAACGAAAACCCGACCCGACCCAAACCTGACATTTTTATTTAAAAATCAGATCCGATCGGGTCGGGTCGTGTCGAAACCCGACCGAATCGGGTAAGATTGCCCATCCCTAGTTCCCATGTGTTTCCAGGCAATAAGAGGTCGTCCAATGTCCTTTTTCTTTGCCTCTTTGGAATTATTTTGATAATCTTTCAATGTTATCATTTGCCAAATAAAATAACAATGTTTTTCTCATGAACGAATCAGCCGTTTGTAGAAAGAAATGGTGAGAAAATAAACAATCAAAGAATTTGAATACAAACCAGCGTAAAGAATATTCCATTCTTTATTTTAATATTCTAGTTTTGAGAAAGTAAATTATGTTTTCATTTGTTGATTTGTCATATTGAGATTTAAGACTCGAAATAAGTTCACAAGTGATTTTCTGCCATATTCATAAATGGGTCAGAGATATCTACCAAAATTAAGGGAAAGGAATCAACAAATAACCGTGCAATGAAACTTGCTTCCAAACAATACACTACTCCAGCGCTTAATTACTAGTCTCCGTTTAGAATTTAGATAAACCTTTTAAGGGTATCATAATCCTTGAATTTTTGAGAAAAAAATCAATTAAGCTCTTGAATCTTTTTCACTTAATTAAGTCTTTATACTCTTAAATTTTATCAACATTGATTTATAAACGTAACAGGTATTTTGGATTAGTTGTTGCAATGTATCGTGTTACAGTGTTGAGATTTGGCATTTCTAAAAAAAATTATTTTTATTTAAAAAAATCTTTAAAATTTTGGAAAATTCTAAAAAAAACTTATAAAAACTATGAAAAATAGTTTCCTAGAAAATATATAAATGTCACGTGATAGTACTGTAGTCTATATCATGTGGCAGCAATATCTCAAGAATAAAATCGTTAAAAATTGATGGTCAAAATTGTTCAATGGTTTAATTGATTCAATTTATTGCTTCGAGGGCTTAAGTGGGTGAAAAAACTTCAAGGGCTTAATTAATTTTTTAAAAAGTTCAAAGACTTATAATACCCTAAAGTCAAAACAATATTTCAAGTAAATCGAAGTTAGAATTAATTAGATCTATATTTATCAAACTATATTAATTATAACATATAAAATAATATGTTTATAAATAAATTATATATAATATTAAAAATATTAGACTAAATTATAAAATTTAAAAATAATATAAGGGCCAATTTAATTTTAAATAAAAATTTTAGGGATTAAACTCAAAAATATGAAAAACTTAACATATCATTAACCCTTTACATTAAAGTTAGACTTGTTCAAAGTGACACATGTTACATTCTATTAGCTTATGTTTGAACCAAACTAAATTTGATTTTATTTAATTTATAAATAATTTTAATTATTTTATAATGTAAAAATTAGTATATACTTAAAAATAGTGAAATAGCTTTAAAATACTATATATGTTGTGAATAAAGTGAAGAGCGAGAATAAGAACAAACAGATGAGAAAAAAAGGGAAATTTGTATTCTTACTCAATATTGAAGTTGTGTACAACGCCTTCATCAAATCGTCTATTTATACGCATAAGAAGTACATAATACATTAAAATCTAATTAATAAAGATAATATTTCTAATGATAAATTAAATCAAATCTTCTAGATAAAGTGCTTATCATCATAGACATTCACATAGATAAATGTTCATAACACTCTCCCTTGAATGTCTATGAAGATAATGTGCCTCGTTAAAACCTTACTAAAATAAAAACTCAGTGAGAAAAAATTTTCTTTTGTGAAGGAAAAAAAGAGTACACACATCTTTGGTATGCTTAATATGTTGCCTCAATAGAAACCTTATTAGGAAAATCCATTGAGACAAAACCTTGGTTAAGAGACAAAGAGTTCAATGCGTATTTACTCCCCTCATGAAAGCATAAGATCTTTGAATCTTCATAATTCAACCTTGAGCACTATTTTTCTGAAGATCGTGAGGAATGAAACTTTGGAGTAATATGTTTCATTTTGTCGTATTTGATGTATCCACCTTTCGATTGAGATATAAATTTTGCATTATTTTTACACAATATAACTTGTATCTTATCTTGTGAAATTAAATCAGTATCTTATCTTGTGAAATTAAATCACTTATCTTCTGAATATGTTGGATCAATGGTCTTAGCCAAACATATTTTTGGCTTGCCTCGTGCATAATAATGATTTCTACATGATTTGAGGAAATATCGATTAATGTTTGAAGATCTATAAGTAATGATCTTTGTATCATTTAAATTGTATTTTTGGACCAACTAATATATTGTGCTTCTAGACTAAGGATTCATTTGTCTTTATTTCGAAGATAAATTTATCCACATCCAAAAATCTTACAACCATTAGGATACTCAATACTTATGTTTTATCCATACTGAGTCTTCTTTAAGATTCTTTCAGCTTATGTTCATTCATAGACAAAAACTCATATTTAAGCGTTCGATCTTCAGGTCGAGACAAAACTTTATCTCAAGATTCTTTTTCTCAAATAATTTGTTAAATAATCAAATGCTTTGAAAGCACTTCATGAGTTTCTAGTTTTAAGCTCTTTAGGAGTTCTAATGTTATTCAAATTATTATAATGAATTTTGATCCAAACTCCTTTATAAAATGAATAAGGAAATATGATCATTCTTATAGTATTTCCTCAATAAGTACTCACTAAAGTGATTATACAAAATCCACCAAAATATAAATATTCAAGAGGACATATATATCTGAATAAATTTTCTCAAAAATTTCTAAATGCTTCTGGCATTTTAAATCCTTTAAGGATAACTTTCTTTATATAGGGTTCCACAAAATAATTAGACGCATATAAAATATTTCGTAACTATCAAAGTAATTGCATCCACCATGAAGTAATTAACTTTTTTCATAAATCATAATTCAAGTCGTATTTATATCCACTATTTATTTGTACCACACTTCAATTACACCTTTAGGTGTTTGGACTACTGGTCCAAAAATTTCACTTTTGAAAGTTCAAAGCGTCTTTCTACATTGGCCAATTCAATATCTATACTTCTGGATATATTTCTATACAAGATCCTCATTTTCTTTCTTTACTTCTATAGAAATATTCTATATAAAATTATTGTTGACAACTTGTTTCTTTGAAACTTAATAATACATTGTCCACCAAATTTTTTCCTTTTAATAGGAATATATTTAGCTCTTTTGGAGCTTTCAATGAAAATTATTCTTTTGGTAGCAATATATAGCTCTTTTAGAGCTTTCAATTGATTTTTTCGCTACCATAACTTATTGACTTATTTCATATGCATAAGGGGATTAATGCATTATTATGCATCTTCAATCCCTGTCTCTCATCAAACTTAATCACGTAAACATTGCCTACAACTCTACCGCTACTTTTCTACTCAGGGCATCGGCTACCACATTAGCCTTTCTCGGGTGATAATCATTAAATTATAATTCTTGAGTACCTCTAACCATCTCTGCTACCTAAGATTCAACTCTTTTTATGATATCAAATACTTTAAACTCTTGGTATCTGTATACACGGTACACTTTTCACCATACAAATAATGCCTCCAAATTTTTAACGCAAACACTACCGCAATAAGCTCAATATCATGCGTAGAATAGTTACGCTCATGCACCTTCAACTGTCTAGATGCATAAGCCACAACTCTTCCCCCTTGCATCAACACATACCCCAAGCCAACATAGGATGCATCACTATAAACAACAAACTCTTTTTCTGACTTAGGTTGAATCAAGATTGGAGCTTGCGTCAAAGCTTCTTTCAACTTCTCAAAAGCTTGTTGTCTATCTTCTTTCCACTTAAAACGTATATCTTTTTACAGTAATTTTGTCAAATGAGCAACAACCTTCGAGAAACCATCCACAAAACGATGATAATACCCTACTAACCCCAAAAAACTCTGAACTTCCATCACAAACTTGGGTTACCTCTAATTCACCACTACCTCAATCTTTTGTGGATCTACACGGATACCTTCTACCAAAACCATATGACCAAGAAATGTCAATTCCTTAATCTAAAACTCATACTTGCTCAACTTAGCATACGACTGATTATCCAACAAAGCTTGTAACATAATTCGTATGTGTTGATCGTGATCTTTCTCGGTAGGAGAGTGCACGAAAATGTCATCAATGAACATCACCACGAATTGATCCAAGAATTCATAGAATACTCAATTCATCATATCCATAAAAGCTACAATTTTTGGCTACGGTAGTATGAAATTAAATTCTCGTGTTTCAATAGATTTATTAAAAAACCTTTTTGGAAACCCTTGAGGGCTTGCCAGAGTTCAACATAACTGTTAGTTGGAAATTAGGTGGTTGGGTTAGAAGGGTTTGTTAGGACCTTTGAGGATAAGTGGATGAGTTTTAGTTCCTGACGGGAGTTTATAAGTGGTGATAGTTTTCTTTTGTAGAACAAGGTGGCTCAGTTAGTGAAGTTGTGTGTTTACGAATTTACTTTCGGGTGTGTTGCAGCGAGTTCAAGTAAATATAGTGCTAAGTTCCATCTTAATTTGGTCAAGTCGAGAACGAAATGTTGTTATTTTTTTTATAAATTGACGGTAGAGTTTAGTTTTTAGAGTTTCCCTTGTTCTTGAAGATGTGGATCATGGTGTGATTAGTAGGTGAAGTGCCATAGCAGTATACCTTGAAGAAGTGTCGCGCTATAAACATAGATGAAAAAATTTCGCGCTTAGTGGAAAAGTGGGTTTTGGCTATGGTAGTATGAAATTATGCTATCGTCAGACCTTCATCAGTTGTATCTCATTTTCTTGTTCAAATTTCGAAGATGAAATTTTTTAAGGAGGGAAGAGTTATAACGACCCGAATTTTAGAATTCGAAGGTTAGGTTATCCCGATATATGAGTCTTGTGCTTGGGTTGAGATATTGGGCCTCGAGGGCCTTTTGGGCTTTTTCGGTTGTTGGGCTTGTTTTGTTGGATGATGGCAAGGTTAAGAGTGTAATTTCACCTTGGGATGAAAAAGAGGGGGAATGAATTAATTTTGGCAGCCCTTGTGTAAGTGTTTACCTCATTTTGATCCCCATCTCTTTTCCTCATCTTTTTCCTCTATTTTCCTATCCAAAACTCAAGAAAAAAATCCCATCTTTAATCATTTCCCTTGTGAATCTCATTTTGGCACTGGAGAGAGTGTTGTTCAGCATCAAAGGATCTTTATTTTGAGCTAGGCTTTGCTTAAAACGGTGGTAGAAGAGGTTTAGTTAGGGTTTAAAGAGGAAGAACGAGAATGGGTCCTTGAAGGCTTCTTCATCAGCTTTAATCCAAGGTTAGTACACTACTAACTCCTATAGTTTGCTGGAAATCATAAAATTAGCCTTTGTTGCATGTTGGTGGTGTTTATGGTTTAGATGAACCTTGGTTGATCTCTAATGGCAAATTATGAATTTGGTGTTAGTAAGGCCTAAAATTGATAGGAACATGCCTAATTAACTCCCCATAAAATGTAGGAGTAATTTGAGACTCAATGGTTGAGGTTAAAGATTGAACTAGAGGAATTTGAACTCTAGAAATAGAGTTTTGGCACGCATATCGGTACGAGCTAGGCCAATATCGGTATGCTCTCTTGGAAGTTGATTCTTCTAGGCGTTTTACAAAATGGGGTATCAGTACGGGTCATAGGCGTACCAATACCACTATTTTATTGCCAACTCTAGTAGCAAAATAGAGCATCGGTACGCCAAGGGGTATTTCGGTATGAGTGTAGTTTCGGTATATAAGGTATGCGTACCGGTACTGGGTTTCGGTACATGATATGGGCGTATCTGCATGACTTTAGGCTTAAGACCATTAGACTGTGTAACCGAGTATCGGTACACGATGGAGGAATACCAGTACCCAACGGAAGTGTACCGATACCCATGTAGGCGTATCGATACGCTTTGGGTAATTTGTCCAAGAAATTAGACTTTGAGTTCGGAGGTTTTATAATTCGAGGTAAAGGGCTCGAGGGGTCTTCTAAGGTATAAAATAAATACTAGAACTGAGAAACTGGTGTTTAAACCCCGTAAGTAGAATAAATGGCTAATAACTTGGTAATTATTAGGTGAATTGCTTGTGATAGTAACTCATAGAGATCCTTGGTGAATCAAATGATACTGCTTGGTAATTAGGGTCTTTGCTGTGTGCTGAAGGGTATCTATATGGTTGGTTCGCCTTTAATAAGATAAACTAATGAAAGCGGCTATTGTATGCTATCGTAACATATTAATAAATAGATAAGTTTAATGAGGTGGTATAATAATTGATATAAACTATAAGGTGATAGTAAATGTGTTAGAGCTTTGTGCGGTATGGCATTTGTGTCAATGTTGTGTGCTGCGTGGAAGTAAGGTCCTTGTTGTGTGTTGATGGGACACCTACTTAGTCGAGTCTTTGTTGGATGGGATCCAAATACCCAATAATATATGTTGCAACACCTTGAAGACTCTCGAATGGAGGATCCCGATGCTGTATGGACGCGAGCCTTATTCGAATGTGCTTGATGGGAGATTTCAAGCACGGATGGAGGATCCCGATGCTGCATGGATGCGGACCTCGTCCCCAATATTGTAGGATCATGATGCAATATGGACACGGGCCTTACTTAAAGTGTAGGATCCTGATGTTGTGTGGATGCGGACCTCACTCAGCATTGTTGGTATTATTTGTGTGATGTTGTGTGGATGCAGGCCTTACCCAAGAATGTACAATCCCGATGATGTGTGGACGCGGACGTCACTCCAAGTTTATGGTAGGACTTTGTGTGCTTGTGCTCGGATGATCTGGTGAGATCCTGAGTAATGAGAGCATGTGTTTAGGCGACTAGTGGTAATGCCATTGTTATCTTGTCATGATATCATTTCATGTTGCATCGCTTTATTTATGATTTGCATGAAACATGGTTGAGTGGTGGTGTATCCACTGAGCTTTGTTAGCTCAGCATTCGGAATCATTGTTTCTGTTCGCAGGTTAGTAAGTTCGACACGTTGCTTGGAGGAGCACCATCAGTGAAGGATTCCAGCGCCTCATCTCTCCAGAGTACAGTACTTAGGTCTTTTGGCTGTGTATTCGTATGAATCTATTGTATGTTGTAACTTGTATTTAGATTTTAAAATGATCGAGTCAAATGCTTTTATAATATAATTTTTAAAATAAGCTCCATTGTATATGTTTCAGGTATTAATTATGCCATTGTTTTGGATCGAAATCAAATGGGTATTGGAAATTGTTCATGGATTGGGCTAAACTATGTCAGAATTTTTATGGTTAGGTTTCGGGCTTGAGGCTCAAATGTGACATTCGGGTTGAGAGTGTTATATATATATATATATATATGATTTTCCAAACACACCCATAAATCGTTAAAAATAACAATGCGCGTTTTTTAAAGACCGGACACATCCATAAATTGAAGCATAGGGAACATAACGTTACAAGTTTATTTATTATGTGTTCCCATGCATGATGCATGTACCAACTCACCAAAATATTACTAAATAAAAAGAAATATTAGGAATTATATTTAATGTGTTCATGAATGGGTAAATTTGTACATTAAAAACAACTTTATATTGATTTATTAAAAATTAATTAATAATTAAAGTATACGATGATACATGTTAAAAGAAAGGGTAAACTACACCAGTAGTCACCGAGCTATGGTTTATTTCTTATTTTGGTCACCGAACTATTTTTTTGGTAAAAACATCACTAACGTTATGTTTCCTTCCTATTTTGGTCACCAGCTGTTAAAACTTAACGGTTTTGCTGACGTGGAATTTTATTTTTTAAAATTTTTCACGTCATTTCTTCTCTCTCCTCGTAAGCAATATATGTTATTTTATAATATTTTTATTTAAACTAACAGGATGGTGACACGTGTAATTGCCTATTAGTGGAATAAAGGGAATGAAAAATCAAACCCCTTATGCAGCCAGAGAGATACATGTGTCACCATCTTTTCCTTTTATTTATGTTTACGAACAAGCTCGTTTATCGTGTTCCTCTTTTCCTTTATTCCACTAATAGGCAATTACACGATTTATTTATGTTTACGAACAAGCTCGTTTATCGTGTTCCTCTTTTCCTTTTATTTTTTACATTTTAAATTTTGGTGAAGGTATGGACTAAATTGAATACATGATGAACTTCGGAAGTTCAAAATGTGATGTAATTTCATCATTTTGACGAACATATAAACGACATGTTTGGGAACGTTACACGAACATGTGCACGGACGTTAGATGAACATGTTCGCAAACGCTAAACAAACGTACACGGACACCTTCAAAAATAAATAAATGAACACAAATTGAACATGAACACCTTCAAAAATAAACAAACAAACATAAACATTATCTTGTTTGTTCAAGCTCGGTCCATTTACAACAATAAATTTCCCTACCCCCAACTGCCTCACACAAACCGATATTTTCGTAATTCGAACGATGAACCATTGGCAAAATGGGAAAATCAAAGAAATTATACAAAGGCATTTTGATAAGGCATAATGTCAAAATATTCCTCTAACGTTTCATTTTGGGTCAAAATGACTCATATGCGGATGAAAACTGTTAGTCAACTAACGGTAAATGGCTTGAGATGACATGATAAACCTACATGACAGTGCACGCCGCGATGCAGTGCCATATAGACAAATATACTGACTTTACATAATGATACATCAGTCGAAAAAAAAAATTATAAAATTGTATAAAATATTTTTTTTCTTTTAACGTGTCATTCTGTCAAGTCATTTTAAGTTGTTCATCGTCGATTGACTATCAATTTTTATTCGTAAAGGAGCCATTTTAACCCAAAATAAAACGTTAAGGGTTAAATTACTTCAAAAATAAAAATTAAAGTTAAAATTAATATTCAATCAAATATTATAAGTATATTTTGACAATATGTCTTTTAATAATTGTAACGCTTATAAATTGGGAGCCGAAGAATCTCCCTAACATCTTTAACCAAGAGAGAGAGGCCCTGTTTGCGGTTGAGGTTGGGTGGAAAAGTCAGTTTGAGAAGCCGGAAGCAACCAAAAACATGCAACTTTTGAGTTTCAAAACCTTGGTTTGCCCTCAAACTAGCTTCTCAAATTTTAATTTGCAAAAGTTAATTTTTCTAGTTTCTCAAACCTTAATTTGTCCCAAATTTTAGTTTTGTCACCTTAACCGCAAACAAAGCAAGAAAAAAAAATGCAACGTTTTTCACCAAACCTTTATCCCTTTTCCCTCCAGAAACTGTAACGTCTTTCGTCAAACCTCAATCCCTTTTCCCCGGCCTATAAAAATTTGACAACTTAAAAAAAACCCGAAGAAATACAGAGACGAGATTATAATATTTTAAGAATTTGGCGTTGCTTCACGTGGACCTCATGGGCAATCAGCCGTTATTTTATACTTACCGTATTTGTTGACATTTATTATATCCCCGAAAAACCCATCATGGTAATTTCTTTATCCCAACAGTTTCACTCAAGCCGTCATTTCCGAAATTCAAATGGTGAACCGTGGGCAAAATGGGAAAATTAAGAGGAGTGAAAACAAGTAAATGATATGAACAAAGGCATTTCGATAATTTTAACGCTTACAAATTGAATAAAAATCATGTTTTTTTCACCGTCATAACATTAAAAAAATTTTAAGGTTAAAATTAGAGTTAGGGTTTAAGATTAAAGTCTAGAGTATTGGTTTTAGGATGTATTTTTTAAGACTTAGGGTTTAAAATTTAAAATATAAAATTAAGACTTATAATTTAATTTTTAGTGTTAAGATATAAAGACAAACAAAAAAAATTGTTCTTGTAAATTGGAAGCTGAAGAATCTTCTCTATAGATATCAATTTCCCTTTTTATTGAACAAACATTTTCGGTGCCTTTTTTGTGCTCCAACACTAAAAAATTAAATTGTAAGCTCTAACCTAAATCTAACACCTTAAAAATTCCACATTACAATCCTAAATTTAATTTTTTGATGAGGGGACATAAGTAGGAACACCGAAAAGGGACAAACGATTTCTACTCTTTTTTGTTACAATATATACGAGTATTTTACGAATATAAATTCTATGCCTTTTTTTGGTGCCCTATATATGTCCCAACATTAAAAAGTAGGTTTAGGGTTCAATATTAAAGTTTAGGGTCATGGTTTATGGAATTGGGTGTATGATATATTTTTAGTGTTTAAAGTTTAAATTTTAGATTTTAAAGTTATGGTTTAAATTTTAATTTTTTAATGTTGGACATAGAAAAGGGCACCAAAATGGGCGGAAGTTTTTTGTTCGTATTTTGCAGCAATATTGCAATTGAATTTTCATGATGCATTGGGTTTTTTACAATCTTAATAGAAGTCATCAGAACTGTATGTCAACTTTAGTCATGTCAACTTCAGGCTATAATGCATGTCACTTCAACAAATATTCTGATGCTCATCTTAAAAGACACGAGTTCAAATCGCTTTGTCTACTATGTGTATGCACATTATCAAATTGTTAAGAATATGTATAAACATATATTAACAATTTGCTGCAACATACCTAAATAGACAATAAGTATTTTTTTAAAAGAAGCCACTAGTTTTATTAACGAGAAAATACCCAAAATTACAATAAGGGTCTACAAACCATCGTTACAAATTAAAGACATAATTTGGACATTCTCCTAAAACTAGCCACTTTAAATCAGACATGAACCATACATGAAAAGGTTATAAGCCCATCCAAATACTCGATCGAAAAATAAATACGAAATCTGACTGCATCGGCAAAACGAACCACAAAAAGGGATGAAGCTATTGATAAACCACTGAGAAAACGCAAATCAGAGCCGAGCACCGTGAGAAACTCTTCACAAGCGCAAACCGCGTATCCAAGCGCAAACCGAAGGTCTAGTGCAGGGAAGATCAGTAAGATTACAAATAAACGCCATCTTGATCAGTCGTGGCATCGTCAAATCCAACCCTGATAAAAACATAAAATAAAGAACGGCCAAAACGACCGAAAGAGTAGAAGGAAACATGCCAAAGACAGAGATAAACATGTCAATAGGTAGAGTTAAATATGCGAATAGACAGAGATAAACGTGACATAAAGGTAGAAAAACTATGTCACAAAGACAGAATTATTTTATTAAAAACTAAAAAAAAAATCTGACGGTCGACAACTGACAGTAAAACTGGTGTTGCCGCCGGCTACACAACAAAACTTGAGGCGCTAGTGGAAAGAATTACCTAGCGGCTAAAAAAAAGATTAAAGAAAAGATAAAGAGCGGCTAGGGTTTGTAGTTATTGTTGAAATTAGGTTTTTCCCTTGGATTAAGTTTTATATGGTATATTTCTTTAATAAGTATTTTATTATTTGCAGAGAAAAAATAAAAAAATGTAACGCCTTTCACCAAACCCCAATTCCTTTTCCCTGTCTATAAAAACTCGATAACTTCGAAACTTGTACTTCAAAACCAGCTTCCCTCATTTCCCCCTCTTCTTAATGTGACTGTTTTCTTCCTCTTCTTCTTCTTCTTAACAGAGAGGAATTGGATTCATTTTTCATTGAATTTCAAGCTGCCGTTAACCAAACAACCTCCATTCTCGCTCTGTTTCACTGAAAAGTATCTCATTTTTGTTGGCGTTGTTGTTGACTTTTTTTTACTTGGTGCACTTTTTAAAGGCCAATTCTTTTCTCTCATCTTTGTTAATTAAGTTTAGATTCGGATATTAAGTCGAATTTTGTACCGACAACTTCTTTGAATTGCTTAGTCCTTTTTTTGTTATATTTTCAGCAACGTGTGAAAAACATGACAATTCTGGACATTGAAATGGTAGTAAGAGATTTCGAAACAATGACCAAAGATGCGGAGAATGTTCAAAGAGAGACTTTAATGCTGATTTTAGAAGAAAATGGATGCACCGAGTATTTACAGAACCTGGGCCTCAATGGAAGAACTGACCCTGAAAGCTTCAAGGCTTGTGTTCCTCTCGTCACTCACAAGGACATGGAACCTTATATCCAAAGAGTTGCCGACGGTGATTTTTCCCCCATTCTCACCGGAAAACCAATAACAGCCCTTTCTCGCAGGTAATTTTAATGTTTATCTTCTTCATTTTGTTTACTATCTTTTTGATCTTCAAAAGTGAGAGTTTTTCCATTGAAATTTACAGCTCTGGCACTACTCAGGGAAAACCCAAATATCTGCCCTTTAATGATAAATTAATGGAAATTACTTTACAGATATACCGTACTTCTTTTGCTTTCAGAAACAGGTAATCAATTGATTATGCTAGCTCTAGCACTACTTTTGTTTGCTATTATTAATCTGTTTGTATTCTTGATATACAGAGAATTTCCTATTGAGAATGGGAAGGCTTTACAGTTCATTTACAGTAGCAAACAGATTAAAACCAAAGGGGGTTTGTTTGCTGGAACTGGAACTACACACATCTTCCGTAATTCGCAGTTTAAAAATGCGATGAAAGCGATGCAATCTCAGGTTTGCAGCCCCGACGAGGTGATATTTAGTCCTGATTTTCACCAATCTTTGTACTGTCATCTTTTATGTGGGCTGCTTTTCCGTGAGGAAATTCAGTTGGTTTCCTCTACCTTTGCATATAGCATTGTTCTTGCATTTCGAACTTTCGAACAAGTTTGGGAAGAGCTTTGTGCTGATATAAGAGAAGGGGTCCTCTCGAACCGTGTCACTTGTCCTTCTGTTCGATCTGCGATGGCGAAGTTGCTGAAACCAGATCCTGAATTGGCTGATTTGATTGAGAAGAAATGTTCAGGATTAAGTAATTGGTATGGACTGATACCAGAGATTTTTCCTAATGTGAAATATATATATGGGATCATGACCGGGTCTATGGAGCTTTATCTGAAAAAGTTGAGGCATTATGCTGCGGATGTGCCGCTTGTAACCGGTGATTATGGTGCTTCAGAGGGGTGGATTGGGGCAAATATCAATCCAACTCTGCCACCTGAGTCGGCTACTTATGCTGTGCTTCCTAATATTGGGTATTTTGAATTCATTCCTCTGAAAGAGAATGTTGAGGAAGCGAAGCCAATCGGCCTGACTGAAGTTAAGGTTGGCGAAGAATATGATGTTATCATCACCAGCTTTGCAGGTACCTTTGTTTTCTGTCTTATTAAAAAGTATTATGCGTTTACTACAATCAATTTAGAAGATTGTGGAGATAGATACTTACGTATTCTTCACTCCAATTTTGTCAATGCAATGACGAAACGATGACATAAATGATCTTTATGCACATATTGTCACGTTTGATAAAAGCGAGAGACACTAATTGTACATCAAAAAAAAGAAAATCTTTAACTGTCCGATTTGAAAGTAATAGCCTCGCGGCAATTGATATTAGAACAACCCTTTAACTGTTTAATTTCACGCCGAGCTTTACAGGGGTGGGTATCACGAGGGCGAATGGGGAGAATGTTCGAGACACATCAATACTACATCAAAAAAATATCTTGAGATATAAATGCAGTGACATTGTACATTCTATTGCATGTAACTAGTTGGCTATGGCAAGACACGCGCCATTTTTATGATCATGCAGTCAAAGGCTTATTTAATTGGCATTTTGAAATAATCTTTTCTACACATTTTCAGCATGCATTCCTACCTATTCATGTATAAGTTTTTAGTTTTTAAAATAATCCAATTCCTTAACTATTGTTTATACTCTAAATCCCAGGTTTGTATAGGTATAGGTTAGGGGATGTGGTCAGGGTTACTGGCTTCCATAACTCGACCCCAGAGCTGAAATTTGTCGGCCGAAGAAATCTCATGTTGACCATAAACTTCGACAAGATCACCGAGAAAGATTTACAGCTCGCCGTGGAAGAAGCGGCCAAGTCAATCGCCGAGGAAAAGCTGGATCTGGTTGATTTCTCTAGCCATGTGGACGTATCGACCGACCCCGCTCATTATGTGATCTTTTGGGAGATTAGCGGGGAAGTAAGCGATGAGGTCCTGCAAGACTGCTGCAACTGTTTGGACCGTTCGTTTCTGGAGTATGACTATGTTAACGCCCGCAAGGTTAATACCATCGGTCCCCTGGAACTTCGAGTAGTTCGGAAGGGTACTTTCCAGAAGATTCTCGAACATTACCTGGGGTTAGGTGCTGCTGTTAGCCAGTTCAAAACACCGCGATGCGTAGGGCTTGTGAACAGCAAAGTGTTGCAAATCTTGTGTGATAATGTTGCGAAGAAGTACTACAGTAATGTTTTATAGAGCGTAAAATATTTTGTTAATGCTCGCAATTTCTCATTATATAATTAATGAAGGGTGTTTTATTACCTTAATCGTCGAGTTTATGTTGAATGCAAGATTGGTTTCTGACTTTCCGTGGGGCATGCGAATAGGAAAAAAAATCCAATGTCCTTCTCGGTACTCCTTCCTATGCCCAACACTATAAAATTAAATTTTAACCCTAAATTTTAATTATAATTATAAATCTTAAACCATAAACTCTAAACACTACACATAATTCTTTAAATCCTAACTCTAAACCCTAACCTTAAACCTTAACTCTAAACTTAATTTTTTTATATGGGGTATAAATAGGGTATCAAAAAGAGGAAGAGAGTTTATATTCATACAAATGTGACAACGACTGCATGCAAAGATGATCACCCGTGGATTAGAGTTTGATGATAGCTGGCGTTGTTGTTTAACTTTAGGGTTTTAGGTTATATTTGGGTAAAATGGATATTGGGTAAAATTTGGTGTGTACAATAATTTTTAAGTTTGGCATTTAGATTTGTATCTGGCAATTAAAGTTTCCTAGCCACAACTTTTCATAATATGTATATTACCATGAACTAATATTAAAGCATTGGTGGACTGAACTTTTCAAATTAGGACAGGCCAGCTTAAATTTAAAAGCATATTACTTGAGAGAATATTTGGATACAAGACATTCTACGTAATATCTGATTACAAATATGCATTGCAAAACTCATCTTTTTTCAAAAACTCAAATGAAAAAGATTAAAACCACAGGAAAATTTGAAGATGCAGCAGCGTTTGCTATATGGGATTGTGGCAGCTCTTTATATGATTCATACGAATTGGCAGCACTCGGCCAGGTAATCGATCGACATCTAATGGAACTCCCTTTGCGAGACGATCCGAATAATCCGGCGGTCGGCATTTCTAGTCCGTCTGATGTCACCTCACCTACAGGTCTAGATCCCACAAGCAAATCCATAGCCAAGGAATCTTCTTCTCTAAGGAGCAGTTTAAAAGAACTCCGGCACGGTAAGTTTCCGAAGAGAAGGTGGTTCGGACAAAGGAGGGATAAGGCTATAAAGTTAAGGTCTGGAATCAGTTGCTTGTGGAACAAGTAGATATACACAATAATATACAATCGATTGAAACGTAACTCAATGTCATCGGAAACTATGTTTCTTTCTTGTTCATTGCTGCTTTTCTTAATTCTTGTTCAAAAATGAGGCTTCAGCACAATAATATTTCCAGATTTGACGCACCACGATAAGTTTGCTTCCATTTTCTATGTGGATAACATGCAGGAACAGTACTTTGTTGAAAATACAATGGTTTTTCTTATAGAATAAAAATAGATTGAATAAAATTAGAACGTTTAAAAATTTAGAAATATAATTTTTAGTTTAAACGGTGTTTACGATAATCAAAAAAAAACAAATTTAGGAAAAAAACATGCTTGTCTTAGCACAAAAAAACCTCATAAAAAGGTTTGAGATATTGTCTATCCAATGTGGATGACACTAGTTAGATATTGACATAAATTAAGTTGAGTTTTATTGTAATTCGTGTAGCGATGTCTTTTTCTGATACTTCTCATCGCTAAATAAAAATGATTGTTTTTCGAAGGATTTTTGAAAGGTGTTTGCGATATTTAAAAATATTTATTCCGCAGGGTTTACAAAAAAAAACCTCATAAAAATGGAGTCGCCACCGCCACTTTAGGTACGGACACCACAAAACCGAGGGGAAGATGGGGAAGGATTAGCACTGGAGTAGATTCAAAAAAGGGGGAAGTCGGTTACGGATGGGGAAGGATTAGCGCCCAAAAAATTGGTACTTTAATAATTACGCTTTATTAATATTTGATTTTCGGATTAAAGTAGCGATTATTTTAAATTTCGGTCATAATTACGAATATATTTTAAGGGTCCCGTTATCCGAAGAATAAACGCCCAACCACTATCACTACGGCTTGATCTTGGCCCGTTTACGCTCGGATAAAAGGACACCGCATTAACAATTTATATATCATATGCAATCTTAGTGGCAAAAATATAAAACATGGTAAAATATTTAAGTGTAGTAAATATTGTCATAATGAATATTAATCTAACATAGATGATATTCTAGATTAAAACATGCATATACATATTATTCTAAATAATAGATAAAAACAACTATCATATGTCAAAATAATAAAGCGAGGAATAAATATATATATACGAACAAATATTTCAAAAAGACATATATCTTGGTAATAAAACATATTTCAACATATACGGGTCAACATATCGTAAAAAAAGGGTAAATATACTAACATGTAGCCCTAAAAAATAAGAAAGCTCACACACATATAAAAAATACGAGAATCGCCATATGCGAACCAATTAAAACATAATATACTTGATATGAATAATCGGATAAAAAAGCGAATATCATACTTGACACATATATATACATATAAACATAAAATGAGTCATATACGGGAGACATAAAATGAAATAATATCCACATATAAGATTATAATTGAACAATAATATTTACAAAGAAAATAGAGTGAAATGAAAGGAAAATGAAAATCGGTGGCGAAATTAAAGAGCAATAACATGTAATTTAGGGACGAAATCGAAAAACAAATAAAACCTACAAAGACGAGTTGTAATTATACCAAGGCGGACTCAAAATGAAAATTTCAAAACGCGGGGTGATTAAGGCGTAATTTTACCATTGAAGTTGATCGGGTGTAATTTAGTGACTAAATTGTGACTTTTTGGAAACTCGGGGGATTTGGATTTGTGATTATACCCATGCGGCAAGACAAAAATGAAAATATTGAAAAAAGCGGTGGGATTAAGTGTGTAATTTACCCATTTAGTAAAATAATAACACCTATATCTTGGCTATTTTGAGGCCGAAACCAAATTTTCCCCATTTTTCATTTCATTCTTGATTTCCAAATATCCCACGCTCATCTTTTTCTCTCAAGTGTTCTTGAGAAACCCAAATCCCGACGCCGACGCCGCCGTATTTCTCCCCGCCGCCGCCGCTTGCCGGGGCGGTGGACTCCAAAATACACCAAAACCTTCCTCTTGTCGTCCTCAACATGAATCCATGGTTGGATTGGAGGATCCCCCTTTTATTTACCCTAGATCTAAGAAATACGAACCCAAAAATATATTTTCTTTAGGTCAAAAGCGAGACCACAAGGGGTCTTCCCCTCCCTTTGTTCACGGATCGGCTTGTAGAAGCCGAAAGGCTTATCACGAGAGGAAGGAAGACCCATGGACAAAGCAGTAAGACTTCTTTACTTGTTTTCTTTTTATTTTCTTTTTTGTACTTCGTATATGCATGCAAGGGAAAGCAGGTAAAAAAAAAAAGGCAAAAAATTACCTTTGGTTATCTTGATTTCTATTTGGTTACAAGTTGGTTTTACAAAACTTTTCATTTTTTGTTGTTACTCTCTCTGCTTTTTTTTTTGCCCGTTCCTCTCTAAAAAATCCCGTTACAATGACCCATTTCATATATACCACTATCTACGTATTTTGGTTGCAACTTGTATCTTCTTTTCGGATCGACATTTGCTTGTTATCTTTGGCATAATCGAGCGGGGACTGAATATCGGCGCGGTGGCGGTGTGGTCATTTTACGCGAGAGGCGGGCGCATTTTCGGCCGTTAGATCGGATCGATCTAGCGGTCGAGATGGCTTGAAGAACGATCGGCTGGATGAAGCCTCGATCGATGAAAGCGGCGATTTCGCACGCGTGGAGCACCGCGATCGAGAGTCGAGCGGCGTGGATCTTTGGCGGCGTGGGATAATAAGCGCGTCGCGCGCGTGGACCCTGCGCGCGCGTGGCACTCGAGCGGTCCATCCACGTGTAGATCGGCGCGCTGGCGGATATTTTTAACCTTCATTGCATCGTGGCGTTGGATCGGATCTTGATCCAACGGCCCATAGTTCCCCTGCACATTGTAATTAGATAGGATTCAGAGTTGGGCCAAATGGGCTTTGTAATTGGATTTTTGTAATTGGACTCGGACTCTTTACTTGGGCTTAATATATATATTTAATTTTACATTTAGTCAGCCCACTAATAATAATAATAATTATAACAATTTGTACATGTACATACGAAAATATATATTTCATATTATACGGTCATTAATTAATAATATTCTAGTATCCATATGTATAATTAATATGACATCTACATACGCTTATACCCTAGATACATACGTGACATACATACAACCCTAATACGTACACGTAGCTTATACATGTACACACCTTATATTAGTAACATTCATAATAATAAACATACATGCAATAGTAATACATTTAAGTAAAAATGAGTGATTCTGATTTGCCCCTCTTTGCTTGTTCTCATGAAATGGGAAACAATGCAAAGATTCATAACACTCATTTTATCGGACTTCCTGTTTGTAGCCTCGGAAAAAGCGAATTCTTTTGGACATTTCCGCTCTTCCTTGGCGAATCTTGAGGCTCGTAAGTTCTTCCTATATAGAACCGTCACCTTCCGATCTTGGAGCTACGAGGCTCTTTCGACATTGAAACCGCTTCGCTCTGATTTTTAGCTTTGGAAAAGCGAATTCTTTTGGACATTTCCGCTCTTCCTTGGCAAATCTCTCGGGCTCGTAAGCTCTTCCTATATAGAACCGTCACCTTCCGATCTTGGAGCTACGGCTCTTTCGACATTGATTGAACCCCGCTCGATTTTTAGCTTTGGAAAAGCGAATTCTTTTGGACATTTCCGCTCTTCCTTGGCGAATCTTGGCTTGGACATTAAGTTCTTTGTAGATCTTCTAGCTTGTAAGTTCTTCCTATATAGAACGAGGCTCTTTCGTCACCTTCCGATCTTTGGGAGCTGGACAGGCTCTTTCGACATTGAACCCTTCTATATAGAAACCGCTCTAAGACAATGAAGACTCGGAGTCTTTCTATATAAGACTCTTTGCTTTTGACACTGTGAGTTTCCTATATAACCCTGTGTCATAGGTGAATTGCTTTATTTGGAGTTCTTCCTATATAGAGCTGCTGAGTCTTCACCTTGGAGCCATCAGTTCCTCCTATATAGAACTTTTTGGCGCGTCACGGAATCTCGAGCCCACGAGGTTCTTTTCGACCACAGAACCCTTCGCCCTAAGGCGATGGAGCTCGAGTCTTTCCTATATAAGACTCTTTGCCTTTGACATAGCAGGATCTCTATATAATCTTGCGTGTCATGGGTGAATTTCTTTGACCGGGAGTTCTTCCTATATAGAAGCTATGAGTCTTCACCCTAATTTGTTAGTCCTTCCTATATAGAACTTTCAGCACGAAGCCTCGGAGAGAGAGGTTCTTCCTATATAGAACCTCTCTCGAGCTTGAAAACATGTGCCTTTATGTCAAAACATTGTCTCCTCATTTGGGACTCACATCATGATGACCCTTGATGTCTCTTTGGATCTGCAAAATACGAGATGAAAACAAAATGCTATGACAAATGAATGAATTGACATGCTCCTAATCCTAGTGATGTTTGACTATTCATGATGCATGAGCTTTAATATCATGGTGGGTTTGTTTTGGTCTTTTTGCCGTTTGCTTTCTCCTTTGTTACGGGCATCGATACCCTTCTTCTTTGCCAAGTTCAACCGTCTCGATCTTTCTCTTTTTCAATTCGACTTGGAATTTTAAAAGCGCCCTTTCGGGTTTTCACTTTAGAGAGAGATTTTTTTTTTTTAAAGTGCCCATACGGTTTTCCCCAGGAGATTTCTTTTGTTATCTCGTATGCTTTTCTTGAATAGATAGGACATGTGCCATCGGTTACCCTATCAGGTTGTTTGAAGCTTCCGTCTTCCCGATCGGTCAGTCATTTAGGGAACTTAAAGGCCGGAGTTAACCGTTTTCTTTGATTTACTGCAATTTTCAAGGTAAAATCATAGTAATGCTTGAAATCTCTTGTTTCATTATAAGCCTATGTTATCTATCATTTGAAATTGACAAGGAGGCTAGGAATGGATGCTCAAAACATGGTTTTATTAGGATTAAGGGCTTTGAGATATCTTAGAAAGAAAGGTATGACACGTATAAGTTAAATACAAGATCTCTCATTATCTTGATATGAATGACACATGATCTGTCATTGGTGTAGAATTTTTGCTGAAGCTTCCTCTTCATGATGCTCATGGGGATACTCTTCTCTTGGATATTTAACTTACCCGAGCGCCCGCTGCGGGTTTTCAACTCGAGTCCTTCCTTTGCTTCAAAGCGCCCGGTTTGAGTTTTCATCTGAGCTCTCCATTTTTTTAGAGATAGTATTTCTTGTGGCATCAGAATTTACGGGATTTTTCAGCAGCTCGTCCCCGTCCATTTCTGTTAGGATTAGGGCTCCTCACGAGAAGGCCTTCTTTCTGACGTATGGTCCTTCCCAATTGGGCATCCATTTTCCTCGAGAATCTTTACGGATTGGGAGGATTCTCTTGAGTACCAGATCCCCTTCTTTGAATTCTCTTGGCGCACCTTTTTGTTGTAAGCTTTGAACCATCCGCTTTTGGTACATCGACCATGACAAATGGCTTTTAGTCTTTTTCGTCAATGAGATTTATTTGGTCGATTCGGCTGCACCCATTCAGCTTCTTCGGTTTTTGCCGTTTAAGACTCGGAGGGACGGAATCTCTACCTCAATTAGAATCTTGCTTGGTACCGTACACCAAGGAGTAGGGTGTTGCCCGTTGTTGATGTGCGAATGGGCGTCCTATAGGCGAAAAGGGCGAAAGGTAACTTCTCATGCCAATCCTTGTAGGTATCCGTAGTTTTTGCTATGATCTTCTTTATATTTTTGTTTGCCGCTTCCCTTTGCTCCATTCATTTTAGGACGATATTTGTGGAATTATGGTGTGTTATTTTGAATTGAGTGCACACGTCCTTTATCATTTTGTTGTTGATTGGAAGCATTATCGGTGATGATCCTCTCGGCAATCCGTATCGACAAATAATTTCCTTCTTAAGAACTTACAAGCTGTAGTCTGGTGATATTGGCGTAAAGGCGCTGCCTCTACCCATTTGGTGAAGTAGTCTATGGCGACCAAAATGAAAGCGGTGCCCATTGGAGGCGCCGGATGGATCGCCCGATCGCGTCCATGCCCCATCTGCGAAAGGCCACGGAGAATTCATGGTGTGTGTAGGCGATGGGGTGCATGAATTTTGTCGGCATAAATTTGGCATTTGTGGCATTTCTGGCGTAATCGATGCAATCTCCCTCCATGGTCAACGAAATAACCGTATCTCATAATTTTTCGGGCTATAGACAACCCGTTGGCGTCGTTCCACAGATCCCGTCATGTACTTGGCTAAGATTTTCCTTCGCGCCTCTGGGCATCCACACATCTCAGCAATGTTTGATCATGACTTTTCCTATCTGAGGATCTCCCCATCTAGGACATATTTCGTTGCCATTTTTACGGCGTTTTTTTACTGTCATTGTCGTTTGCCCCTTACGGATACTTTCGGAGCTTGACATATTGCGAGGATATCATAGTACCATGGATTTCCGTCAATCTCTTCTGTATATTACAACAATGAGCAGGCTTTTCAAATATACGCATCTCAATGGGTCTCATTTCCGCCCGGTGTTTGTTTTAAACATGGATGCCAAGGTTGCCAACGCATCCGCCATCGATTTTCTTCTCGGGGTAGGTAATTGAAGCTGACCTTTTCGAACTCTTTGTGAGCTCTTGGATTAATTTGTGATATTTGACCAACCGGGTCTCTGGTTTCCCACTCCCGCGCAATTGGTAAATGACTAGGGGACGAATCTCGAACACTCGAAGTTCCTTAACCTTTCTCTCGATGGTGAGTTTAATCCCATGATGCAAGCCGTATTCAGCTATATTGTTTGTGCGAGAAGAATTCCAATCTGCTGGTGAAAGGATAATATCGTCCTCGGGTGAGATTAGCTTTGCCCTATCCCATGTCGAGGGCGTTGGAGGCTCCGTCAGTAAAGTTTCCATGACACATCATCGAAATCTCTTCTTCGGTTGTAATGCACATCAAGTCTTCGTGCGGGAAACTAAAGTTCAATGCCTCATAGTCATCGAAGCCACGACTTGCGGAAATCAGCTACGGCACTCCCTTTTACGGCTTTTTGATTGACATATACGATGTCGAATTCGGATAAGAGCATCGCCATCGAGCCATCCTTCCCGTTAGTCTTTGGCGCTTCCATTAGGAACTTTAATGGGTCTAGCTTGGATATCAACCGGGTAGTATGGTACAGCAGTCTTGCTGAGTAAACAGTAGCCCAAACTAAGCGCAACACGATTCTGCCTTTGGCGGTACCGTGTTTCGCAATCGTTGAATTTCTGCTTAGGTAATAGATGGCTGCTCCTTCTTTCTTGACTCATCGTGTTGCCCTAATACGCATCCCATTGAATTCTCGAAGGCTGTTAGGTAGAGAATTGGTGGTCGACCAGAATACCGGTGCGACTAAAATTGGAGCATTTGTCGGTACTTTTTGATCTTTTCTAGGGCCTTTTGACATTCTTCATCCCCCGCGCGCGAATTATTCTTTCTAAAAGTCGAAGACCGGGTCGCATTGATTGGTTAATTGGGAAATGAAGCGAGAGATATAATTCAGCCTCCTAGGAAACCGCGAACTTCTTTTGCGTGCGGGGTGGTGAAAGGTCTGGATGGCTTTCACTTTATCGGGATCAATCTCAATCCCTCTTACGCTTACTACGAACCCTAGGAGTTTTCGGAAGTAGCGAAGGTACATTTGGCGAGGATTGAGCCTTAGTTGGTACTTAGTAGTCTTTGGAATAGTTTCTTTAAGTTCGTAGGTGCTCTTCCTCTGTTCGAGATTTGGCAATCATATCATCGGCGTATACTTCTATTTCTTTGTGCATCATGTCATGGAAAAGAGTCACCATTGCTCTTTGGTACGTTGCCCCTGCATTCTTTAGCCCAAATGGCATTACTTGGTAACAAAAAGTGCCCCAGCATGGTTATGAATGTGGTTTTCTCCATGTCGTTAGGATCCATCTTTATCTGGTTGTATCACGAGAAGCCATCCATAAAGGAAAACCATGAATGTCTGCGGTGTTGTCAACCAGCGTGTCAATATGTGGCGAGAGGAAGTTGTCTTTTGGGCTAGCTCGATTCAGATCCCTATAATCTACACACATACGAACTTTCCGTCTTTCTTTGATCTTTGGTACAATGTTTGCAACCCACTCGGGGTATTTGGCTACTTCAAGAATCCAGCATCAAATTGCTTTTTCACTTCTTCTCGGATCTTTAACAGCATATCGGCCTCATTCTCGAAGTTTTTCTTTGTCTTGGTTTGCACTCCGACTTTGTTGGCAATTTGTGCACCACTATGTCGGTATTTAATCTGGCATATCTTGATAAGTCGGCGAAGACATCCTTGAATTCTTGAAGCGGGGCTATCGGTTCATGCTTGGTTTTTGAGAAATCGTCGTTCCTATTTTTATTTCTCTTCTCGTTTCTTGATCCCTAAGTTGACAATTTCTGTTTCTTCTTGGTGGGGCATAATCTGCCTTTCTTCGTCGTCCACCATTCTCTTTAATTCTTACAGGACCTCAATTTCTATTTCATCATATCCTCCCTCCGTTTCCTCACGAGACCTCGGGGCTTTGAAACTTACTCGAGATTGGATCGGTATCATTCATATCTTCGATCATGAGCGACTGCATTAAATGAGAATGAATTGTATTGGGAAAGAGGCGGCTTTACATGAAGGAATGAATATGAAGAATGTATGAATGGAATAAATGAGACTTTGGCTTTTTTTTTTTTAAGAAAGTGGGGATATTTCATTTCAATCAAAAAGTTAACATAGGTGCCCATACAAGAGATCCCCATTGTCTATGGGCAAAAACAAAAGGTTGATTCGGAGCATTACTACGATCTATTCCTAAAAACTACGAGGTAAATCAATGCAGCTCGGTTATTGAGTGTCTCCCGGGATGGCAAAGGCGGATGTTGGTCAACATTTTGCTACCTCGGTCCTCTTGGCTATCATGTTGATGCACATCCCTTCAAATGCTTTTCTTGATCATTTCCTCTGGCCAAGTTCATCATTTTTTTTCTTCATTGTCTCTCAATATCTTGACCTGGCGGTAGAATCCTCCAGGAGATGAAAGTGGCTTTTAAACTAGGAAAGGACATCGACCTCCACGGAATGTCTTCTCCTTTAGATCTAGCTTTCCTTTGTTCCTCTTTTCTCTTATATTCTTCTTTCTTACATTGGACACTTGGTTGGTAACCCGACCCGAAGCGATCCTTCTTGGTAATGATATTCTTGGGTCTCGGGTTTCCTTGTAATTTCTTCCCCAACCCTTTTCCTAATTTGGCTCCTCGGCCCCGAGTTTTCTGCGATGGTCATCTTGGTACAATTAGATAACCTAGGGTAGGGGATCGGTTTCCCTACGAAGCGAATGTGGCATTTACTAGTTCTAATGCTCGGGCGAGCATTCTGCAGACTTCTTCATCATTTTGAATGTAGGGGGTGTACGATGTCACGGAAGCAACAAATTCATGCTCTGCCTCTCTTTGTGACCAATTTGCCCTCGACTACAAATTTTAATTTACGATGCAATGATGATGGGACAACTCTGCGGAGTGGATCCACGGTCTTCCCAACAAGCGGTGTAAGATGGTTTTATGTCCATTACCACAAAATCGATCACATATTGGTTGGTCCGATCAATAGGGGTATCTCAATTTTCCCCCCATTGTTCCTTTTTGCGTACCATCGAAGGCCCTTACCGAGTTGTAGCAAGGCTTTAAGTGCGAACTATCTATTGGTAATTTTTGCGGGGTTACCATAGGCAAGACATTCAATGCTGACCCGTTGTCGATTAATGCGCTGGTAATACATACCCTTTGCGGTGGGTAGTGATGTTAAGGGCTTTAGTGGACCCCCTTCCTTCTTAGGGATCTCATCATCTTTGAGCGTGATATGATTATAAGCGATAATATGCCCCACTATCATGTCGGTTTATTCTGAAATGTCTGGGGCACAAAAGTTTGATTCAGCACTTTTAATAGTGTCTCCCGATGCTTCTCGAACTCAAGAGTAATTCAACCTTTGTGATCTGGCGGTTGCTTCCGTAGTTGTTCCTTCGTTTGTACTCGCTATGTCTCAAGAACTTTAGAAATTCTTTGGCTTTGGGCCTCGATCACCGTTTCATTTATCCTTTGGGAGGTTCTTCTCCAAATATACATGCGAGGGCTAAGCGCTTTGTATTCTTCCCCTATCTTTTTTTTTGCTCTCAAAGCTTGGAGGAATAACATCGGCGCTCTCTGGTGAAATGGCCTGCCTCACCAGCGTTCACATTATTTTGGCTTTGTTGGTCTTCAGTATGAGGCTCTTTTACCTGCTCGTGTTTTGATTTTTTTTGTCATGGTCACATTCGCGGCATAATTCGGGAATTTGTCGCATGTCTTTGAATGGGAATGGAGATGGTCTTTGAAATAGCGATCTTTCGGTTTATCTGCTGGTTTCTCCTTGGGAGACACTGCATTCCCCCTACAGGAGAGATGATGAAAGGCCTATCCTTCCCATATCTAGTTTTGGGGTATCATGTCATGTGTACGTCGATCCCTTCCCCATGGGTTCCTCGAAGAATTCAATTTGTTTTCCATCTATCAACTTACGCACCAATTTCTTGAACTCATCACATTCTTGGATATCGTGCCCTTGATCGATGGAATTCGCAATACTTTCCACATTCTTTACGCCTTATTATCATGCCTTTATTGATCATACGAGCCATGCATAAGCTGTTGAAATACCCACCGTAAAGGAGACTTGACCCGACACGTCATCCTTTATTCTCTGGTAAAACTTTCTTCTATAGCATTTACCCCTCTGTTCCCATGATTAGGCGCGGGTTGTTGGCTACGCTAGGTTCTTCAAACTTCAATATCCCGGAATCAATTAAGTTCTGCACAAGCTTTTTTTTTTGAAGGCAAAGCGGTTCTCGGTGGGGTGTCGGGGATACCGCCGTGATAGTCGCAATGTGCGCTTGGATTATACCAAGGCGGGAAGGGTGGATTGGCGGGATTAACGATGTATGGTCGGACCAAGTCTGCTTCATACTGGCCCGGGAATAAAGTTACAGTATGAAACCGGTAGGGAGTGAAAGTTCTCCTCTCTTTATCCTTTACGGTGACTCTTTCATCTCTTTGATTCAAATTTTGCGTTTTTCCCACAGGTGCTTGGGGCTGTGAGGCTGTGAAGTTCTTGGCGGTATAAATGCTGGTGGTGTTTACTTCACTTCTCTTGTTGTACTTTGAGACCCTTCCCCACCATCAATTACGCGCTCTTGATTGCTAGTTCGAGAGACTCTCGATCTGATCAAAGTCGTGAAACTTGTGTTGTGTTATTGATGAGGCGATCGAAGAAAGTGCCCTTTCAAAGTATTGACAAATAATGGCGTGATTTCATGCTCGGGATAGGTGGCTGGATTTGGCGGCCACTTCTCTCCACCTTTGGGCATATTGTCGCAAGCTTTCATTGGACTTACGCCCCATATTTTCTAGCATAATTCTGCTAGGGATCATATACATTACATGTTTGTATTGCTCGGAAAATGCTTTAGACAAATCTTTCCATGTCTTGACATTTGCTTTGCTTAGAGAGTATACCAGCGTAATCTTTGCTCAGTTAGACTATCACGGAAAGCTTGAGTGGATCGGTAGCTTTTCATCTTTATGGTAAGCGCCATTTTTACGCAATACATCGTTATGTGTGCGAGAAGGACATGTGGTTCCGTCATATTTATCAAACTCGGCGTTTTGAATTTTGGTGGCAAGACAAGATCGGACACTAGACTTAGATCACTAGCGTTGTTTTCTGATTCTTCATTTGATTATGCGCTTTAAATTTTTTTTTTTCTTCCATGGCGAAATCTTTCTTCCCACTTTCTTTCTACCTCATTCTGATCTTTTCGACCATGTTTAGGTCCGGCACTTCTTCTTCATCTGATACCCGGTATCAAGGGGTTGAGTCTCGGGTGCCCCCTACTTGAAAATTTGGAAGACATTCTGTAGGGTCAATATACATCTTCCTAGCTTTGGTTTGGTGCAGTTGGTTGAACCTTGAAGTGAGCGGGGTACCTTACGGCTCTGGAATATTTTCTCCTTCTACTCGTTTTCCGAGACTTTTCGCCCGACAATGCCGTTATGTCGGATACTATTGAAGTTTGTGGTGTGCAATCGATCACTAAGGCTTCTCTGGGCCTCTTCAAGCCTTGACTCGAGCTCTCTCTGCCCTCTTTCTAGATTGATTATTCTTTCTTCCATGAGCTTTCTTTGTAGCGGGTAAAGTATATGTGATGAATGATTACGGGTTAACACCTTTGGAATGCCACAATATTCATCTTTATTAATATGGTTGTAAAAATAAATGCATGTACAATGATGCAAATGTTATGATGCAAATGCAAGAATGCATGCGAGACAAGGTCTTGGTTCATTTGGTAATCACCCTTTTGAATTACTTTTACGGGAATTAAAGGGTCTTGATTACAACAAAATTCGTGTTACAAAGTAAAGATCCCTAGTACAAAAGATCTAATTATAACACGAGTCCTATAGATAGACTACAGCTCTACATCCCTAACTTTCCAATTGCCTTGAGCGGCTTGAGGAACCTAGGAGCTTCTTCCATTCCGGGGCTATAAAGGTCGGAGTGTCTCGGCCTCTCGGCGGCTAAATCATTTACGTGTCTGGCGACTCATTTGTATGTCCACCATTAGATTTGCATAATCTTGGTCTTGTGTCTGTACCATTCGAGCAGCGTCGCGTAATCTCTTTTGCCAATAGGTGTCCCCCGGTGCAGCTTCCTCGAACACATTAATTCTTTCCTTGTAATCCTCCACAAGCTGCTTGAGGATCCGATTCGTGCTCGTAATACACCCACGGCGGCGTTCTCTTTCTCGAGCTCGCGAAATTATTCCTCTGGCGGTACATTTGAAGTGAGTGTTCGACTTCCGCCATCTTTTCTTTTAATCCGTCATTTTGACTTTGGCTTTGCCCCAAACTTTGAAAAGTGTCATCGTCAGTTTTCTGCATCTCTAATGATCTTTTGGCTATTCATGGATTTTCTTTTCCATACGGCGACACTTTCTCTCTCATGATGAACAGCTTGTTTTCCTTTGTTGACTTCTTATGCGGATCTTTCTCTCTCTTGATCAATGGCCTTCTTGGCGGACCGTTTTTCTTCCTCCATAGCCAAGCGACGACTTTCTATCTCTCTCTCGATCGCTCTTTTGTTAATTTTCGTTCTTCTTCCAACAAGCGGATGCCGTTCATTCTTTCTTTTTCCACAGCTATGAGGCCCGACTCGGCCGGCCTTTTGTATTTTTGCACAACAGGAGGGCATCTTTTTGGTAAAGTATTCTTGTCATTCAAATCTGCATTTAATTTTTTGATTTGCCTAATGATCCCCTCCCCGCTCGTCGACTTCTAGGCTTGCCTTATAGAGTTCGCTCGCGTGTTGGGTACATTGAATGTCCATTTTCTTTTTAACTTCCTCGAGCTCACTCCTTAAGATATCGGCCGGACGGTACCACCCTTGTCGGCTCCTCGGTGACTTTGTTGGTCCTTGATTAGATTCGGGAATCACATTATTAACCCTCAAGCGTCTCCAAAGATCGTAATTTGGGGTAGTCATGTGCTCGGTGTCTCCTTCCACCCTGATCCGATAACAATGATCCCAGGCCCTCATGATGGTCTGAATTTTTCCTTTGAACTCTCCTTTGAAAAGAAATTGGTTTGGCTTAATCCGCGGTATTGGGAATGAGCTGCCGTGATCCGAGCTGTCGAGACACTAAAAAGTGGAGCACAAGCGATCCCTCCATGTAATCCTAACATCATCAGCCAATCGAAGTCACCACAATTGTATAGAAAATAATTGACTTTACCGAGCCATGGGACCCTCCATGCTATGTCTTCATCTTGAATGTTCTGAAGAAAGCTGGTCCACATTTTTGTTTTCAAATCTTCGCCATTCCTTTGCTAAGTATTCTCGTAAAAAGCGAAAAACCTTGGAAAGATATCCCGCGGGACCAGCGTCGGTGTCTTCCACATGTGACTCTGGATCCATACTTGTAATAGCTGTGCGCATCCTCAGCGCGTCCTTCTTCATGTTTCGGCTAGCGTTCAAGGAAATGAAAGTCTCGACCAAAATTGCTTTGTACCGGGTTTGCTTTCCGTTTTACCCGTTCGAACAAATCGAATGGCTATGTCAATGTTCAGTACTCGGGGAAGATCACCAAGCCATATATTCCTAAAGCGAATAAGTCCATTTTCTTTGCCTCAAATGCGGATGTGTCGATATGATGTCCCGAATACTCTCCCATGCAAAGGCTGTATTATCTCCTCGGATTTGAAGGAGGCCACTAACCCAATCATCTTCATTCTGCAAAGGCTTTGAGTTTGCGGTGTAATTCGATTCCTTGGAGGCTTGGCGTAGATCAATCTTCTGAATATTTTTTGGTTAAGTAAAAAGTGTGTACTCTTCTACCGTAGGCATCATGTCTTGCCCATTGAAGGTGAAGCGACAAAAAACCGGATTCAAAAGCGGACTATAGCTCGGGTAGGGGCTGGTTAATCCGAACATATAATAGCTGCGCGATGTCGCCATAACTATCGCTAAATAAGTCTTGTAGCCTTGGTCCCATCTTTCCCAAATGCTTTGAAGATCCCACAAGTCGTTATGTTGGAGACTCACATAGGTGTATCCGGCTATTACAGCGTTCGTTAAGCGATTGTCCCCTTGGATTTTTCTGGTTGACCTCGACCAATGTCGGTGACAAATTAAGCTCTTCTTTCCTAAGACACCTTTTTTCCATAGTGAAAGACTTTACGATCAGGCAAACCACTTGATCCGGTACCTTTATGCGATGCAAATGCAATGATGTATGAGAAAAAGAACAAAAAGCGAAAAGAAAACAAGTCGAGTGCGGATAAAGTAAATAAAATGACAAAAATAAATAGAAATAAACACACAAAAGCAGTCCTATTTATCCCGTCTAAAACCTAAGGTTATCCGCGTGGCTCTAACAGGGTGGGTTTCTATGTTCTCTACATGCGGTGTTGGTGCTAGGAGGTACCCGAATTGTCCTTCTTGTCCCCTACTAAGGGTAGCAAGGCCCCGATCATCACCCATTATAGGCTCCTTTCAGCGGGTTCAATTCGGGGGACCCGTTCGCTTATGCCCGTCTGAAGGAGCGATATCCTTACGAAAGCATAAGGTACTCGAGCCCCGAAGGTACTTGCTAGGCCCATACGGAGAACGATATCTCCACGAAAGCATTAGCGCGTTTTCCCCCACTTAAAAAAGCGGGTTTATATGCCATATTTTAAATGCGTTAAAATAAGCGCGCAATTATGACCGAATGTTAATTTAATAGTTACTTTAATCCGGAATTTCCAATATTAGTAAAGCGGTAATTATTTTAAAAGCTTGACTCTCATTTGTTTTGAAAAACAAAAAAAAAACAAAAATTGTCCCCAATGAGTCGCCATCATAGCGATGTCTTTTTCGATGTCTTTTCTCGATCGCTAAATAAAAATGATTGTTTTTTGAAGGATTTTTGAAAGGTGTTTGCGATATTTAAAAATATTTATTCCATGGGGTTTACAAAAAAACCTCATAAAAATGGAGCCGCCACCACTTACTTTAGTAGGCGGACACCACAAAACCAGAGATTCAAAAAAGCGGGGTTCGGGAGTCGATTTACGGATGGGAAGGATTAGCACCCCACACCGCCCAAAAAATTGGTACTTTAATAATTACCGCTTTATTAATATTTGATTTTCGGATTAAAGTAGCGATTATTTTAAATTTCGGTCATAATTACGAATATATTTTAAGGGTCCCGTTATCCGAGAATAAGCGCCCAACCACTATCACTACGCAATGATCTGGCCCGTTTACGCTCGGATAAAAAGGACACCGCATTAACAATTTATATATCATATGCAATCTTAGTGGCAAAAATATAAAACATGGTAAAATATTTAAGTGTAGTAAATATTGTCATAGCTGAATATTAATCTAACATAGATGATATTCTAGATTAAAACATGCATATACATATTATTCTAAATAATAGATAAAAACAACTATCATATGTCAAAATAATAAGGCAGGAATAAATATATATATACGAACAAATATTTCAAAAAGACATGTATATCTTTGGTAATAAAACATATTTCAACATATACGGGTCAACATATCGTAAAAAAGGGTAAATATACTAACATGTAGCCCTAAAAAATAAGAAAGCTCACACACATATAAAATACGAGAATCGCCATATGCGAACCAATTAAAACATAATATACTTGATATGAATAATCGGATAAAAAAGCGAATATCATACTTGACACATATATATACATATAAACATAAAATGAGTCATATCACGGAGACATAAAATGAAATAATATCCACATATAAGATTATAATTGAACAATAATATTTACAAAGAAAATAGGAGTGAAATGAAAGGAAAATGAAAATCGGTGGCGAGAAATTAAAGAGCAATAACATGTAATTTAGGGACGAAATCGAAAAACAAATAAAACCTACAAAGACCCGAGTTGTAATTATACCAAGGGGCGGACTCAAAATGAAAATTTCAAAAACGCGGGGTGATTAAGGCGTAATTTTACCATTGAAGTTGATCGGGTGTAATTTAGTGACTAAATTGTGACTTTTTGGAAACTCGGGGGGACTGGGATTGTGATTATACCATGCGGCAAGACAAAAATGAAAATATTGAAAAAGCGCGGTGGGATTAAGTGTGTAATTTACCCATTTAGTAAAATAATAACACCTATATAACGGCTATTTTCAGGCCGAAACCAAATTTTCCCCATTTTTCATTTCATTCTTGATTTCCAAATATCCCACGCTCATCTTTTTCTCTCAAGTGTTCTTGAGAAACCCGAGAATCCGGCCCGCCGTATTCTCCGCCGCCGACCGCCCATTAACTTGGCGTGCCGGTGGACTCCAAAATACACCAAAACCTTCCTCTTGTCGTCCTCAACATGAATCCATGGTTGGATTCAGAGGATCCCCCTTTTATTTACCCTAGATCTAAGAAATACGAACCCAAAAATATATTTTCTTTAGGTCAAAGCGAGACCACAAGGGTCTTCCCCTCCCTTTGTTCACGGATCGGCTTGTAGAAGCCGAAAGGCTTATCTGAGAGGAAGGAAGACCCATGGACAAAGCCAGTAAGACTTCTTTACTTGTTTTTTTTTTTTTTTTTTTTTTTACTTCGTATATGCATGCAAGGGAAGCAAGTAAAAAAAAAAAGGCAAAAATTACCCTTTGGTTTGTCTTGATTTCTTATTTGGTTACAAGTTGGTTTTTACAAAACTTTTCTGTTTTTGTGTTACTACTCTCTCTCTTTTTTTTTTTTGCCGTTCCTCTCTAAAAAATCCCGTTACAATGACCCCATTTTTCATATATACCACTATCTACGTATTTTGGTTGCAACTTGTATCTTCTTTTCGGATCGACATTTGCTTGTTATCTTTGGCATAATCGAACGCGGGGGACTGAATATCGGCGCGGTGGCGGTGTGGTCATTTACGCGAGAGGCGGGCGCATTTTCGGCCGTTAGATCGGATCGATCTAGCGGTCGAGATGGCTTGAAGAACGATCGGCTGGATGAAGCCTCGATCGATGAAAAGCGGCAGATTTCGCCACGTGGAGCACCGCGATCGAGGAGTCGAGCGCGTGGATCTTACGCGGCGTGGGATAATAAAGCGTCGTAGCGTGGACCGCGCGCGGCGTGGCACTCGAGCGGTCCATACGCGTGTGGAGATCGCGCGCTGGCGGATATTTTTAACCTTCGTTGCATCGTGGCGTTGGATCGGATCTTGATCCAACGGCCCATAGTTCCCTGCGCATTGTAATTAGATAGGATTGAGTTGGGCCAAATGGGCTTTGTAATTGGATTTTTGTAATTGGACTCGGACTCTTTACTTGGGCTTAATATATATATTTAATTTTACATTTAGTTGATTAATACTAATAATAATAATAATTATAACAACAATTGTACATGTACATACGAAAATATATATTTCATATTATACGGTCATTAATTAATAATATTCTAGTATCCATATGTATAATTAATATGACATGACATACATACGCTTATACCCTAGATACATACGTGACATAACACATAATAAACATACCAATAGTAATACATTTAAGTAAAAATGAGTGATTACAACCAACGTAAAAGAATATTTAATACATGAAAAATATTATTTTGCGTAAATATAACACCTTATATTAACTATAACATTCAGATAAACATTTAAATTTTAAAATTACAAATTTTAAAACGCCCGTCAATCAATTTTGATAACATTCATCGGCATAATATTTTGACTTAGTCAACTGTACATTCACGGCATGTTTTATTGAAATACATTAATTTATTAAACAAACTAACTCATATATTATTATTTATTTAATGACAGAACATACATTGCAAAGGACGATTGATGATAATAGTTCTGCTAGTCAACAACAATCAAAGGGTAAGATTGATGCAATTAAAAAATTTAAGGACTAAATTAATAAAATTAAAAGGGAGGAACAACATTGCTAATTTCAAAAAACTACAAGGGCTAAACTAGTGCAATTGAAAACGGCCTATGAATTTGCCCCGAGAACTTTTTTAAGCTTTGTTTTATATATTTTTAAAATGGATTAATTATGAATTTGCCCCCTATTTTTCAACACTTGTGTTTTGCCCTCCAGCCTCTAATCCTGGTTCCATCCCGGTGTCCCCAATTTCAGGTCGGGGACACAATGTCTGTCAACCCTGATTTATCATTCAAAGATATATGCACAAATGAAGGCACATAACTAAAACATAACTCAAGATACATGCACAAATGAAGGCACATAACTCAAGATATATAATCAAAACAAACCAAGGAAAACATAAAAAGAGGGAAGGAAATACGGAACCAAGAGCTAGATCCTGCTTTATCATGTTGATTTTGCAGAGTTGTTTGCCTGGTGCAACTTTAAGCATTATTCAGATACACAATGCAATTGTTTTAACAACAATCCGGTAGAGCTGTTATTGAGAAAAACAAAAGAGAAGCTACCACAAATTACACAACAATAAGATTTGATATTATTCAACAAAGAACTCATGTTCCAAATGGCCACCTAAGCATTTGTTCAATACCAACAAGCGACCATCGACTTCTTTCTACTTGCTTGGTGATGGTGAATCATTCTTCTTCTTCGGTTTAAGATAAGGGTCCTGTGAAAATTTAGTATTATCGGAAGGCTTAAGGCAACGAAACAACTCGAACTTGAATTCACACAAGTTTCAATTTTAACATAATCTGCATGTAAACACTTTGATAAACCAAATAGGAAAAACCATCATATGCTCATCTAAAGTGACCCTTTTCAATCTCCAATGGAGATGACATGTTTCCATTCTCTTGATAGCATCGCAAGCTCTCCATTTTAATTTTTCATTCAATTCAACTATAAATCAAAGTTCAAATACAAAAGATACTGATATTTCAATACAATGAAACAACTTGGAATGATGAATCTAGATTTCTCTATAATCAATAAAAAGGAAATTTTAAAAAATGTCGCGGTCCTCAACTTACGATGTTCCATCGATTTCAAATCAAATAAAAAAGGGGGTAAAATAGCAAGATATTAAGCAAATTGATCCTCCTAATTATTTATATTTTCTACTGTCATAATCAGCAATTATTCCGATAGATCAAAGTTTGAAACTTTATGTTTGGAAAAACCAAATCAAATTCCTAAAAGCAAGAAACAGTATTCCTAATCTACGTTTTTATATGGGAAACTAGGTTTAAAACTGGAAAAGGAAAGGGGAAAAGAAATTACGTCAACAAAGAGGAGGTGGGCGACAACGGTGGCTCCCACGACGCCGCCGATGATGAATACTGGGCCGGTTAGCAAACTCCATTTTCGGTAAATCATCTTTCCTCTTTTTTCCGTTCGGATTATAAGTTGCCGCCTTTGATTTTCCTCAGATCCCCAAAATTCCAATAATTCAATACGAGTAGGAGAAACTCTGATGCACTTAAAGAAAGAGAGTAGGCCAGTTAGGGGTAGTGCTTGCTAGGCCCAAACTAAGGCTTTCTTCAGTTCTTGGCACTTACAGTATCGGGTTAACTCGGCTTAACTCTGGGCCACAATTCATTGGCCCTTCAACTGTCAACGAGTCCAAAAAACCCAATAAATCGCCCGTATACACTATTGGGCCACGCTTACAAACCGGACCAAGTGGTGGGAGTGACGATTCTCGGTTAGGGGTGATTATTGTTATTTCCCTAATGGTGAGGCCGTTAAAACGAGTTCATATTCATAAATGGATAACAAATTAAATTCCACACGAACTTGCAAATTCCGGCATTAAAAAAACTTTAATCGGTTAGGTACCAATTTTTGGGCGTTGTGGGGTGCTCACCTTTCCCAACACGAAAACGGCTCCCAAACATGTTTTCGCAAACTAAAATTGATGTTTTAATAAAATAAATGTTTGTATTAAAATAACCCGTTTTTAGGTGATTCAATCACACCTTGGTGACGATTCCGTTGTTTTGTTTACTATTTTAAAAAAAGGTCGTGTCGAGTCCTTGTTGCGACAATTAGAGAAAGTCATTTAAATTGGAGTACTATAACATGATAAATAATTACAATTAAATTTGTATAAGAACTCGAAAACTCGACTCAAAAAAAATTAAATTTTGAGTTATGAAATATGACGCATCAACTCGAATAATTCAAAATTTTTTGACTCGACTCTACTTGATCGAACGCTCACCCTTAGGTCAAACATTATATGACAGCAATTTTGATATATTAACTAAAAGTCAATACAGAAATATAGTTGAAAACCATGATTAGAAAAAATGAGGAGAAAAAAGTATAAGCCTCATAGATTCCATGATTTTTGTTTATAAGTTTAACTGTTGCTAGGAGGTGATAATAACACGTTACATGCTGCTGCAACAATAGCAAAACAACTTCATGTTTAAATTTTGGGTAAACTTTAAATAGTGATCCGATTATAAGTATTTTTTGTCAAAGTTTAAATATTTTTTTCTAATTTTTTATAATGGAGTGATAAAAAGAAAAAAACACTATTTATCAAGTAATTGTATATATAATTTCAAGTAATTTTATGCTTAAGATTTATATTGGATTTAAATTATGTAATTGATTATAACTCATCTTTGTATATATACATATATAAAGAGAATAGTAGATTGTTTCCCCAAAAAAATGGTGGGTATTGACCGCCTACCACTGGAGTGTGCAAAAAATTGATATGACCAGTTTATCTGTTGTTCTGATCTAAAATTTTAGACATATGATTCAGTTTTTTTATTTTTTGGATAATTTTAAATCGAATATCCAAAAATTTCATATCAGATACGGATAGTTATTTTACATTCAAATCGGATATCCAATTTCTAAGGATACAAATCTTGTTATATTCAATAATTTGTTGATTATTATTCAATATTTTTACTTGTTATATATGAAAAATTGAAATTTCTAAGTATACAAATCTTGTTATATTCAATAATTTGTTGATTATTATATTCGAAAACCTAAAATTTTCATGGGTATGACCGCCATATTTAAAAAAATGCTTAAATCAAATCATAAATTCAGATATCCAAAAAAATTAAATCTAACTTTTTTCAGATCGGATGCGGATTGCTAAATTGTCGATTCAAAAATTTTAGATTAAATCGGATATCCGAAATGCGCACCTCTACCGACGAGGGATGAACGTAAACTTTTATGATATGAGCTAATATATAAAATTTTAAGGTGACAAAAATAAATTTTTAATTAAAAATATATAAAAAATTAAATCATATATAAATTTTAAATTTTTAACAACGACCGCTCCCTAAATTCTTCTGTCCATCCTGCTGCCTACCATTATTTATTGGTTCAATATTGACTCCGATCTCCATTATTGACCTTAAAAGAGTAGAGAATCAAAGTAAATAGAACGTCCTGATCACACGTGCGTCATACTTCCTGCTCCTCATATCAGACCAATCTCCACATCCATGTCTCCAGAAACTTTTAATTTTAATGACTAAAATGAAATGAAATAAAAATTAATATCATTGACAATTAATTAATTCAATAAAATGAAATATTAAATTATTTTAAATAGAATCAAATATTTAATTTTTAACTTTATAAATAGAACAAATTAAATTTAAAAGATTGATTTTACAATAAACTTTTACGGTATCCAAAATAAAAATTAATATTAAATAATTGGTACGTACTCTGCTTTATTTCTCTTTGTTTTTTCATATAGTTGTACTTTTCAGCAACTTAATTTATTAATTAATCAACTACTAATTTAATTAGGGTCCATTGAAATTAGCAACGTCACGGCTTGTCCTATTTTTATCAACAACAATTAAGTGGTGGGGAAGATAATATATTTTTTTGCATCATATTTTCATCACCGTACCGTCATGGCAGGTTTGTATGCTACTGCATGGATTTAACATCAATTAATCTAAATTATCAAAATAATTATTATTATTTTAATACTTTGAAAAGGTTAAAACAATTATACCGTCATGAATTAAGGAGGAACGGTAAGTAGATAGAGGCTCCGTTCAGAAATATTTTAAAACGGGATTTTAGGGTGTTAGAACGGTAGTTTAGAGAAAAGTTGAAATTTTTAGCGTTTTTAAAAATTTGATTTGGAGACCAAACTAGGTACAAAAACTGGTTAAAACGGTAAGATTTTTAAGTCGTTTCGACATAATCTTTTCATTGACAATTAAAAGTTGGTTCCAAACTCGTTTTTAAATGGAGCCATAAATTTTTGACAAACCGTTTCACTTAAAGAAAATGTTTGAAGAGAACATTTAGCTTTAATTGAGTTGAAATTGGAATTGTTATAATGTTTTTGAATTAAGAATAATGGTAAAGTCGGGAAAATATTAATAATTTTATTATTTTACTAGCCAAAAACATTTATAATTATATTGAGATTATATGGACGATGATGAAAATTTTAAAGGAAGAGATATCCTTTATTGTTTAAGTTTTCAAGCCATTTGGATTTTCAAATTTTGTTTTTTTAGTTTTTATGGCTTTGTTTCCGAGATATTTTTTTCAGTTATAGTGTGTTGTATTCACTTTCTTTTCTTATATTCAGTTTTGTTTAGAAAAGAGGGTAATTCAATTGTGTGTTCCGTTCAAAATATGTCATTTTAATAATAAAAAAATTAGTGGTTCAATTAATATTTTATTACAAAGATATTTATCATTAAAAATAAAATATAACATGACATTAATAACAGTTTTAGTCTCAAAAATTATATATTTTATTAATTCAATTCTAATTTAAAATAATTCAACAATTTTAACCCTTAATATTTTTGACATTTTACCCTCCTGATTCACCCTCTAACCGCTTGTCGTACTCCTTGTTATTCTCCAGCAGCTCGATAATCGACAGATAAGATAGCTCGACATACACTACCACTTCAGCACTAAATAACTGACAGACTAAAGAAGAGACTCATTATGACCCTAACATCACATGCTAGTAAAAACAATCACCTAACTAATATAATTTTTAAACATGAAGGATTAAATTTATTGAATTATTTTAAATTTTGACCAAATTAATAGAATGTATAAATTTTAATAACTAAAATTATTATTATACCAAGTCATGTTAGACCTATGTTTCAATTTAGCATACAAAATGATATATTTATAACAAAATTTTCATTAAATAACTAAATTATAACTTAAAAAAAATATTCATTTATAATCAAACACATAACTAAACGAGGGAGTTTAGCTAACTTTTCACCATTCGTCTTTTCTCACTTATCCTTTTTTTTTCATTCTTGGCAAGTTGACGAAGGTATCACTCGGTCGCTGACAGTCGATTATGCAGTTTATCGATGGTCTTTTAGTAGTTTGATCCCCTTCTATGGTTCATTTTATCGATGCAATTAGATCTATTTTGCAAAGTATCTAACAAGATTGTTAGTTTCGCTCGTCACTCCTACTTCGATCATTAAGCGTGTAAGTGGATAGAGACAATATATTTTTTTCATGCTTGCTTTCTCTAGTGTTTTATCTCATTCATGTCGTTACAACTCACTAGACATATTTTTTCTGGTATAATATTTCGTTTTTTAATTTTTGTAGTTTTCCTTTGTTTTGTTATTTTTCTATTATATTTTCATTTTGTTTGAAATGTTTCTTTACTTTATTTTTTTAATAAATTCAGTCAATATATTATTAAAAATATATAAATAATGAATAAATTTTTAAACTCGTGATGTATAAAAAAATTGACAGAAACCTACCTATTGACTTTTTAAAAATTAAATTCTAAACAACGTACTATAAAATTTTAAACCATAAACACTAAACTTTAAATCTTATAAACTAACCCTAAACCCAAAACTAAATCTTGTCCCTAAAATAAAAATTATTGTGTAATTTAAAGTCTACAAAAACGAACAGACGTCAAGAACATAGGATACATTTTGCCCTTAATTAAAATCGTCAATCTTTACGCAAACTGAGGTAGGATCTCAAGTACAGTCCCATGTTTTAAGAGCAAGATAGCCTGTCATCCAAATTTCACCATAAATTTTAGGGTCTACTGCTTTAATGTTGGGTCCGAGGAGTTTACAATAATTGACAAATCAACAGTTTCTTGGTATTCATGTTCACATTCAATTTTTCTATATAATTCATTATTTTTAATTTAATAAGTAATAATATCACTATAATAATAATAGGGTTTTATTTTGATACACAATCCGTGTAAAATAGTTTTACACAACCCTTCTATAAAATCTAAAATCTAAAACCCTAATCCTAACACCTTAAAGTCTAAACCCTAAACTCTAACCCTAAACCTTAAATTCTAAACCCTAAACATCTAACCCCTAAATTTAAAAAACACGTATAAACTTTAATTTACACATACTGTATATCAAACTTTTTCTCATAATAATAATAATAATAAATACTTTTAGAATTAGAATATTTTTGGCAAAAAGTTCAATAATATAATGCCCTTTTTAGGCTCGAATGCTGAAATGAGCAATAATGTTAATGAGCAAAAAGCTCAACCTTTTACACCATAACTGCTGGAAAAAGGAGCCCTAAAAACCAAAACATAAAATAAATAAATGCAGAGGGAAAAAAGGATATATAGCATAAGACTTACGTTAGAACTGACATCACCAAGTCCACATTCCATAATATCCAAATAGTAATAAAAATAGCTGTAAATCGCTTTCCTCTAGAAATTCCTTTCCTCATCTCATCTGCCATCAGCAATTCCCCCCCCCCCCCCACATTCTTTGAACAATCACTGACAAATAAAAGGTTATAAGTACATTTTCTTTATTAATCTACCCTGTATTGTTCTACAAATTCAATTCTACCACCCAAAACAAACAAACAAACAAATCGCTACAATCTCACTCTTCCCTCTATATAAATCTCATCTTTCTTCTTCATTTTCATTCATACCAAACGCTTACTAAGAAAAAATTAGAAAAGAGTGTAGTTTTTTTTTTTCACTGCCATGGCGAAAACGCAGACACCCCATATAGCCATTCTGCCGAGTCCTGGGATGGGTCACCTGATTCCACTCGTTGAGTTCGCTAAGCGAATTGTTCACCAACATAACTTCACTGTCACCTTTGTTATCCCCACCGGTGATTCTCCGACTAAAGCTCAAAAATCAGCTCTCGATTCCCTTCCGAGCTCTATAGATTATGTTTTTCTTCCTCCTGTTGACTTGAGTGACCTGCCGCAAGACGCGAAAATTGAAACTGTGATTTCTTCGACGGTAGCTCGGTCTTTGTCTTTCCTTCGGGATACTTTGAAGTCACTGGTTGCAAAGACGAAACTCGTCGGCTTGGTGGCTGATCTTTTCGGGACCGACGCGTTTGATGTTGCTAGAGAATTTAACCTCTTGCCGTACATATTTTTCCCGTCTACAGCCATGGCTTTGTCTTTGTTTTTTCACCTGCAGAAGCTTGACCCCATGGTTTCGTGCGAGTACAGGGAGCTGCCGGAAGTTAGAATCCCGGGGTGTATACCGATTAAAGGCAAGGAATTGTTGGACCCGGTTCAAGATAGGAAAAACGATGCTTACAAATGGGTTTTTCATCATGCAAAGAGGTATCGATTGGCCGAAGGAATCATGGTGAATAGTTTCGTGGACTTGGAAGGTGGAGCTTTGAAGGCTTTGCAAGAGAAAGAACCCGGTAAACCTCCGGTTTACCCGGTTGGTCCACTCGTTAATGTTGATCCGAGTAATAAAACCGATGCGTCGGATTGTATGAAATGGCTGGACGATCAGCCACATGGTTCGGTTTTGTTCGTCTCATTCGGGAGCGGTGGGACCCTGTCTTCGGACCAGCTAAACGAGTTGGCCATAGGGCTGGAAATGAGTGAGCAACGATTTTTGTGGGTCGTTAGAAGTCCAAATGACAAGGTTGCTAATGCCACATTTTTCAGCGCGGAAAGCCAAAAAGACCCTTTCGATTTCTTACCAAAGGGGTTCCTCGAGCGGACCGAAGGCAGGGGTCTAGTGGTGCCATCATGGGCACCACAGTCTCAAGTGCTGAGCCACGGCTCAACTGGAGGGTTCTTGACACATTGTGGATGGAATTCCATTCTCGAAAGCGTTGTTTTTGGGGTGCCTTTAATCGCATGGCCACTCTACGCGGAACAAAAGATGAACGCCGCAATGCTAACCGAAGACATCCAAGTCGCATTGAGACCGAAACCCGACGAAAATGGCTTAGTTTATCGAGACGAGATCGCAAAGACCGTGAAAGGTCTAATGGAAGGCGAAGAAGGGAAAGGCGTTAGAAATAGAATGAAGGACCTGAAGGAAGCTGCCGCAAAGGCACTCTCCGAAAATGGATCCTCCACTAAGGCACTCTTTGAGGTCGCTACAAAGTGGAGGAATCAAACGCTTGTCTAAACGCAACCTTATATTTTCGTTTTTAACCTTTGTAATTTATGCCTTTTAGTTAGTGCAATTTTAGCTTTTGTATGTTCTGTATAACTTTGTTTTCCATTCTGTGTACTGTAAAGTTGTTTTCCTTATTTTATGTAGTAGGTGGGACTGTAGTATTGCATTGACGTGTGTAAAGATCATTCAATCATGCTAAACGAGTGGACCCAACGCCCAAAGAAAAACTTGTCACACCACATTCTAGTGATGGCCTCTCTTAGCAATAGCATTCATTGATTGTAGGTGGGTGGGTGGTATCCATTAAGTAAAGTTTGGAGTTTAATTTTATAGGTAAAAAAATAATTTTGGAAGAGTTCATTTTTATGTTAAGAGATTTGACTCATTCATCAACTCGATTTTAAGATTAACTTTGAAAATAGTCGTGATCTAGTGTTATTATACAGCCAAAACAAACAAACACGAACGAAAATGTATATTTCTCGTGATCCACATCAGTAATTACCTGCTTTGTCAATTATACAGTTCATTCGAGTAATATTCATATTTTTGGAATCATAACTGCAGTGGGCATTCCCTTTAATTAGCATGCCTATAGATCATTAGTCCCTTGTAATTTATAATTTTATAGAAGAGGTGAAATATAATTGCCTGTCGGAGTTTAATTTTGGACCTCTTTTTATTGAAACCTGATAAAAGTGAACGATAGCTTAATTTAAGGTTAAAAAGACAAGTTTCGAAACTTGTCAAGCAACCTAAAATGTTACAATTTTTATAGTGTTTTACGTTAGGTTTTTTTAATAAATTTTGAAAATTGTTTTTTTTAGATTTTTTAACTTGGTGGTTTTTTCGACAATCACAAAAAAACAACTTAAAATGTTATAAAAAATATAACATTATAGGTTTTTTTGGACAGATTTTAAAATTTATCATTTTTTAACCTTAAATTAGAATGTTACACCGCAAAACTACCCGATATTTTACCCTTCTAACTCTATTTCAATTTCATCCAATCCAATTTTGCCGTCTGAACCCGGAGACACATAATATATAATATGTGACACATAATCACTTATCCCACGAGTCACTCTAGAAACCATATCGATTTCTTTTGTCGAATGATATTAATTTAATTTATACTGATGTTGTTGTAAATTTAAAATGAATTGTGTTTTCAAATGAATTTTGGTACATAATATTGTGAATTTAATTAGACTGAAGTTTGGAACTAAAGGTAGATGATTGAACATCAAACTAATAAAAAATAACTTAATTTAATTAGTTAGAGCCGCTAAGACAAAAAAAAAAGATTGGAGATAAAGCCAATCACTTTCTAATTATTACTTGATGTTAAATAATAAGGTTGTAATAAGGAGAATAGTCAAGTTTTATTACAATTTGATAAGTATACACATACACATACACATACACATACACATACACATACACATACACATACACTAACTTTTGTAATTTTTCATAATAATAACTAAATAAGTTAAAAAAATATTTTAAAAGACATTCGTGTAAATTTTAGTTTATAAAAACTCTATTGATTTTAGGTTTTAGAGTTTAAGATTTATGGAATAAAATTTAAAACACATGTCTAGAATTTAGGATTTAAATTTTAGAATTTAAAGTTTATGTTTAAAATTTAAACCAATTATTTTATTAAAACTCTATTACTTATTCAAGTTATTGGTAGATTTTGACAAAACTGTTTAAAGAACTTTTTTTCTTAAAAAAAAGGTTTATTGAGTATCTTTCATAAAAATGAGTTTATTTAAAAGCCTGACATAAATGTAAAAAAAGAATTGTCACATTTTTCAATTACACATTTAAAGTTTTTTCGTTGTTAATATAAAGCTTAAAATTTTAATTCTTTAAATAAGTTCTTTTTAGATAGTTAACTTACTATAAATATTTGGATGAGTCTACCCCGCTCAACGAATACCGCTACACACCATTAACGCTAAACATTATTGAACACTATTAAATTGATTAATAAAATTAAAAATCTCAAGGACTTAATATATAATTATAAATGATTTAAAACAAAATTTTAATTAAATTATTTTCTATATATATTATATTTTTTATTTTTTTAAATAATTAGATCAAATACCAACCTTAGTCAATTTAAAAAAACCTAAACCCTAAATCCAAAACCCAAAAACCTAAACCTTAAAACCTAAACCTAATGTTCAAATTTAAAAATTTAGATTTAGGGTTTACGATTTACGTTTTATGATATTGGGTTTATAGTTTTAGGTTTCGAGTTTAGGTTTCAAGTTTTGAGTTTTGGATTTAAGATTTATGGTTTTGGGTTTACAGTTTTGGGTTTTGGTTCAGACAGAGGCTGAGATCAAAATTCGAAACAATTTTCAGGGTAAAGAACGGCCATTTTCTGCCTCTCCTTTTCCAAGATTGTCTTCATATATTCCTTTCTCGTTTCTAATTTATTTTTCAGTTTTGCAGTCTATGTTTTATTTTCTAAAAAAATTTTAAAGCCGAAATTTTGACTTTTGTTCATCGACTTAATCAGATTTTTATATAAGTAAAATATTGAATATATAATATTTTTAATGGGTGATTATGGTTTAGGTTTTAGGGTTTTTTGTTTTTAAAATTGACTAAGGTTTGTATTTATCTAATTATTTAAAAAATATAATATTTATGGAAAATAATTTAATTAAAATTTTATTTTAAATAATTTATAATTTTATGTTGAGTCCTTGAGATTTTTAATCTTTATTAATCAATTTAATAGTGTTCAGCGATGTTCAGCGGTGTTCGTTGAGCGCTGTAAAATTTTCCTAAATATTTTTACTATATGAAACGACAACATTAAGGGTTTTCTTTTATTGTTATGTGTTTTTTCACTCTTGATTTATAAATTTATCTATTTTTAAATAAAAATAACTCAAAATTACTGTAAATTTTACTTAGATAAGGATATTGAAAAAAAATTCTCTCAAGTGGTGTAGAGGGAAAATTATTTCACCAAATAATAATATTATTACAATAAATGTGAGGTTTTTTATAATTATCAAAGATAAAATAGTCTTTGCAAGTCTTTTATCCAAACCTCTAACTCAAAAAGCTCCTAAAATGAGCTTTTTTAAAACGAGAGGTTTCACTTGTAACACCTTCGACCCGGATATCACATTTGGGCCTCAAGCTCAAACCAAAATAAAAAAAAAATTCAAACTAGGTTTAGCCCAACAAAGTATTTCTCAAAAACATTTAAAGGCAACAAATTGAAAATATAGATAACTAATCAAAACAACACCAAGAAGCTCCAATTTAAATTTAAAAAATTTGAACAATCGATTGATTAATACAATTTCAAAATAAGGATTACAGACTCCAACACGTAAGGTCCTATGAATACACAGTCTACCAAACACAATTATCGTACTCTTGAGGTCACCACATGCTAGAATCCCATACCAGTAGTGCTCCTCGATCCCGCGAACCAACGATCAACCTACGCACGGAAATAACGATTCTGAGCGCTGAACTTACAAAGCTCAGTGGTACACATCTACTCTGCTATACTTCATGCTAATCATAAATATAAGCATGCAAGTTAGTACGAGCAATAAGGAGAGATAAACAAACACGTGGTGCTACCACTAGTCGCCTAAACACATGCTCTTACCATAGCAATCATCATTCGTGGCACACAAGGCCCAACCATACTCATCCCATGGTAATAAAATATCATATAGATATGGGGCTACCTCTAATAGCCCAACCATATAACATAGCAAGAAAGCATTATACCATAATATAAGAGTGAGATCGGTTTCACTAAGCATCGGGATCATACACTCTTTGGAGTGAGGCCCGGTACCACTAAGCGCCGGGATACATACACACATGCTTAGAATCTCTCATCAAGCATCTTTAAATAAGTCCCGGTCCCACTAAGCATCAGGTTCATATATTCGTAAAATCTTTAACCGTGGTGTTGCAACACTCTCTCACTGGGCATCCGGATCCTATCAATCAAGGGTGCTTCAACCAATACAAGTGTCCATACCAGTACACATCAATTACACATCTACCATACCATGCACAACATAACACGATCCACCAAGGATCTCTTAGGGTTGCTATTACCACAAATCACCCAAATAAGTTTACCAACTTGTTAATACATTATGGTTAATCATCCTTATTAATTATCTTTATTAATCCCCATTATTTCATCGACATTTCACATCAATTTCCGTCTTTATTAGCATTATAGTTTATTTCATTTAGTGGGTACCGATACTCAAACCCGAGTATCGATACTGTACCTTTAGGTATCGGTATTCATACGCGTACTAATACCGATATCGCTTAATGAAAATCCTTAATTTCTGCGAGTACCAGTACGACCTGCCCTAATCACAGGTTCGTACCATTCCCTCGAATAATGATATTACCACACTTTATTCGGTTCCTAAAGCTTATGAAAGTCCTTATGGTTGGTTTACTAATGCATTCACCCAATTAATATTTATTATTGGTTCCATAATCATTTATTCGATTATCACCAATTATCAGTCCTTTAAGTGTAATTTTCATCGAACATGTAAAATTCACATCTCAAGTAACACAACATATAAATTAACCAATCATATAATTATACGAATGTTCAGACAACTCTACGCGGTCTCTAAAGCCTTTACAAGTCTCAAATATTCTCAAACTCATCATACATCTCATAAATATTAGTCACATGATTACTGGTCTCAGAACATGCTTATTTATTGTCTACTTATTTTGCAGACACTAACACGCAAAGCAATCACATTTATGATGTTCATGAAGCAATAAGAGTTCAACGTGTACTAACCTTAAGTCGATATCGCTAAAAATCTCATATGAGCTTCTCTAATATTCCACTTGATCCGATATTCGATCCCGAAAAATCCTCATATATCAATTAATACCATAAGTATCAATTTACCACATACTTTAATGAATTTGAAAGGTCAATTACATAAAAATAGCTTATCGGGTTCAAATTTGGCAAAACAGGCTGCGCTAATAGATTCGAAACATCGAAAAAACCCCAGGTAAGGTCTATCACAAAAAGTCAATGGCCGATCAACGACCAGTCAACGCCGATCAAAGTCTGGTCAATGGCTGGTCAAGGTCTAGTGATCTGGTACGGCAAGGTGTAGGGTAACATTGGTGCACCCACGAGCAATGATTCGGTGCAGCAGGGTACATGTGCACCCAGGTACATGATCCAGTGCGGCGCGGTGCACCACAACAGTGTGCACTCGCTTGGCCAGGAGCATGCTCACCCGCAAGGGTAACGCGTTGGAGGCCCTTCGGTGGCCGGACAGTGACGGTGATCTTCAGCCCCACTGTTCTTCGGTCGCTGGTTTCGATAGTGGTCTTCGTTTGCAACGGTGACCATTGGAACTTGCTGAATCAGCTTTTTTTATTCTTCTTTTTCTTCACTCCTAGATAACGACAGCTCGGACGGCGGCGCGACGATCATCGTTGAACTCGACGAGACCTTTTCAATGGTGTTGACGGTGTCATGCATAATGACTCCGAAGACCATAGATCGAGGCTCAAAGCCTCCCTCTTACTTTTTCTCTATTCCCCTCATTTTTCTCTCTCTCCTAAAATATCATTTTTCTCTCTTTTCATCAAATCACCGGCCATTTTGTTAAAACCTCCCATTTTTTTCTTTTCTTTTTTAAATTATCCTCACACATATTATCTCATTTAATTTATCACAAAGCCCAAATTCAACTATCCTTAATTTAGGCTTCCAAACATAAGGCCCAAATAAATTGGATCTGATGTCCAAATTTGCAAAGCCCAAAATTCGGGTCGTTGCATCACCTCAATTCGCTATTATAATTCTCTATTTACCAAACATTTAAATTAGTGAATTTGACTGGTTAAACCTCTAAAAATGCTTCAAACCTCTGCTTTTAGCTCAAAAAGCTGTTTACCAAATAGAGCCATCATTTTCCCGTCTAGTTTCTTAAAGTATTTTTGTAAAAAATATATATAATATAATATATTTCTTATCTAGATTCCTAAAAATTGGCACACGATATTGATTAAAAAAATACTTTAAGTACCTAGATAAAAAGGATGGTATACTTTAAATACCTATTTTGACCAAAATATACTTTAGATACTTGGATGAAAAATGTCATATACTTTAGATAATTACTTTGACAAAAATGTTTTAAGTTATTTAATAATTTTGATAATGCGAGATCTACTAATTGACTGAGTGGTTGATAATGCGAGATCTACTAATTGACTGAGTGGTCAAGGATGCTCATGTTGCCCAATCTTATATGGGTTCGAATCTTAAAATTTACTTTGAAAAATGTAATACTTCTCTATTTAATAAAAAAAGAATTTTGATAATGTCTTATTTTATAATTGAAGGGTAGAGTTGTGCAAAAATATCCAATAAACTTAAATCGAATCTAAAATTCAAAAAAAATCAATTAACAGCTTTTTTAAAAAAATGGTTATGATACACAGTAGCATAATTCAACCTTATTTATTGAGAGGGACATTTAAACTTTTCTAAATTTATGGATGATCAACAATATAAATTTTATATTTTTAGGGGTCAAAAATACAATTTTACCATTATCCCAACTTATAATTTTTCCATATTTTAAAATTTCTTAGGGTCATGGTCTCCACCGGTCCCTCTTGAGTACTGTCACTTGCGATACAAGTTTCTCTTAAAATAATTATTTCGGTTTGGTTACGAAACACGATATTGAGAAAAATCAGTTAGCCAGTTTAACATGTTATCTACAAAATTTGCAAACTTTATGCATTATAATATTTTATGGTAAGTGATTTTGATCCCTCTTTGATTCCTTGAAGTGTTTTTTATTATGAGTTCGATTACTAGAAAATTTGAACTCTCAATTTTTAATTTTTCAGTTGTTTTTATACTTTTATTCCAACCGAACAATTATTGAATTTACCGTATTATTAAATCTATTTTTAATAAGTAAAGTAAAAAATAAACATTACCTGAACTGAATATTCTAATTAACCGGTTAATCAATTATTCAATTTAGTTAGTGCAATTTATAATAAAAAATTCAATAACCTAAATTTACCTATTAATCGATACTAACATTTAACCGAAGCCCGTTATCCACACCCTAAAAATGCAATGTAAGACAAAACCTCCAATTTTTTCGTCCCGACTACATCATGGGATGCGACTTCAAAAAATACATTTACAAGGACGTGTATAGTATTTTGTTTTTGCAAGACGTAATAGACTGATAGACATTATTTTTTTAGGCATTATACATAGACATTAAATCAGACAATAATATATGGAAAAAAATTTAATACACAGGCCGTGCAAACTTTAGTTTACACGTGCCTTTTAGTTTTAGGGGTTAGAGTTTTAGTTTATGGTTTAAGGTTTTGAGATTTAGGTTGTAGAGTTTCGAATTCAAAGTTAGTGTTTAGAATTTAGGGTTTAGAGTGTGGGGTTTAGTTTTTTAGGGCTAGGATTAGAAATTTAAGAATTGAACTTTTATAGTGTAAATACATATGCTTATTTTACACAGTCTGTGTATCAAAGTTTTAGCCATAATATATTATGAATTTAATAATATATTTTCATTTGGTTGATTGGTAATATATAAAATTATATATTTTAATATATTAAATATTAATCATAATACTATTCAAAAAATATTAATCATAATAATTAATTATTGTTGCTATCGAAAGCGATTATCAACTGAGATGACCCGTAGTATTGCATCCAAAGGTTTACTCTCATCATCTATATATAAAAAGAGAGAAGGTGATATTAATGCATTTTAATATAAATAAATTTCTTTGATTAGAAATAAATTCTATATATTTTGGTACTTGGATTTGATTTAGTTTAGGTATTTTTTAATATACTGATGTGATTACATAATAATATATGTTCATACTTCATACTTTTTTAATTCTTTGACAATACACGCCTTGCACGCACATGTGCTCGAACCGGAATCTCCTAAGATGAACATCATCTTCTTTTTTACTAGAACCAATTGTTGGGTTCGTCAAACTTTTATATTTAATTAGTACAAAAATTTAAGTATCAATTTAAACCCGAAAACTAAATTCATGTACATAATTAAACAAAAAAAATGAATACTAAAATATACCGTAAAATTAAATTCGAATATCAAAATATATATTTACCCCTCCGACAAAGGATATACGTTAATAAAAACAAAGGATACGGTTATTCCACATAATGTCGTGCATGTGGATTGTGATTTAGTTGTCTTGGTTTGGAATTAAATTGATGACATGATATAAAAACGAGATACTACCAATAGAGGAACCAATGAATCATTGGTAGGTGATATTAATGTATTCTCATTAAATTTAATAACTATATAATGATTTTTTTATAATTAGGTGATGAAATAAAAAATAATTTGTTTTTAAGAATAAAATAGTGACATTCTTTGGACCTTTAGCATTCCTTAGATAATTTTTTGGGTAAATTATATGGGAGACTACCGATCTTTAGGGTTGGTCTCGAAATGACCACCGATCTTTTAATTTTGTCAAAATGACCACTCAACTATTGATATGGTTCTAATATAGTCACCGGCCGTTAAAACCTAACGGAGAGGCTGACGTGGCAGTTAAAAGAAAATTATATAATTACGCATTTAATCTCTGTTATTTACACATTTAATCAATTTGGTCATAATTTTAATTTAATCAAATAAATTGATTATTTTAATTTATTGGAGGGGTTTATTTATTTTTATTTAATTTAATTAATTTATTTTCCTCCCCCAATCAAATGGTGACATGTGTAAATAACAGAGATGACATCAAGGGGATTTGAACACAGAACCTTGTATTGTAAGGTAGTGTATGGTTGCCACTGGAACAAGCATATTTTTATGATATAAAATACAATATTTAATATATATGGTATACAATTGTTAATGCCTGAAAAAAGAAGGAAATGTGGTTTTAGGAAACTCAAACATAACATACTTATGTACACAAAAACATCTAACCCAATTAAATAAATCTAATAATTAAATTAAAGTTAACAATATTCTGTATATATTTTAAATTATAGTTTAAAATTTTAATATAATTCGTGAATTTGTATTCGCTAAATGAAGATTAAATATCGGTTTCTCAGTTTTATTATAATTTAAAATATATACAAAATATTGTTAACTTTAATTTAATTATTAGATTTATTTAATTGGGTTAGATGTTTTTGTGTATCATAAGTATGTCATGTTTGAGTTTCCTAAAACCACATTTACTTCTTTTTTCCATGCATTAACAACTGTATACCATATATATTAAATATTGTATTTTATATCATAAAAATATGTTTGTTCTAGTGGCAAGCATTCACTACCTTACAATAGAAGGTCCTGTTTTTGAATCCCCTTGATGCCATTTTCCCCTTCATTTTTCTAGGCATCAAAACGGTATAAAACATATAAAGAAAGTTGTGTTTTATATCATGAAAATGGCTTGGCCCAGTGGCAAGCATATAATACTCTCATTGCTTTGGAGTGACACGTGTCACCATTTGATTGGGGGATGAAAATTAATTAAATTAAATAAAAATAAATAAATCACTCCAATAACGTGTCACCACCTAATTAAATAATCAATTTATTTTATTAAATTAAAATTAGGACCAAATTGATTAAATATGTAAATAACGAGGACTAAATGCTTAATTATACAATTTTCTTTTAACTGCCACGTCAGCCTCTCCGTTAGGTTTTAACGGCTGGTGGCTATATTGGAACCATATCAATAGTTGAGTGGTCATTTTGACAAAATTAAAAAATCGGTGATCATTTCGACACCAACCCTAAAGATCGGTGGTCTCCCGTATAGTTTACTTTTTTTTTTCTCTTTGTTTGAAGTTGCCACACATTAGTTATTATTAGATTGTGACAGATAACCTGCCCTGCCTATCCTATTCTACCAACTCCAACCATGAATATATAATCTCATGGTTTTCTTTCCAATGTTTGTTGTGTAGTCATCATACAATATTTCTTTCCGAAATTAGTGACATTTGGTATTGATTTTTACATTTTCCCTTATAATCTTGATATCGGTGATGTTGTTTTTACATTTTAATACTATTAAAAGATAATATTTGTTTATTAATTTTTATTTTTAATGATGTATATATATCGTATATACGAATTGTTCAAACTTAAATTTCTTAGAGATAATGAAGAACTTAGAGATTAATAGATATTATACAAGTTTTTTAAGAAGTTTTTAAGTATAATTGTAATTGTAATTATAAAAATGTTCTGTAATAAAAATCAATTATACTTGTATATCTAAAGCATCAGACTCCGATGGCTTTAATATGGGGTTCATTAAGAAATTTTGTCCGTCCTTGAAAAATGGCATCTTTGATTTTTCTGCAGATCTATAAGGTTGAAATCACAGATTTTTCCTTTAATCACTCTTTCATTGTTTTTATCCCCAAAAATCAGAACCCTGCTTCGATTGAATACTTCAAGCCGATCAGCTTGGTGGGGTGCGTTTACAAGTTGCTCGTCAAGGTCCCTGCCTTACGTCTTGGGAAAGTTATGGAGCAAATAATAGGTGAAAATCAATTTGTTTTTTGCCCTGGAAAGCAAATATTAGATTGCTCTCTAATAGCAAATGAAATAACTGACTACACTAGGAGGAAAGGATTAGAAGGTGTAATTTTTAAGGTGGACTTTCGTAAAGCCTACGATACGGTTGATTGGGCTTTTCTTGATATCATAATGAAGAAGATAGGGTTCAGGTCGTTGTGGTGTCAGTGGATCTATACTTGTATATCTACTGCGTATATTTCAATTTTGGTGAACGGCTCGACAACATCTCCATTCGCTATCGGAAGGGGCTAAGACAAGGCTGCCCCCTTTCCTCACTACTTTTTAATATTGTTGCTGAATCTCTTAGTGTGTTACTTAAAAAGGCTAATTCTTGTGGTTTTTTCAGTGGTACTCGCATAGGGCAGAATTCAATTGAAGTATCTCATATCCAATTTGCTGACGACCTTATATTATTCTGTGGGGCTAGTGAGAAGCAAATCAAGAATGTTGTAAGGATATTGAAAGGGTTCAAGCTAGGGGCTGGCCTCAAGCTTAATCTGAGAAAATCAAAGTTGATTGGTATTAACGTAGACGACGCTCTTATTGCTTTTTGGGCCTCTTTATTGCATTTTCAAAGAGAAAGACTTCCATGTAAATACTTGGGGCTTCCTTTGAGAGCAAATAGAATTTCGATGCAGTTGTGGAAACCAATCGTTGAGAAGTTGAAAAAGAAACTCGCCGGTTGGAAGTCCAAGATGTTATCTTTTGGGGGTCGAATTGCTCTGGTAAAATCTGTCCTAGCAAATATGCTAATTTATTTCATTTCTATATTCCCGATGCCAGCCGCCATTAAATCGACCATTTCAAGTTTGGTAGCAAGATTTTTTGGGGTTCGATAGAGAGTAAATTCATCCACTGGATCAGTTGGGAAACTATATATCTTCCGAAGTCTTGTGGAAGTTTAGGATTGGTTGATTTCAAAGTTTAAAACAGGGCTCTTCTTAATAAGTGGATTTGAAGGTTCGGTACTGAACCAGATAGTCTTTGAAGACGAGTGATAGCAGCCAAATATGAGTTTAATTCTACTGGTTTGTTGCCCACAAATTTAAGAATGGCAGTCTTGGATCTAGAGAAGCATTATTTCGCCTCTATCAAATCCCAACAATACGTTTACTCAAAACCTCGGACTGGTTGTTGGCAATTGCAAGAATATTAGCTTCTGGAATGATGTATGGGTGGATTTCTCACCTCTTAAAGATGTATATCCAAGGATTTATGCTTTAGTATCTATTAAATCCAGAACCATCTTGGATTTCGTTTGTTTTAAAGAAGGGGCATGGCTTTGAAAGATAGATCTTCGCAGAAGACTATTTGATTGGGAGTTTGATGCATGGGAAGAGTTCCTAGACTTGATTCAATCCATAACCCCTGGTTTTTTTAAATGTGATAGCATCCGTTGGGCTGGCAATTCGAATGACTGTTATTCCTCTAAATCTTATTGTGAGATTTTATCCAATGATGTTAGGAGCAGCAACGAAGTTTGGAAGCTTGTTTGGCCAAATCTTGCACCGCCCAAAGTGGAAGCATTCTTGTGGAAGTTGATGTATGGCAGGGTTCCAACGAAGGTGGAATTGTCAAAAATGGGTATACTCGACCAGCAATTGGTTATGTTGTTAGAGTATACCCAAAGACCAATCATGAGATGATTGTATTGATATATTTTCTTTACCATGTTTATTGAATAAAGGTATTGCCATTATTATTTTTCAGTTATACTTCTGTGTCTTAAATAAACTGAAAGATAATGAAGTTCATATAATAATATGATTGTTATTAAAAGATCCTTAGCTAAGTATTATTATGGGCTTGGACAATACTAATACGTTCTAGGCTAACATATAGTTGATTGATGACAACGAGTTGTCATTGACATAGAGGTGTCAAAATCGATATATAAGTACGTTGTTAGAGAACAACATATTGGATTTACCCACTATGAACATATGTCTTGGAGTATTATGTGACGGTCACAATATTGCTCATGGTGGTGACTACATGTATGATCTTAAGACTTGATATCATTACTATCTCAACATATATTGTCGTATGTTTTGATACAGTTAAATATGCTCCGTGACCGGTCGCACTATAAAGACTGATGTTGAACATATCACGACTACATAATAGGAGTTATATCACAGGCCACTTGATTGAGTGAGACTAGAAATGCATAACCATGCTCGAACAAGTTGATATGAGATATCATAAGTTGTTCGTTTATTGTAATATACTCTAGATATCAAGAAATATTAGATGGGCTATACAAGTGTGATTGTTCCAGGACTTGTGCCTATTCTAGATATAAAGGACAAAAGGATATAATACATAAAGAAGTTAATCACGAAGATGTTATGTCGAATCATGACTTTTTGTAACTTAGATGACCATAATACATTGCTAGATGTCACTCATTGTTTGTAATATTAGAATGATTCTAATAATTACTACTAATGTTACAGTAACCTACAGGGTCACACCCAAGGGTTGAATTGAGCAAATATCAAACAAGTTATAATTGTACAATTTTATTGTACATGAATGAAGTATACAATTAAAGTTAATATATATTTGATATATATGTGTAATTTTAATTATCCCGAATTTAATAAATAAATATTAAAAGAATGCAATTATGATTATAATTCTTTTAATAGATATAAAATTCGGATTAAAACCCTAAGGGTTAGGGAAACTGGATATAAAAGGAGAAGTGTGGTCTAGCAGCCGCGCTCTTGCTTTTTACGAAATATTCACAAGAACAATTTTTGAGAAAAAAAAATTGCTCTCAACCGGGTGAACTGAATAGAGGCCAAGACGTTTCCGTGGAGGCTTGAGATTCGAACTAATCATGACTGCACTGCTGATTTGCTGTTTTTCCAGGAACCCAAGGTAAATCATGCATTCTTTCAACCCGAATTCGATTTTTAGTACATGGATTCCTAGTGAGATCGTCGGGTTAATTTTTCACTGCGCCATGAGGTGTATCGGCGATCCTAACATCTGTGCCCTCTCTGTTCTATGGAGGCTGAAACTGTAAATCACCTATTCTGCTAGTGTTCTGTAAGTTGGCACATTTGGCAACAATGGTGAAATGTGCGGGGCATTTCAGGTGCGATCCCTGGGAACGTTAACTCTCTTATTCTCTATTGGTGCAATCTTTATTCACCCATAAAATCTAAGGAATTTGGCAGCTCTGCTTTCTTTTGTTTGGTCTATTTGGCTTTATAGGAACATGTGGTGTTTAGAGGAATTTCAGTTGACAAGAATCAATTGTTTGATTTATGTCTAATTCGTTTGGGACGGTGGTGTATGGCCAAATAGCCCTATCTTCTCACTGATGAAAATGAGATCTTGCTTTATCCATATGCTCTGAAATCGAAGTATCCTGATCGTTCAAAACCTGTTTTATGTGTATGGGAAAAATCACCCTCGGGTTACCTGGAATTTAATGTTGATGGAGCAGTGGAGTGCGGTTTCGGAAAAGCTAGAATACGTGGAATTTTTTGGAATGGTGATAGCAAATCTTTAATTATGTTTTCCAAACCTATTGGGTATATTGATGCTACATCAGCTGAATTATTTGCTTTGAAAGAGGCGTGCATTTTGTTTCGTGAGTCGAGATGGTCTCGGTGTTCTAACCTTGACATGCTTGTAACACGCTCGAATCGATCTCCTAAAACCGTCAAGAGGGTTAATTTTTTCTCTTTGATAAATTGACTAAAATCGATAAAAATAGTAGACAATTTGCACGGTGATTTAGAGTGGTTCGACTACCCAATCGAGTCTACATCCACTACCTTAGCACACCACTAAGGATTTTCCAATTCACTATTGAATTCTTCCCTTTTTTTTAGGCTCAAGAAGAAACCTTTACAATCCTGTCTTTCACTAACTAAGATAGAACCACCCTAGTTTTTACTTAGGCTAAACTAGAACCTCTCAATTTTAGAAGGTAAAAGATGTAAACAATAAAACCTCACAAGGTAGGTGTTTACACAATTGAGCTCACAAGAAAGAGTGAAGGATAAAAACAATAAAAACACTCTTTACAAATATTTACAAGAGAAATGAAGAAAATAAAGACTTAAACTCAATTTCTCTTGAACATGAAGCTTGGATGTGATCTCTCTACATCTTCAAGTGTTCCAGCCTTCATTTTATAGTTAGGAATGAGCTTGTGGCTGTTTATGACTGTTAGGGGTAATTTGGAGTCGTTAGGGACATTTTTCAGCCATTGGAGGCAGTTTTGAGCAGTGGGTATCACTACGCATGATGACCGTATCGGTACCTGCATTCAAATCAGAAAACTAGCCGTTGCAGGCGGTTGGGCGTATCGGTACGCAATACATCCGTATCAGTACGGCACTAGGGGTATCCGTACTAGAATTCCTTTTTAGAATTTTGGAAGCAAGCCTGTATCAGTACAAGCAAGGCCCATAACGGTACGGCTATATGTTTTTTACTATTTTGAGTAATTAAACATGTATGCAAGTCAAAAACACTTTACAAAAATAATTTTACTTTGTTATATCGAAATAATATCTCAACAATTTCCCCCTTTTTGATATAACAAAACATTTGAAAAAATGTTTTTGAGATTGCTCCTCCTTCAGAAAATAATTTATGAAAAAAAGAATATTTGTGAAAAATATTTAAGACTTCCCCCTTTTCTTTTTAAAATTAAAATTTTCAAACTTATCTCTCCCCTTTTTGTTATGTCAAAAATAATTTCAAACCAATATTTAAAATCTCATTAAGTTCAAAACACCAAATGTTGAAAAATGAAGTATCAATTGATAAACATACCAATTGTTGGTGTGAAATAAAAATGGAGATAAGATATTTTCCTTTTAAAATTAAAAACTCCCCCTTAATCAAAGCATTCCATTTGAATAAATTTAGTTCAAATGCTTGACACTTAAAAGAATTAAATTTCAATATTGAATTAAATCTATTTAAAAACACTTGAAATTCAATGTATCCAAGACTTTAAAAAATCTTTATGCAAATATATGAATGAAATCATTTGACTCATATACATAAAGCCCTCAAGTAATGTCATGCTATTTTGATATTGAAATAAAAACACTTAAATGTATGAACATTAATCAATCAAAAATAGATAACCAAAAATATAAAATGAAAAACATTAAGCTTAGAGGTTACCCATTTTCTTCACTTGTCTGACTAGAGCATTTCCATATCTTTGCTTTGCTTGTTATTGCTCCAACACACCTGGAAGAGACATTTACTTGGATTTTGGTATCCAAATTGCTTTGGATCTATTTACATTAATCTCAATGTCCATAGTTCCCTTAGGAACTCATACTTGTCTAATCCTATAAGTTTTTCTTTTCTTTATAGGACAAGTATGTAAAGAATGACCATGATAATAGCAATATGAGCATTTTGCCATTATGTGACAAGATGAATTATTAAAAATATTTCTTTTTCTTTTATTAAGCTTTCAAGCTTAACTTTCAAATCAAGATTTTCTTTTTCTAAAACTCCATTGCTTGTTTTTGAAAACTCTAAATCATTTTTTAAAATTTTATTTTGGTTTTCAAACTCCAACTTTGTTTTCAAAAGAATGTCATTTTCAAATTCAAGTTTAGAAATCATTTTCTTAAATTTGGAATTCATGGTCTCAAATTCCAAAAATAATTCATCGAATACATCTTGTAACTCATCAAAAGAATAAGAATTTAATTCATTTGAGTTAGAAAATACCTTGGGCTCGTTGAGAGCCAAAACACCATCCACCTTAGGGATTGAGAAGAGGTTTGCACAAGATAAAGCGTCATCCTTCTTCTCTCTCTTCTTGTTGCCATAGAGTTTCTCAAGCTTCTCTCATATTTCTTTGGCACTTTTGCGTGTGGAGACCTTCTTGGAAACATCTTCATTGAGGCCACAAGGAAGAGTGTGCATGGCCTTGACGTTTAGCTTTACCTTCATGTCATTTGCACTCATTTGCTTCTTCTTCTTAGGAGCTTCCAAGTAACCATCTTCAATGATATCTCAAACCTCAAAATCGAGAGATTTGATGAAATACTTCATGACATTACTCCATTAGAAGTATGCTTCTCTTTCGAAGAGCGGAGGACACAAGATAGAAAGGCTTTATTCAAATCTTGTCATTTTCTTAAACGGTGGACTTCGAGCAAATGATATTTACTCCCGGATGTTAGTTCTTCGATGAAGACGAGGCTTTGATACCAATTGATAGGCTTGTATCACGCTCGAATTGATCTCCTAAAACCGTCAAGAGGGTTATTTTTTCTCTTTGATGAATTGGCTAAAACCTTTAAAAATAGTAGACAATTTACACGATGATTTAGAGTGGTTCGACTACCCAACCGAGTCTACATCTACTACCTTAGCACACCACTAAGGATTTTCCAAATCACTACTTTTTCTAAGCTCATGAGGAAACTTTTACAACCCTATCTTTTACTAACTAAGCTAGAACCACCCTAGTTTTTACTTAGGCTAAACTAGAACCTCTCCCTTTTACAAGTTAAAAAATGTAAACAATAAAACCTCACAAGGTGGGTGTTTACACAATTGAGCTCACAAGAAAAAGTGAAGGATAAAAACAATAAAAACACTCTTTACAAATATTTACAAGAGAAATGAAGAAAATAAAGACTTAAACTCAATTTCTCTTGAATATGAAGCCTGTATGTGATCTCTCTACATCTTCAAGTGTTCCAGCCTTCATTTTATAGCTAAGAATGAGCTTGTGGCCGCTTATGACCGTTAGGGGTAATTTGGAGCCGTTAGGGATATTTTTCAATCGTTGGAGGCAGCTTTGGGCAGTGGGTATCGGTACACGTGATAACTGTATCGATAACTGCATTTAAATTAGAAAACTAGCTGTTGCAGGCCGTTAGGCGTACTGATATGTGATACATCCTTATCAGTATGACACTAGGGGTATCGCTACGCTATGAAGCTTATCGGTACTAGAATTCCTCTCTAGAATTGTGGAAGCAAGCCCGTATCGGTATAGGCAAGGCCTATACCGGTACGACTATATGTTTTTGACCATTTTGAGTAATTAAACATGTATGCAATCAAAAACACTTTACAAAAACAATTTTACTTTGTTTTATCAAAATAATATCTTAACAAACCTAATCCTCAAGACAGGTTGTAGTGTGCTTGTTGATTGGCTTGCTTACCCAAATTCAGCCTTTTTCGTGTTTAGGTCGACAATTTTGGAGTGCCTGAGCATTGTTTCAGATCTGACTTGGTCCATCTGTGAGGTTTCTAGGGAAGCTAATGTTTCCGCTGATAAGCTGGCCAAATCTGGTATTTCTAGATCCTCTCCCTTTTGTTGGATGATCAATGCTTAAAGTGTGGAATATGTATTGAATTGGTGCGGTTTGGATGCTCTCCCGCTTTACCAATTGTGTGTGTTCGAACTTCGACATTTGTCTTGAGAATATTTTTTTAAATAGTTTAAAGGTGATTACAAGGTAGTATTTGTTCATATATATTCGTAACCCTTTGACAATGGACATACACCTTGTAGACAGAGCGATTTGTACATGTGTCTTCTAAGATGAACATTATCCGCTTTTCTATTGGACACTTGTTGGGTTCGCGTTGAGAATATTATTGTAACACTACTTAATCTAAAAAAATATTACAAAACATGATCGGATTAATATATGAAATATGTTCATACTTAGATTAAAATAAATATGGACACAACTTGCATATAATAAAATTTATAATTGAATACATTTAAAGAGAACCCACACAAAATTTGTACATAAAAAATCAAACTTTGAAACATAAAAGATATTAAAACCTTAATTTCACCATTAAATCAATCCTTCATTGATAATGTTATAAGAGGATTTTAGTAAATAATTACACCATCATAACATCAATAAATATTATATTATGAAGTCTATTCATTTATACTTTATACATTTAAATGTATATTTGTCTAAGAGTGATAAAAAAATTATGTGCGAACGAAATTTCCTAAACTATTTAAACAAAAAAACATAAGAGTAATAAATAAATAATATAGTAAATTTAATAAATTAAAATTTGATCGTTTAAAAAAGATAAACTATTTCAAGGCGATAGAAATTTGTTTTTCATGAGCAAATTTAATTTAGAGTGTAGAAGTTTAGTTTGAGGTGTAAGAATTTATATTTTAGAAATTGAATTTAGAGCTTAAGTTTAAATTTTAGGGTTTTTGGATTTAGAATTTAGGACTAAAATTTAGTGTTTATAGTTTACTAATCATTAAGATTTAAAGTTTATGGTTAGATATTTGAATTTTATATTGTGGGGTTTTAATAAAGATAGTCAAGTAAAAAAAAATACACTGAAATTGCATCAAATATTTACTCTTTTAATATTATTTGAATACTCCTAAGATGATTACAATGTAATATTTGTTTATACTTTTCTTAATCCTTTGATGTGTCACACACCTTACAAACAAAACTGATTGAACCCGAGTCTCTTAAGATGAATATTATCATTTTTTACTGGGACCACTCTTTTAAAATTTCTCCTAGTTGAATTGATTTTGAATTGCCTAACAGCACTAATTCAATCAATAGTTTAAACTAAACACTAATAGATGTTACATATTTGTTTAATTTGTTGACAGGGACAATACTTTAAAAAAAAGAAGTGGGACAGGTTCGTGCCTCAAATCATTTGATCTAATGACCATTTAAAATCTCATAAATTTAAATACTAAATAAATTAAATATAATCTATCAAATTTTAACTTTAAATATTTAATAACTTTTATACTTTTAAAGTTTAATAATTCCTCTAAATTTTTTACTTGTAAAGCTAAAAAAATGGGCAATAAAAGTTGCTGCAAAGTGCAATCATCGTTTATGGAGGCGTCAAAAGGGAAATGATTGGAGGGCCAAAATCAAAACTAAAAAGCTCATCATTTCCATCCAGATGATATTTTAATTTATTCATCGCCATTATATTTTTTTTAATAAAATTTTTATTTTTTGTTAGGTAATCTAACACTCTAGAAGGTGGGAAACTAGTTGTTTAATTAATTAATGTCTACAAGTTTTCATTAAAAATATTTAATTATTAATTTAAAAATCATTTTACATCTAATTTTATTTTATTACATTAAATACAAATATCTTCATTATTATTTTTTATAAATAGACGAAAACATTTTGTTATGGTTTCTAGATATCAACAAAAAAATATTAATTGATTAATTTGGTCATGATCGAAGTATTCACACACCATTGAAATTGTTGGAAATTAGGCCTTGTTTGATATGACATTAACTATGCATTTTTCTGCCGTTTTAACTCTGATTGGGCAAAATAGGCCCTTAAACTATTATTTTTAGTCACTTTAAGTCCCTAAACTATTTTTAGTCAACATAAGCACCTAAATTATATCATTTTTTTTCTTTTAGTCCCCAAAACTAGGGGTGTTCAAATCCAGGTACACGGGTATTCAGGTACCTGAAGTACCGGGTACTCGGATCTTCGGGTAGTAGAAAATGTGGCCCGATTCCCGACCCGGTTTTTGCGGGTACCCGAAAATTCGGGTATTTGGGTACCCGAATATAAAATATATTTTTTTAAATATAAAATATTTTATTAGTTTAATATAAAAATATAAAAAAAATATATTTATTAGTTTAATATAAAAATATGTATTTATTAAATATAAAAATATAAAAAAATCTTAGATTTTTATTAGTTTAATATAAAAATATGTAAATTGAATATAAAAATATTAATTTTAAATATATCCGGATACCCGGTTGTAATCGGGTACCCGAAAATTCTTAATTTTGTGACCTGAGCCCTACTCGAGAAGTGACGGGCCGGGTACCCGACCCGGGTAAAAAACAATTCTGGTTAAATACCCGGTTATTTATGTTCGGGTAATCGGGTCGGGTATTTTTGAACACCCACTCTCAAAACTATTAATTGGTCAAAAAATCTGTGATGTGTCAACATCTTATTAGTCGAAATAATTTTCTTTTGACTTAAATAACTACCAGGCTTAAAATGATCAGAAATGATAGTTTATGGGCTTATTTTGATATATGATATTTTAAAATTTAAAAAGAACATAAATATTTATATATGTTAGAAAAGCCTATAAAATAATATTTTTGTAATCATAGACTTAAAGTGACAAAAAATGATAGTTTAAGGGCTTATTTTGCCGAAATCATAGTTTAGGGGCTTAAAGTGGCCAAAATAATAGTTTAAGGGCATATTTTGCCCAAATCATAGTTTAAGGGCCAAAAGCAGAAAAAATACATAGCTTGAGGGATTTTTTTGTTTAAGCCAAAAAAATTCAATTAAATGATTTATTTTTCAACGCATTTAATAATAGATTTTGAAAAACGTATTTGAATTTTTCAAAAAAAAAAAGAGAAATAGACAATGACATGTTTATCATTTAATGTAATAAATAAATAATAATTTATATTTAAAAAAGCTAACAAAAATTTCGTAAGAAGAAAATATATTTCTACATTGAAGATATGCGCGGTTAAATAATTTCATTTTATTTGGAATACAATATAAAGGTAAAAATATAAAATTTTGACGTTCAACATTTATTATCATCAAACAATATATTTAATTAAACACTTAATTATCATTAAAATATTAAACATTTTTAAAATTAAATAAAAATTAATACTTAATTTTTCAACGTATAGTTTTTTTTTCAGGCTATCAGACAATTTCTCAGTTTTAAAAGTTGTCCAAATAAAAGAATGTAAATATATACATATATTAAACTTGTACCTAAATTTGGTGTCGCCAAATTCAGTGGCACTTTTTTAATATCAAATTCAGCAACACTAACTCCATTAAAAAGTATATAAATATCAAACTATAAAATAAACGATAAATACTTTTCAGTTTATATTGCTAATTTACTTTTTAAAGATAAATTATATATATTGTTTAAAATATATTTGTTAGTTTTGGTTTACAATTTATTTAATGGGTCCAAGGCCCACTAAATTTGTTCCTTCTAAAGATGTGTAGGCTCAAATTGTAGTCCAACAATTAACCGATAGGCCCATGATTTTGTAGAAAGGAAAACTAAACTTTAGTGGGCTTAGTGTTTTAGATGGTGAAATGCCTTGCTTTCTGACTCATTTACTGTAATAAATTAATAATAGATAAGATAAAATGTGGGTTTAGAAGATAAAATGTGGGTTTAGAAGATTTGAATATAATGATGATAATAAAAATAGATAAGATAAATAATTGAGTAAATAACGAGAAAAATTAAATATTAAATTTCTTAGCCTTAAACTTTGTTTTGTCCAAATTGCGATCAGCCATCAAAGTTAATTTTTCCTTCTAAATAGTAAGCTGGTTTACAGCCTACAGGAACAAACTCTTGTAGGTTGTAGCTAACTCCTCCTTGTTAACCGACTTCGAACCAACCTGAAAATTCATTTTCTTTTGTCAAATTGTCTAACCGTAGTAGTTGCGATTCAAAGACTACGACAACCTTGAGATCCACAAGAGCCCCACTCGAGTTAACAATGTCCTAACAACGAGTGTTTGTTCAAATCCGATTTTGTTTTCTATTGACGAACCGCCATTAAATTTGTTCACAGGAAACTGAATTACGACCAACCGAGCCTACTTCTAAACAACAAATCAAAACAATCTTCAAGCCAACGAGCTCTTTTAGTCTTTTTAATTTGAAGATGATTTAACTTTAAAAGGAATGATCATTTTTAAATTCCGTCTTATCTTTCGGATAATGTTAGTCAAATTTCGAAATTTGCTGGAACTAAACTTTGACAGTATCGTGCCTTAAGTAGTACCTATAACTCTCGCCATAACATTTGATAAGCTGTCAGATTCTATTTTCAGTTGTGGGTTTTGGACTAACACAACACTTTGTATACAATATTTATATGGTCGAAACTATAAAGAATTAATGGTCGAGTGATCTAAACAAACGAAACTAGAAAGTTTAATCATCAAAATAAAATTTTATAGTTAGATAACCAAAATAGAAACACGCTGAAAATTGAGTGACTAAACATATAGTTTATCCATATTGCTAAAAGGGAAATTTATGGTTTCATCACGCTTAACCCCTGTTTGATGGATGGGTCCACCCATGTGAGGCTCATATATACTTTGGGATATATCTCTCAGACAATACAATACTATGAGTGTTAAGTCTTGTTAAAGAAAGGTTAATTTATGGTCTTTCACAATATGAAAATGTTTGTCCCCTTCAATTAGATTCCAATCTTGAATCCAAATCCACGGCAAATAACGAGATTTTTACTTTCTTGACCATCATAAGATAGAGCTTGATGAGTAGAACAACTTTGTAGTTGAGGAGATTACCTGAAAATTGAGTTTCGGGGCTTGAATCAAGCTTGGAAAATTTCTCCCCTTTTTTCCTCTAATTTTATATAAATTTAGAAGATGAAGAAGACTTCATCTTTTGGCCTTTAACTTTTTTTCTCTACAATTATGCCACTTGTAAATATAAATAAATTTTAAATTCATTTAAATAGTGAAATTACTAAAATGCCCTTTTAATCTAATGATTGAGATTGATCTTATCATCAATTAAGGGCCAAGATTAAATCTCCCATTTCTGTCTTCCAAAAATGCCCTTGTAATTTTTTAAATATTTCAAAATTGACATTGGGGCCAAATGACCAATTTACCCTCTAACTAATTTGTATTTACTAGTTTGCCATTCTTGTAAAAATTCAACTAAAGCTAGTTGGAATCCAACCAACTATAATAAAATATTCATAAAATAGTATTTTATGATTTTTCCATGGCTTTTGGATCAGTCTCTTATTTTCCATTCGATCTGATATACAGATATTCATTAAATACTTCTACTGCAATTTTACCTTTTTCGAGCTATTGGATTTATTCAAAAAATTCTATATTTCCATATTCGGGAAATCTACACTCTCATCTCATAAAAAAATTCCTTTCCCAATGAGTTAAACTGAATTTTCCTAACTCAGTCTATTATTCCGATAATTATCGAAAATCTTTATAGAATAAAATTTCTCTTAGAAATCCTCTATTGATAATCCATACAAATATTCTCTACTCTTACTTAGTCCAAAATATCGATCAGAAACACTTTTATGGGACCTTCCCGGAGGTCATCCATCCTAATATTTCCCTAGCCTGAGCACACTTAACAATTTTATTCAATCCAAATTTAGTACCTTTTACTGCATCTTAATTCTTAAAACTGATATCAAGGTACTTATTTCGATCCAATTCACTCTTATACTGAATAAAATTACTTATTGGGGAAATTTACACTTTAGTCCCCAAACTTTTCCAAAGTTTATACTTTTATCCCCAAAACTTTTAAAATTTACAATTTGGTCACTAGCCAAAATTTGGGATATTACAAAAACTATCAGTCAACTGACAGTAAATGGCTTGAAATGACGTGACAAACCTATATGACAGTGCACGCTGATATATGAAGTATCATATAGACAAATATGTTGACTTGAAAAAATATTACATCAGTCAAAAATAATTTTATAAAATTATATAAAATATAAAATAATTTTTTCTACTAACTTATCATTCTGTCAAGTCATTTCAAACTGTTTACTATAGGTTTTCAAACAATTTTCATCCGCAGAGGGGTCATTTTGACCTAAAATAAAACGTTGAGAGTTAAATTGCTTCAAAAAAAGAATAGATGCAAAAATGACTATTTAGTCGAACGTTGAAAATATTTTTTGATTTTATGCCTATTCATTAATGGTATATCTGCTCCTAAATCAAAATATCTATCTAACTAATAAGAAAGGAAAACATTTAATTAACAATTAGCAATGTACAATGTCTCCTCTACAATCCCTGTTGATCGACTTGATTTAATTTTTGAGTTGGTTCAAATTATTTATTTGAGATTATTTAATTTGATTAACTCAACATTTATTTTTTTGGGTCAAATCTTGTTTAATTTACCTCTAATATGGATCACAAACATCTCAATAACTACTTTCTGATACTGGTTATGCACCTAGGTGATAAATAGATTAAGTGAAATCTTAAAAGAGAGATGTGGTTGGTTTTTTAACTCGTCTTTTAGCGATTACCGATATAATTGTCCTTAACGATGATTATGAAGTTATTTATAGTTGAATCCTTGCAAAATAAGTCAACGAGCTAAGAAAAAAAAACCATTCGGTGAAGGTCTTACGGAAGAATCATAGTACCAAGGAAGTCAAATGGGAAGCAAAGGCTCTGTTTTTTAGTTGCGTTCTGCAACCTAAACGAGCGTTGATCCTAAATTTTCTCGCCAAACAAGAAGGGGTTTAGTCTCCAACGATTGTTTGCCTAGCAAATTTTCGCCCCAAACAGCCGTAAAGGCTACAATGAAGCTTCAATACCCATATTTATTTGATTTAAGTAAATTTTGAGGATGATTTTTTTAAGAGTGGGAGTAGTAACACCCAAAATCTTGGAGTTAAGGTTCGTGTTTTGATCCAAGCCATAATGAATCAAGTGGTGGGATTGATTAGTATTGACGGATTACATATAGATTAACATTGAAGGTATATGAGGGTCAAATTGAGGTACAAATCTAATGTTCTGCTAAGCCTTAAAGTTTAGGGTACTTGAAGTGCAATTCACCCATTTGTAAAAACATGTGTTACTCACCAAGTGGTCCCAATTTGTTTGGACGTTGGGTTTTAAGGGACATTGAATTGAACATTTCAATGCTCATTCCATCATCTTCATCTTTTATCGTCTTCACCATTTCTTCCCCCCCCCCCCCTCTTTTTCTCTTCAACAAGGATAAAGCTTTAAGTTAAAAGTGTGAATTTGTAAAGGTAAATTTGTGTAGTGTTCTTTACCCGAATAAAAATAAGACAACTTTCTACCGAAAATTACAAACTGTTTTTTATTTTTAAACAATTTCTACCTAGGAAAAGGGGAAAGAAAATTTTTCTCCTAATAGATTTTGAACCCACAACTTAAGGGAGAGGGAAAGTTGTCAACTGAGAGCTTTAACCATTTTGCTCTTAATGTTTTATGTTATTCTTGTCTCTTTCTCGTTCATTTAGATAATGTTATTTGAATATGGATCATCAATGGAGAACAAATCACCTTGTAACACTGAGAGTGCTCCTTAGGTCCAAAATCATAGGATGATAAAATTATTTTACTTGGACTAATTTTAAGTATTTAATTGGGCAGTCACATCTGAGTAATCTCTAGGAAATATAAAATGGACTATGCATATAATTATTCCACTTTTCACAATACAATATTATTAATGATTTAGTAGTCAGTTCCCATGCAATTCCTGGGGCATATATAGTTTAGGATTGTTGAAACAAAAGCTTCTTTTCAGAAACCAACTAACCAAAATCCAATCATATCATATCATATAATATAATTTGGAATAATCCATTAAATACATTTGTTTTCTACCTTTGGTTTAATATAAAATTGGTAGTGTTCCTATCTATTATTCAAAAAGTTGGTGTGGAAAAACAACATGCATATCCCTAGCAAGACAAATTCTAGAAAGGAAATCAAACTTTAGAACAAAAAAAATCTTAAATATGGAAATTGAAATCATTAGTTACCTTTTTTTTTTAAATATTTTTAGCATGGTTTGGTTAAACTGATGGTGCTATCGTTAGTTGTATCGGTGAGATAAAATATTGGTTTTATCTCTATTTTTTTCAACTTGAGACTATTATTAATGTTATTTTTTAATAATATTATTAATATTATTTATAAGTATAAATTACTAACACTATAAAAGTTTTATTTATCAACTGAGTTTTTTTTACAGTGTTATGATTTTAGAGTAAAATGTAATATTCGTATTAGAAGAACAATGTTAAATTTATACAAAAAATTAAATAATTTGAATAAATTCAAATTTCATAAATTTATTTGGACTTAAAATTTTTTAAAGAATAAATACAAATTGATTGTTTACGCAAATCGAATTTAACCCGCGCCTATGTGCCTTGCCGAAGAAGCATTTCATTATAAAACTCTCGATACAAGCAATGATTTAAATCAGTCTGTCTTAGGTTATCCCACGAATAGATGTTTCATTTTTATGGGTTTTAAGAATCAGATATGCAGCTTAGGTTGTCGTGTGGGTTGTCTGGCTGTAACCAAGTGGACCACCGTGGGTGGCACCAACAACAAATGTTACTATTTTAGAACTGTAATGGGCAAAGTTTAGTCAATTCATGAACTGAGGCGACGGATAGTGATGGTAAGTTGGCAGGCCTCAAACTGTTCAAATGAACCCCCCCCCCCCTTTTGTTTTTTTTAATATTGTTTTTGTTCGGCTTAAATGAAAAATAGGTGCTTAAATTATATCATTTTTTAATTTTAGGTGTCTAAAGTATTTTTTTTTAAAATAGGTGTCTAAAGTTTTCAAAGTTATAATTTTAGGTGTGACAAGTTAACTTTCCGTTAATTTTTTTAATATATATATTTTTTATTTTATTTTATAAACTTATTTAAAAAACCCTAAATTTCTAAAATTTACAAAATTGCCCTTAAATTCGAAATTCCTAACTCACCAAAACTCAAACCACATCCTTCGCTAGACTACCAAGGTCGTTTACTCTATCATCCCATCAACGAAAAATAGACCAAAGTCGTGCAAAACACCGAACGAATGCCGAAACATTCAAAATTTCATTCGAACGATTTGCAACGAGCGTCGGTTGAAAGATGACGATTCGTGTATGGGTGTTTGGGAGAGGAGAGGACGCTCCATTCCGTCGCCGAAATCGTGGCCAACGGCGGCGGGAGCGGCCGAATTGAGGGATTTAGGAATTTAGGGCTTTTTTGGAATTTTAGAAATTTGGGGGCTTCTTTTGAAATTTTTAATTTTTTTATTTAAAAAAATAATTAAAAATAAAAAAATAAAACTTGCCACGTGTCACATTATAATTGGCTACCAAGATTTTTTTAACGGCAGTTAACCCGAAGGCACCTAAAATTATAATTTTGGAAATTTTAAGCACCTATTTTTATAAAATTATACTTTAGGCACCTAAAGTTCAAAAATAATATACTTTAGGCACCTATTTTTCATTTAAGCGTTTTTGTTTTTACATGTACCTTTGTTTTTCCTTTTGGTAAAAGAGCAAGAATTAATGTGCAAATCATAATGACTCCAACAATTTTAAAATTTAACAATTTCTGATTGTTAATTTATTATCACTATCCGTATATAGTAAAAAAAAAGGGTTGTCTCAAAGTTTTATATATAGGTTATGATTCAATTACACACAACATAAAACTATGAGTTTTACATATTTTCTAAATCGTTAGATGGATAAAATAAATTATTAAAATTAACTCTTTATTTTTTGTTCAAAGTGATATAATCTTCACTTATTCTACTGTTAACCTTAGCAATTCATTTTACCCATTCAACGATTCAAAAAAATGTAAAACTTTTTTTAAGATAAAAAAGTGTAAAACTTAAAGTCTTGCATTGTGTAAACTGGTCTTAATCTTATCTATCTATATATATGTGGACACAACATTTATTCTCCAACTTTTATCTTATGCCAAGATTTAAGACCGATTAATTAATGTATTTATTACAATTAATTATGTTGGGATTAAGGAAAAGCATATTTTGATTCTTCAATCTTCCATTCTATTCCAGGAAAGAAAGTTACAGCTTAAAAGCAATGGACCTTAACACTCTGATAATAATATTATGGGATTGGATTAAACTGCAACCACAGCCTTCTTCCATTTCCCATCTCAACAAAAACGGCCAAACTGCAAAGCCTTACAGACAAGGAATGGAGAACCGAAACAGACATACCGAGAGACAGACAGACCATAAACAACATGACTGGTCCCCTACTAAACTTATATAATTAACAAAATACATAGCGTTTTCTTAAGAAGAAGAATTATTATATCTCTTCTCCAGCTCTCTTCGCCTGTTTGCAAACACTTCTCCGTGACTCATTATCCAAAACCTTTCTATTTCTTCAGCTTTCCGGCCGGGGACCCTTCCGGCAATCAATCCCCACCTGAGCATAAACGAATCAATCAGCCAACCATAGTCGATAAAATCATTAGTGCTGCGTATGTGTTACGGTAATTAAAGAGATGTCTAAATGAGGTACATAGATTTTACTATATCTATATAGTTGCAGTAATGTCACATTTGTTATGGAAATTAAAGAGATGTCTAAATGAGGCAGCCTTACTTGTCCCCGACGAGTTTATGCATTCTATAAATTAGATCTTCTTCTTGTTCAGACATGTTTATGAACTCCCATTCAATGCTGCTCACCTCTGTCATAAAAACACAACCTTAAACCACCGGAAAACAAGACAAGAATTCAAAGCAACCACAATAGAAGAATAAAGTTGTATTGGAGTGCTTTGTCAAAAAAAAAGGTGTATTGGAGTGTACCTTCAGAACAGCAGCTATTGGTCTTGGCTTGCTTCTGGTGGGGTTTGTCCATTTCTGTTAGCCCTTGGTTTAAAGAGCAATAGAACTTGTGAGGTTTAATGGAAATGGTAAGAGGATTGGATTGGCAATTAATAGTTTCCTTTCAGGGGGGGCTTTATAATATAAAAATTCAATGGGGGTTTGAATGATCCCATTGGGGGAACAAAAGCTAGGAACGACAGGTCCTACCAAACAAACAAATGGAGATGGGTTGACTTGTAGTTGTCCCTGTTAAAGCAATAAGCAACCCAGAAACAGGTCTAAGTTTGTCTTTTGTTTCATGGCATGGCACTAAGCAGCTAAGATTGCATTGGCATGGCTGCACTGGCAGCACTGCCATTTTATCTTCCCTCTACAACCAGTTTTCGTACTGCTTATGTGAATTAATTGGGACAGTTTTCATACTGCTTTCGTGACATTATTGCTATCTAATGTTTACATAATTTCGTTTCCTAAAATTATTTTCAAAATTTTTAACCAAACATATATTCTTCTGCGTGTTCTTTTTTCATGATTCCCAAAACCATTCGGAGCCTAAATGTATAGAATCCAATTCAAAATGAAGAATAAATAAATAAAAACAAAAAATAGCCTATGAATGTGATGATTTACTACAGTTTTTGGGAATGAATTATATTAGGATCATTTTAAAAGCTAAGATCTTTAGGCACCAATTAAATACCATTATTACCAAATTATCAATTTCGACAGACATCAAAGTATTATCATGCACACTCAATCCTTTACTAACACAATTTTAAGTTCAATTAAATTTAATTAATTCGATTTCATTTTAAACGGTTTTTTAGTTATTGAGATTACATTTTCAGCCGATTATTAATTTTTAAATTTTCAGATCGACATGATTGAAAAAAACCTAACATATATATAATATTTTAAATATATTTATAAAATATAATAAATTAAGTCGATTAAATCGGTAAATATTTTATGATTTATATCCAATACACTGGCAGTAGAAACTTTTAGTTTTACAAGTGCCTTAGTTTTATAGTTTAGGAACTCAGTTTAGGGTGTAGGGTGTAGGGTTTAGGGGTTTAGAATTTATGGGTAATAGTTAGAATTTATGGGTAAAGGTTAGGATTAGATGTTAGGGTTTAAGTTTTAGGGTTATATGTTGAGGATCTAGGTTTCAACCTATAAATCCTAAATTATAACCTTAAACCTTAAATTCTATTCACAATCACTAAATTCTAACCTACTACACCTAAACCCTACACCCTCAATCGAATCTCTAAACCCTAAAACTAAGGCGCTTGTGGAAACCAAAAGTTTCTACCGTCAGTGTAGCAAATAATTATCCTTTATATTATACTATATTTTATTAATAAAATATATATATTTAGATGAACTGATTAATCAATCAATCCAACGGGAGAAAAGAACGATTAGTGTCCATGGGCAAAGGGCCCCAAACCCCCCACACATCTGTAAATGATATGGATAGGGCTAAAAGTGATTTACCTTTCTAAAGGTCAAATTTAATTTAAAAAAAATAAAGGTCAAATTGACAAAAAAATATAAAGATTGAAGACTAAATTTATCATTATACCTTTAAAAATAAAAAATAAAACGATTGGAGTATGCCACGTGACATTATATTAGAGTATCACATCATCAAAAGAACTAAAATAAAAAAGTTATCAAATTTAGGGACTAAATTAAAAGAAGTGTCAAATATAGGGATTAAAAAGTTGGTTAATCCCTTTGAATGAGTTTATGGACCTTGGGGTGGCAGCTTTGGCAAGCCTTACTGACTTTATGAAGCCTTTTTTCTCAACTTTTACCTCTTCCTCGACAAATACATCCAACCCTAGCTAACTTACACTTCCCACCGGTACCAGTAATTCAATATATGCATACAAACATTCACCTTCGACAATTAACAGCTAACTTCTTTGTACTGAGAACTGAACATCCACAAAATGAGGGTGGTATTTGCAGGCATAGCAAATGTCAATTCCAAGTCAGAAAAATGATGACCAATAGCTATTTGAAAGAACAAGCACAACTAACACGGGTAACAACATTCTTAGATGCCAGCCAATGTCTGAAATTTGTTCAAGCCAGACAGAACTGCTCCCACCAACTGTTGCTGAATGCAGAGCTATAGTGCTGTTTTGTGCCATTCTTGACCCAAAACAAATTCCTGTACACACCCACCTGTGAGACTGTTTTTGTTAGGCTTTGTAGGAAATATTGAGAGCAATCGTATGGATTTTGCGGTTGTAAGTGGATATGGATAGGTTTTTCTTGTTGCAACAACTCGGTTGCAAATCTGGTTACAAATTGCGTTGCGTCTACCAATTTTACAAACTAAACTGTGACTGACTCAATTATCAGACTAAAATAAACTTTTAAGGATAGTTCAATAACTAGATAATATCTTATCTAATAAAATTAGGTTTGGGAAGACTTTTAGTTCTTGATTTATTTTTGGTGTTCTATTTAAGAGAAAAAAAATGATGTTATACTGGATATTTAATATTACATTTAAGTCTCAACTTGACTTGATCCATTCACAACGTCAAAATTTAAAGTAAGAATGTTGTTCCAGAGACTTTCATCTCGTTAAACCATGGTTTTAAGGGGTGATTTTACCCCTGTAATAATCTCGAATCAGCAAAGTTGTCTCTCTTTTTTATTCGCATCAATTTAACCTCATAATCTTTCAAAATCAACAATGTTGCCCTCCTTTTTAATTTCATCAATTTAGCCATCAACAACTGAATTGTATCAATTTCAACCTTCAATTATCGTTGACTGGCAGAACCATTAAATTTTGTGTATGTTTCTATTATCTGCTTCCATGTCGATTGTTATCACCAATTGTATTTTTATTTCGATGATGACGAGTCAGTTTTGATGATGTGAACTACGAATGAAGAGTTTTAGAATTATTTATTTATTTTAAATTGCAATTTTTTAAAAAAAATCACGTCAATTGTTCCGTCATGTCATTAAAATTGGCTCGTCACTATCTTATTGGAGTGCATTAATTTATTAAAGAAAATGACATATAAGATGCTAACTTAGACAATATTAATTATTTAACAACAAAGCGGATGACATGACAAAAGGTTGTCAGTGATAACAATTTTATTAGTTAACGACAATCAAATGGTGATATTGATATAATTGAAGATTTTAAAAGCTAAACTGATGAAATTGAAAAGGAGAGACAACATACAAAGTTTGAATTTAGGGAGGTGGAGAAGGTGGACCAGTTGTGGAGGATTCAAACGATGTATCCCTTGGGGCGGAGAGTTGCAGGTAATATGGTGATCGGAGTTAAGAAGATGAGAGTAGGAGAGAGATACAACCCTCTTAGTTTAGTCTTATCTAAATGCATTGCGTACACCCCATGTCTCTCTCTCATCGGAAATCTAGGTATTTACATCCCCTTAGCACTGTATGTGATTGGAGAGTGCTAGCCCCTCAATTTAGTCTTATCTAGATTCATTGCGTACACCCCATGCCCCTCTCTCATCGGGGATCTGGGTATTTATAGCCCCTTAACATTGTATGTGATTGGATAGTGCTAGACCCAATCACAGCCTATGGATGGATCGATAGAGCTAGACTTAATTTACAAGTGTTAGACTTTGCATGGACGTGGATGTCGAGCAATAGCATTTGGTTGTACCTGTTCTTAAGACGGCGTGATGGTTTCAGAAGATTTACCTCTAAAAGAATTGTTGTTGTGGATTACATTCGAAGTCTGCCAAATATAAAGATGAAGGTACTAAGGAATATTTTCGGATGCGGAGGGGACGATTTTAGGTGTAACAAATATCTATAATAAATTTATCTTTTCAAACTATGACTTCATTATTATACTTTCTTGTGTATCTTTGTCCGAGGTAAATGTAATATTATTAAATTAGTATCTTATGTATAGATAATATATAATTTTAAACATAACTAAACATAACTGCGTTGCTTCTTACATCATGGAGGTTCGAAGGTCAAATATTTACCTACATTCAAGTCACTTAGCTGAAATCATGACCCTGGTGTATTCAATACAAATGCTACTTACAAAAGAACAACTATGCTTCCATTTTGAGAACAGTTAAATTCCTTAAGCAATGTCATGATTCGAATTTTAAGTTGTGAATGGAGAAAACTGGATTGAGAGGGTTGGTCTCCATAACGAGCCTCGGCAAAAAAAATCATATGGAACATCAATTCCTTCTTTTTGATAATGCCTGCAGAAGCCCATTTTTCTTGTTTGGCAAGTCACAGGGAGAATTCAATGGCAGATAATTGTAATATTTCTGAGTAAAAGTTATAATTCGACCATAACTGTTATAACTGTGGTCTGGTATCTGCATAAAATAAATAAGCACCAGATAAAGAGAGAGGACTTACTACTCTGATGAAGCTGGCCGCAGGAATGAGTGGTTTCAAAGTCTGCTGGTACTTCCGAACCTCTTTAAGAGCGCGAGTTCCCGGTCTAAAATGATGAGGCTTCTTCGTTGTTCCTTGAGCTTTTTAACAATAATAAAACAGAACATTCCGTTTTCGTTAACAACATGAAATTTTGTTACCAGATCTCAGAAAACTCACACGGCTTAGCCCGCCAGTTTTTTCTTTGGTCCTTCGAGCATGAGCCTTGAGAAACAGAAAATGCTTAAAAATTCGTACACAATTATAAATGGGATTTTGACCATAAGTCGCAAGAAATCAAATTTCATACACCTTGAGCCAACTGGTAACAAACTTGCTTATAAATGTCTTATGTACATTAGGGAATGGGTTCAAGTTCCATCACCCATGCCTACGTGCTCAGACATTTGAAACATTCCCGAACCATCATTTTCTGAACTAGAATCAAATGATAAAATTCATTTAAAAACAATATCGATGTCGAGACTCAGATGTTAAAAAAAACATAACAGATTTGATATATGGATTAACAATAGGAGATGCCTGTCTGTTGTCAGTTTCCCCCCTTCATTTGCTCTGTAAGATAAGACAGGCTTAAATGTGGCACTAAGAAAAATAACAAATGAATAAAATCTGTGATTATTATGGTAACTACTTCTCGAGAAATTATTAGATCGATCCGGCTCATCAAGTTATCTATGGTCTATCCAATAACACTGAAACTTCTAAGTAATTACTCACTCTCTTAATTACATGTAAAAAAGAGGTGAAGATTTGTAAGTAAAATAAAAACTGCAAAATTAAAATATTAGCACAGACGGGAAAAAGTAAAAACAAAAAACAGTAAAATAATGAATTGTGTCGTGATATAACCACTGCCTTAAAAACAAATTTACCTCGATGTGTGTAATCTCTGCAACCGGCTTTTGTCTCCAAAACTAACACGGTCTCTTTAAATATTCGTATACACAAATATCGAAATGAACAAAAGTAGTGCTGCTCTTCTCTTAGCACGGATAGATAGTAAATGGAAAATTGTTTTCAGAGTGTTATAAACTGAATTGTTTTTAGATAATTTGAAAAGCAGAAATGTACAGCTATTTATAGAAATAGTTTAGGGTTAAAATCGTCTGAAGAAAAATCTGTAATAAAAAATTATTTTAATTTCAGAAAAAAATGCTAATTAAACAGCAATTAACAGCTGTAATAACACTGCTGTAATTGACTGTACCTAGCCAAAAAATATTCAGATACATCCTACAGGCAACCGTACTTTGCTGTAATACAACGCACCTGTAACAGTTGAATTCAATCAGCCTGCTGTCAATTACAACAATTAAGTAGTGGAAATTATGTTGTTAATGATAGCAAAATAAAAACATTCTGTTTCAAAATCATTTGTTAAATCTATAAAATCTGAGGAAGAAATCTTTTACAGTTTTAAAAAACTCGAAGTAATTCTTATGAATGTTTTCCAAAAAAAATAGAAGGTGCAGACATGTTACTGCGATCGCGATCGACCAGTGATGGCAACGCATGCGCGAAGGGTCTTTGTCGTAAGGGGTTTTCTCCTCCCTCCGAAAATATTATAAAAATAGTAATTTTTACGATACCAAAGAAAATGTCACCCAGAGATTGAGATGACGCTTCCAACAAAATGTCATAAGTTTTAAAATAGAAAAATAGATGGAAAATATGAAAAATGAATGGAGTCGCCATCGACCACTTTGGTAGGCCGGACACCGTTAAAAGGTAACAAGAGATTCAAAATTTTGGGTTTGAGAGTCGGTTACGCGTGGGGAAGGATTAGCACCCTCACAACGCCCAAAATTGGTACCACGTTGATTGAGTGTTGTCTTTGCAAGAAAACAAAAATTTGATTTTTAATTTAAATTTTAATCTCAAACAAAAGAAAAAAAAAATGTCTAATAAGAATATTTCCTTATTTACGAAACCGAGGAAAATGACACATGAATGAGTCATGATGTCACTTTCTAGCCGATATACGAAATAAAGTGAAAAATATTCCCTTAAATGAACCGAGTTTAGAAAAATATATCGAAATGAGATACACAAAAAATATATAAATATGATAATATATATTATATAGTCAAAATAATATATAAAATATGATACACATATATTATATAATAAAAATAATAATAAATAAAAATGATAATAATAAAAATATATATTTTATAATATGCTAAGTAAAATATATAATATATCGTATTTAATATTATACACATAATAATATACTATAATATAATAATATACACACATATATATATAAATAAATAAATAAATAGGTACTAAAATATATATATAAGTAATAGTACTAAACATAAAAATAATATTAAATATAAAAATAATATACATATAATATACTATAAATATAATATAAATACTATATATAATAATAATATACACAAGACCTAATATGTAATAAAGAAGTAAAATACATATAATAATAATAATAATATGACAATAATACATATACTATATATCTACATATTATATATAAATGGTTATACACACACACACATATATATATATATATATATATAAATACGACCATGTATACATATATAAACTATATTATACTTATTATAACATACTATATTAAAAATAATAATAATATATATAAAAAAGAGAAAATGACTAAAATGAAAAAAAGAAACTTAAAAAAACTAAAAAGGACAAAAATAAAAGACATTCGAAAATTACAAGGACCAATAAAGGAATTTGAGCAAGCGGCAATCTCGTTTTGAAAATAAATTTGGGGTAGAGGGACTTCTCATGTAATTACACCATTAAAAACTAGATTAAATTAATTTAGGGACCAAAATAAAAAAAATAAACACCTTGTAGGGACCTATATAGAGATTAACCCATGCGGCAGACCACTTTTAAAATAAGGAATGGGAAGGAAGGGTTAAGTGGGTAATTTACCCTAAAAGTTACTCTACTATATAAGTTAAAAATTAAAGAAAAATAGGGATTAAACCCATTTGTTTCAGATTTTAAAAAAAAATCTCTCCATATACTCTCCCCTTCTTACGGCTGAGCGTGGCTGCCGGCTCCCCACGTCGCCTTTGATCGCCAGTCGCCGGTGGTGGCGCCGGCGGCTGAAAGTAGAAAAGTCGGTGACTTTTCGATCCCCTTCGATGCGTTGAGTCCGAATCCGAGGCCGGATTTTCAAAAAGAAACCCCTATTTGCGTAGATCTAAAAAACAAGGTACGAAATTTTTACCTTTTCAATGAATTTTGGATTTTTTTGCTTTTTGTGTGTTCGAATATATATATATATATTTGGATCTAATTAACCTCTTTTTTATTTCATTTGAACTCCTCCATTTTTTATTCGAATCTAAATCGAAAAATCCTCCATTTTTACATGCACTTTTAATGGGTTTTATACCCATATTGGTACATGCACGAATAATAAAAATACTACAACTTGTTCTGTTTTTCTTGCATGTTTCGGCGGTAGCCGGTAGGTTGGGCGGTGGCCGCCGCGCGTGTCGGTCACGCGCTGCATTGATGGTGATAGAGGGCGGCGGCTGAGCAGTGTAGAGGGGTTTAGGTTTTGGTTAAAATTAGATTTAGGGTTAGTTGGGTAATTTGGGCTTAGGATATTAGGGTATTTTTGTAAAATGGGTTCATTGGGTACCACATTGGGTTTGTATCTGAAATGGGTTACCAGATTAGGTTATTGGGTTTGAATAATAAAGGGATTGGGCTCAAGTCTAGACCAAAAAATGGTTACTACAGCTGCCCCTATTTGCGCATTGATGTGTAAAAGGAATAAAGCAAAGACAAAAGATTAACCATTTTTGTCCGCCGGTTAAGGTTCCTTTCTTCGGCCACAGCGCCACCGCTTCTTCACGGGCTTCTCTTGATCTTCTTTGTCGCTCTTCAAAATGGAGGGTTAGTTGGGGAATACAAAAATTTGAGGTGATCCATTAGAGGAGACAAAAAGGGCTCGGCTTGCTATGACTCTGACGACAATGCAATGCCTGAAGAAAATTTAACCTAGCTGCAACACTGATGAAAAGGCAAGGTCTACAAAATTTGATCCAGCAGCAATACTGACGAAGACACATGATCGATCGATGAAGATTTGGTCCAGCTACAACACCAACGGGGAGGCAGAACCGAAAGTTGGTAAATTTTGATGCAGAGCTTCTTTTTCATTTTTCCCAAATGCACAGAGATCAACGGTTTTGAGTTACATTTACTAGTAGCCGTTTGCTTCGGGCTAGTTATACCATTCACCTGGGTACAATCAGTTTGTACCAATCGTGACATTGGATTTTTCAAAAGATTTATTTTCCTTCGACCATTCGTGAAAATGGATTTTCGATGGACATTTGAATTATCCATTGCCTTAAACTTTACCGTGTTTAAGCACGTTGTGCCAACATTCCTATCGGACTTGTTAAAAAAGCTTTGGATCCAGCTACAACACTGACGAAGAGGCAGGATCGAAAGTTGGTAAATTTTGATGTTTGATCCAGCTACGACTTTGACGAAGAGATATGATCTGAAAGAGTAAATTTGGCCTAGCTACAACACCTGACGAAGAGGCAGGACTAAAAAAGGTATGGTTTGACAAAGCTACAACACCTGACGAAGAGGCAAGGTTTGAAGTTAATGGGGTTGATCCAGCTACAACACCGACGAAGAGGCAGGATTGAAAGTCAGTAGATTTGGTCCAGCTATAGCACCGACAAAGAGGCAAGACCAGAAGTCCATAGGGTTGATCCAGCTACAACACCGACGAAGAGGCAGAATCGGAAGTCAGTAAATTTTAGTCTAGCTACAACACCGACGAAGAGGCAAGACCTAAAGTCAGTAAAGGCTTGACCCAGCTACAGCACCAACGAAGAGGCAGGGTCTGAAGTCAATAGGGTTGATCCAGCTACAACACCGACGAAGAGGCAGGATCGGAAGTTAGTAAATTTTGGTCAAGCTACAACACTGACGAAGAGGCAAGACCTGAAGTCAGTAAGGTTTGACCCAGCTACTGCACCGACGAAGAGGCAGGGTCTGAAGTCAGTAAATTTTGGTCCAGCTACAACACCCGACGAAAAGGCAAGACCAGGATTCGACCGAGCTACAACACCGACGAATAGGCACGGTCTAAAGGTGAAAGTTTTGATCCAACTACAACACCGACGAAGAGGTAGGATCGGAATTTGGCATATTTGTGCAGTTATTCTATCAACGGAAGGACATAATTAGATTTCAATAACTTGGATTCTACCGCACCATCAAAGGAGAAGCAGAATTGAATAACAGCAGCTCAAACCTCACTATATCATCAACGGAGGAACAGGAACGAACGGCAACTTGGACCTTACTACGCCCTCAACGGTAGAGTAAGAACGAATCTTGAACCTAGCCACACCATCAACGGAGGGACGAGATCGAATAAATTGGACTCTACCACACCATCAACGGAGAAGCAAAATCCAGATAACGGCACCTCAAACCTTACTATACCATCAACGGAAGAGCATGAATGAACAACAACTTGGACCTTACTATGCCCTCAACGGCGGAGTAAGAACGAATGGCAACGTAAACCCAGCCACACCATCAACGGAAGGATTGGATCGAGTAACTTGGATTCTACTACACGATCAACGGAGAAGCAGAACCTAGATCTTAGCAACTCAAACCTTACTACACCATCAACGGAAGAGCATGAATAAACAGCAACTTGGACCTTACTACGCCCTCAAAGACGAAGTAAGAAGGATCAATAACTTGAGCCCAGCCACACCATTAACGGAAGGACGTGATCAGGAACTTAGACCTGGCTATACAATCAACGGATGACCATATCAAATGAAAGCAACTTGGCCCCACCACTCCATCAACGCAAGGGGCGGATCAAACAGCTGCGACTTGTACTTAACCTCTCTATCAACACAAGAGGCAGGATTGAATTTCTGCAATTTGAACCTTTTTACACCATCAACGGAGGAACAAGACCGGATGAAAGCAACTTAAACCCACCATTCTATCAACGCAAGGAGCGGATCGAACAGCTGCACTTGTACTCAACCTCTCCATCAACACATGAGGTGAGATTAGATATATGCAATTTGAACCTTGTTACGCCATCAATGGAGGAACAAGATCAGATGAGAGCAACTTGGACCTGTATACACCATCAACGGAACAACCAGATCGGATAATGATAATTTAGACCTAACCACTCCATCAACGGAGGGGTAGGATCGGAGGTCAAGCCTTGATTTTTTTTTCTTGATTATTTTCTTTTTAGATTTTTTATTTTTGATTTTTTTGAATTTTTCTATTTTTGGATTTGATTTTTCTTTTTCTTCTTCTTCTTCTTCTTCTTCTTCTTTTTGCTTTTTTAGCTACAACTACACAAAAGATACAATATCTGAGGAAAAAGTTTAGTCTAGCTGCGACACCGACGAAGAAGCGAGACCTAGATCGGTTTTGATCTGATGCACCACTGACGGAGAGACAACATATGAACTAAGTTGGTTTACCACCACTGACGGAGGCATAACCCACAAAATACTTGATTTGCTACGCCACCGACGGAGAAGCGAGATCTGGACAAAATTTTGATCCGATACACCACTACAGAGAGACAAGATCAAGAAAAAGCAGGATATGTTACATCACTAGCGCAGAGTCGAAATCCAGAGAGAACTTTAATCTGTTGCCATCAATGGTAGCATGAGATCTGTAAATGAAGAAGAACATTAATTAGTAAATGTTTAAAATTTTATGATTGAGCTGGAGTTTGAGCTTTTCGGCATATTTGGTCTTCTTCGGGACTAGAGGTTGATCATCGTGTTGTTGCCCCCGTGATTGAGGTCCTCCGGTCTCCTTAGACTTGTTTATGTGTCCCAGCCAAAAAATGAATGCATGATGGATGTCCCTAACTTTATGCCTAATGCAAGTTTAATCTATATGCATGATAACTCGTATGAATGTATGTTGTATGCAATTGATGCTAAATGATCTTAATGAATGTGTGAATGATTTTTGTTGCCCCTCGAAAGGATTCCCCTGACTTCATGTTAGTCGAATTGAGTTCTTGAACTTGTTTCATGGAGATGCCCCCAATCTTTATTGGCTTTAATAATCTTCTTCTATCTTTCCGGGTTCATGCCCTAAAATTATTTTCATTGAACTTTTTCTGGAATGAAGTGAATTCAAAGCTTGGAGTATGTTTTCCCCTTTTCCTGAAGGAAGAACGCGTTATGTTGCCCCCCAGTCAAACCTGAAAATGCCCATAGACGTGGGGCCTTGTAGAGGCATGGTGTCTATATGAACGAAAAGGTCATTTTCAAAAATGCCTTTAGACCGAGCCCTTGCATAGGCTCAATAAAGAGCTAGATCGGTCAATTTCCACTTTATCTGGAATTGCTGGCACGGGGCATCCTGGGACCGGTTTCAAAATTGAACATATGCATGTAAATGCAAGGTGCATGTCCTAGATGTTGAGGTATTGATTCAAAAATGGTCCCTGGCTCAACTTCTGAACTCACGAGATTTATTCACAACTTTGAATGTTGCATTGATATCTAGGGTACTAGATTTTCTCCCGATGATGAATTTTCCCCTTTTAAAAAAAATTGAGGAACCAATTGTGAATTAGTACTTCATGTGAATGAAGTGCAAGAAATTAAAATGATGGGTCATGCAATTAATGCAAAATGAATTTAACATGATGCGATTAAAAAAGAAGCGGGGTCAGTTCAAAATAAAAATAAAATAATCGAATAAAATAATTAAATGATAAAAAATGTAAAAAAAAGCTGTACATAAAACAGATAAAGACACCAAAGCCTAAAAAGGGTGACTGTTAAACGGGCAGAGTTTCGCATGGCTTAAAAGGTTGGCTCCTACGACTCATTATATGTGGCTCAGATATAAAGGAAAGGGTACCCGAACTGTCGCGAGGACATCGATTCGGGGGAATATGACCCTTATACCATACGGGGTGAAAACCCCACAAAATATAAAGACATGTACTCTAAGAGCACATTACAACACTGCGTAGGTGAAGACCCCATGAAACGAAGTAATCTCTCCCACTTAAGGGTTGAGGAGCCCAGGTAAAAAGCTCATGCATGAATGTTGGGGGATTAAAACTTAAATCAAATTGAATTTTTAAATTTCTTGCAAGACAACACAAATCAACCTTGGTCCAACTCTCTTAAAAATATCCCCAGCGGAGTCGCCATCTGTCGTAAGGGGTTTTCTCCATCCTCCGAAAATATTATAAAAATGGTGGTTTTTATGATACCAAAGAAGACGTTACCCGGAGATCGGGATGACGCTCCTAACAGAATACCGTAAATTTTAAAATGGGAAAATGAATGGAAAATATGAAAAATGGATGGAGTCACCACCGGACACCGATAAAAGGTAACCAGAGATTCAAAATTTTGGGTTCGAGAGTCGATTACGCGTGGGGAAAGATTAGCACCCCCACAACGCCCAAAATTGGTACCGCGTTGATTGAGTGTTGTCTTTGCAAGAAAACAAAATTTTGATTTTTAATTTAAATTTTAATCCCAAACAAAAGAAAAAAAGAACGGTCTAAGAAGAATATTTCCTTGTTTACAAAACCGAGGAAGATGACACATGAATGAGTCAGGATGTCACTTTCTAGCCGATATCCGAAATAAAGTAAAAAATATTCCCTTAAATGAACTGAGTTTAGAAAAATATATCGAAATGAGATACACAAAAAATATATAAATATGATAATATATATTCTATAGTCAAAATAATATATAAAATATAATACACATATATTATATAATAAAAATAATAATAAATAAAAATGATAATAATAATAAAATCTATATTTTATAATATGCTAAGTAACATATATAATATATTGTATTTAATACTATAATCTTTGGTGACGTGAACTTCCAACGCCCAACTAACCCTAAAAACACATCAACCTTAACGCTCTTTCTTTTAGATTGGCAATGGAAGTTCACGTCACCAAAGATTGAGTGATTGGTTTAAACCAGAGAAACTTTTCTGGCGTGATAGGTCTAAACTCTTAAAAAAAAAGTCACAAAAGATCTTTGAGTTAGCGTACTGGTTTCTGCAACTTTCATGACTCAAAAAGCGACCCCCATTTGCTTACTGTACCCGCACCCTTTGCACTCAAATTCAACGGCCGAGAAGAACTCAACAATTTAAAAAAAAAAACATACCTCAATGGTTTACCGTAACAAGAAGAAAAACATACGGTTAATAGGTACAGAACAAAGACAAACGAGCAGAACTGTTGCTGAAACATAAAATCCTCCATCGTTTCTTATCTTACATAAATATTCACATATATAACACCATAATAACCTACATTACCACCACCGGACAAAACCCAGATTGCATCAAAATTTATGGTTTAGTATCGGTTGATAGGCTCTGTTTGGTCCAGCACCGCCATCCTCTCCGAAACGTCGGCTAATGACTTGAGATTACATCGGATAAGAGCCTCCACGAAGTAGCAAGTTTCGTCCTCGGTGTTCCCTTCCGGCACGTCGACAACGAATGATTCTATCACCATTGTCCCCGGCCTTCCTTCGATAACCTCTGGATGGACGGTTATGATTGAAGAATAATTCTGCCAAAACAGAAAAACAGTCGATAAAATTTGTACCTTTTTTAAAAAATTATTCTTTCAAGTTGAAACAAAGAAAAAAAATAAAGTTTTTACCCTGAGACGGTGGTCGCCGCCGACGATTTTGATGCCGAGAATGTGCTCTTCGTCGTCGAGAAGCTCTAACCGTTCGGTGCTGGTGGTAGCCGGAAGGCCGGATTTAACGTTGACTTCTCTAACACTACCAATTCCGAGGTCCCCTTTCATTATGCACCTGCTCACAAACGGCTTGTACTTCTGCGGCTGATCAAACCGCCTTACCAACGACCATACCTTTCAAAATACAATCAAATCCATAAACAGTATTATTAGTTGCAATAAAATTATCAAAAATTTAAAACAAAACTAAGAACAATACTGAAGCAGTTGCCTTTTTTACAATAAACACTCTTTAGATTAATTAATTTATTTATTTTCTGTAAAATTTCAGACAAGAACATGCCTAAGCAGTTAAAAAGACAGACAGGAGAAACAGAGACTTACGAGATTAACAGGAGCTTTGACATGTTTGACAAGAGCAGAGGAGCACTGGTGGTCTCTGATGTCGTGCCGGTGATGTCTCCGTATGTATTGCGCCTCCGTCGTACCGCAAGCTTCACCGCCGTTCATTTCTTTTCTGATTCTGTCTATGTAAACAAGAAGGTGAAGATTTATATTTTGTGGGCTAATTTTGTTTGGATTATTGCAGGAGAGAAAAGGAAGACAAAAAAACATAGGAAATAGGTTTTTGGCAGACTATCAAGAAACTGAAATATCTATAATCCACCGACAATTTCTTTTCTTTTTAAATTTTTCGAAAGCATTCCCATCTGGACCCACTGTCTCTTCAAATTGCCCTTATCCTCTTCAGCCTACTATTGGACTGCTTTTCTCTTCTCTTTTGTTGCTTTTATTATTTGTGCTGGTCAACTATTTCGAATATAAATAGTAAAAAGTATTAAAAAAATATTTAGAAAATATATAAATAATCATTTAATTATTAATATATTTTTATGTTAATACTTGATTTTATAATTTATTATATAATTATTAAAATTATCAACTTCTTACAAAATATCAATTATATATTAATTCTTAACGGTTTAATGGCATGATCTTAGAAAAATGTATATACTTTATTTTTAAAATTTATAACAATTTCTTTAAAATTATAATTGTGCAAAAAATCTTAAAAATAAAAACCATAAGTTATAAGAAAAGTAAAAAAAAATACTAATAATCTAAAAGTTATCAATATACTTTTTTGGAAAACGATCAAAGTTATATTAAATAATATACAAAATACAAAGAAAATTTAAAAAAAAATCAAAAATAAATTATTGCTCTCTCGATTCTTAGGCTTTGTTCTGACTAATTTGGATTGATCCGCATTGCATACTTAACTCTGATAGGTGAGTTTTTCAACAAGAATTTTCTGCATACACAATACCTCAAACTCGATATATACTTAAACTATATCAAATTACTTATTATTTAGACCAATTCAAGATAAAAAAAAAACTTTGTCGAACGTTCGTATCAAATCATAAACTAAAATGAACGTACACAAAATGCACATCTAGTGTCATCACTCCCTCACACATTTAATATATGAAATGAACTTGAGTGTGCATTTGTCCATTATGATTCACGATCTGGTTTGAGTTTTGGACAAAGATAGTTTGAATATTTTAGAATTTTGAGAATTTTTTGTTTATTTTTAGAATTATTTTTTTTTCATTTTTCCATAAACTGTATGACACTTTTATGCTTTTTAATAACTTATTCTGTGTTTTTTTATAATTTAAAAAAAAAATAAAATCCAAAAGTTCTTTAATGATCTCTCGGTAATGGTGGTTTCCCTTCGCAGGCACAGTTCCACTCTTTTGTCTCTGATTCTCTAATCCCGTGTACCACACATTTCCTTTTCTTCTCATTTCCCCTCTATTTTCCCCCAAACGAAAAAGGTTTTAAGAGCAAAAGTATAAATTTATCATTAAACAAAATCTAAAATTATACAAAATTCGTATCTATAAGTAAAAAAAAATGCGTCAAAGTGAATGTGATGCCAAAATCCGTACATGTGACAACTATATTTTGTAAATTGAAAATACAATTCACATCCCAAATTTTGGTTAGTCGCATATTTAATGTGATAGTTTAGATTTGAACATGTTTAAACATATATTTACCTAAAATTTATAAATTATAGATAATTTTAAAAATTATATGGAAGAAGAAAAATCTAAATTTTGCTACATTATATGTAAATGACATGCCTTTAATTGATTATTCTAGTTTTGGTGTTGAATGAAGGTGGATGATGGCAAAATGACCGACGAAGGCCGTCCATAGACAGATTGAAGTTCCTTTCTTGTTCACGGCTCAAATTTTTGAGTACTTATCTCGATTGAACTTGAACTTAATTCAAATTTTTAACGAATCGAGACAAATTTAATACTACTGAGATTGACTTAATCTTGCACTTAACTTCAGTTTTTAACGAGCTAAATTGATGCACCACACGGCTCGATTACTAATATTTTGGCAGTATCTGGGGGTGAAGGGAAGAGATGAGGTTAGGTCAGGTCAGGTAGCGGGTGGCAGGGAATTGTTTGGAAGAAATAGAATGAAAAGGACCCACCACCAACCAATGGGATTTCGACAACTCAGCGTTTCTAGTTTTTATGGTTGCCGCTGTCCACCTTTATGGAGAATTCAGGGGGCCCATCCCCACTTGTTTTTTTCCGCCATGTTCAATGTTTCTCTACTCCAATTGAATCCATAACAATTCCTTCACTTTGAGTGGAAGATAAGTGCATTTGCTCCCCACTTGCATTAAAAATATATATAAACCACCCCACTTGCATTAAAAAAACAAACTACACCGATGAATTTTTAAGGCTATTTCACTTTAATCATTGAAATTAATTTTTTTATTATCATCCCTAACTTTTTAATTTATTTTCATTATAGTTAACATATTTAATTTCATTAAAAAAATATTAACGAAACATTTTAAAGTTTTTTTTCTCAAAAAAATCCTAATTTTTCATAATTCCAGTTACTGTCAAGGCTAAAATTCTGATGAACGAAGTTATTGTCAATCAATTCTAGTGGTGGAAAAGCTCTGTTTGCCAGAAGTTTAACATAGTTTAGTGTCTAGTGGTCTGACAGTTAAAAGTGATAAATCATAACTAAAAATTACTTTTTTTCGGCATACCATTGCTAACCGTTGAACCAGCTTAAAAACCAAACTATATTAACCTTTTGGCCAAACGAATCATTCTCACCGTTAGGATTGATCAGTGACGTGCTCATAGGAATTTTAGTCTTAGTGGCAATTATAAATTTAGGAAATTAGAGTTATTTTTAGAAAAAGATTTGAACGTGTCACGCCAACATTTTTTAACGGAAGTGACTGTAACAAAAATGATTAAAAGTTTAATGACTGCAATGAAAGTTTATTAATTTTAGTGACTAAAATAAAAATATCGTTAAAGTTCAGTGACTACCAGCATAGTCTACCAAAAAAAACCCATAGGATATGGTACCACTGCTAGTGCTGGACCTCCACGTTATATTCACAATGCAGTTAATTTCTTTCTTTTTAATTAATACTATCATGTTTTGCAGTTGTTCGATTCGAGTGCCTTTAATATAGAAATATTCGAACAAGGTTTAACAGAAATACCTAGCGTTGGAATATGTTTCAATTTTTTGCTTTTCCCCCCCGGCATTTGCAACGGTTTATAACTATTTATTTTAAAATAACATAAATATATATAAATATTTTTTGTAATCTTGAATTATTTTTGTAAATTCTCTTTTAAGTTGGATTCGATTGGTTTAAAGAACACACTCTACCAATAAAAATTAAGTGCAATGATAGAATACATTATATTTTTAAATCTTAAAATTAATATTATTAAAATACAAATTTCGAACATAAACATTAAAATGAACATGTACCGTAAAAAAGAACCCACTTGAACCGGCGTAAAAAGATAAAATGTTGAAGGCTTTGTCAGGTAGCAAACGGGGTCCCAAGTGATCCAATTAGCAACATTCATCCCACATCGTGCAAGTGTTAGGCTTGGACTCGTCGGTTGGACACCACTTTTGAAGCATACGCGGAATAAAAATCCAATGCACTTTTTATAGTCCTTATCTATATTCTTCCACTAAAAAAAATTAATTTAAGAGTTAGAGTTCAAGATTATGATTTAGATAAATAAAAATAAGGTATGTTTTTTATGATTTAAAATTTAAGGTTATAATTTATAGTTTGAAATTTAATTTTTTAGTATTGAGGCATATAAAAGACAAAATTTGTTCGCATTCTTTCACTCTCCTCCTTATATTTACTACTCCCTCCATTCTACTAAAACTGTCACATGTTGATATTTTCTGGATATTTTAATTAATTAAAATTTATAAAATATATATTTAAAAACTACTTGATTGAAAGTTTTTAAAATACATTTTTCATATCAATAATAAGTTTTAAATTATAAGAAATCAAAGTTAAAAAATATTTAACTACAAAAATATTAACATGTGACGGTTTTAATAAGACGGACATAGTATTTATTTAGATGTATAAATTTAAGAGTTTTATATTAATTGTGGGGTAACTTTTATTTTGAGATTACATTGACCACAATGAAATTATTTCTAAATTTCTATCACGACACAAACTTTTTTCAATTATCATGTACTTCCTTTCTTTGTTATTATTACTAATAGTTGAAAGACGGCATGGGCGATGCCACGTTAATGATTGAAGTGTCTTTTGATACTTATATTTTTTTAAATTGTATTTTCTATAAAATTTGTATATACAAAAAAACTTAAAAAAATATATAATTAATATATTTTTATAAATAATTAATTTTTCTTAAATATCATTAAAAAATAACACTCTTAAATAAATTTTTGATTCAGCCTAGAACAACAGGGTTCAAAACAATAGATAAAGTGTCAGCTTTTTTTGTCTTTTTTTCCCCTTATGAACCATTGATGGGTCAATAACTTTTTCATCTTCTTTTCTCGTACTCTATTTTTTCAGTAATGAGAGTAAGCCAAGCTTTTTTTCTCTCTTTTCACCCTCTATTTGAAAGGACAGTCCAAGAATAAGGTGAAAAATTGTAAGCGACTTGTTAGGTAGAGGTGAAAAATTCGAAATGATAGGGTTTATTAATGGAAAAATATAAAGTGGTTAAAAAGTGGGAGATATGATATTAAAAGTAAAAAAAAAATGTATTTATCTTAATTATGTTTGGAAGTTTGTAATTATCAGGCAGAATGATTATACTTATACAAGCCACTAGAAAATCCATTTAAAAAATTTGGTATAATATCAAAAAAATACCTAACATTTGATTGAATAGTCACTTTGGCCCTTATTTTTTAAGTAATTTAACCCTCAAAGTTTCATTTTGGGTCAAAATAGCCTATCTACGGATAAAAACTATTAGTCACACTTTTATTTATATGATACTATCATGTCAGTGAACACTACCATATAGGTTTTTCACATCATTTCAAATCATTTACCGTTAGTTGATTAACAGTTTTCATTCGCAGAGGTAACATTTTGACCCAAAATGAAACATCGAGGATTAAATTATTTCAAAAAAAGAATAAAGACTAAAGTGACTATTCATCCAAGCATTAAAGGCATTTTTTTTGCTTTATGCTTAAAATTTTTAGAAAGATTGTTTTTGATATTTTCATCACTTCTTTATGTTGGATCAAAAACAGGAAAAAAAGGTTAAAAAAAGAGAGAAAGAAATCAAACACGTATAAATTGAAAACAAATTCAAACCATGAATGATATATTAAAGAGGGGACAAATGGGGATTTTTGGACCTTTGTTTTGTTTGCTACTTAGCTTAGTGTCATGAGTTATGTACTTGCATTCTTGATTTTCTTTTATTGGACTGTTCATAGTGTTATTATCCAAACTATCACTTTTCAAATAATGTTAGGATAATTATTAAAAAAATCATATCCAATCATCTATAGGTTAATTTAATCGGACTATGTGCGTGGAACAAATGCAAGATTTTATGTTAAGGGGGCGAACCTATAAAATTTTAGGAGGGTAGGGGGCGAAAATAGATTTTTAACAGAAGATATATAGAAAATTTTCAAAAAAATATAATTATATGAATTTTAAATTTTTAGGGGGTGACTACCCCCTCCAGCCCCCCTCTGGGTCCATCCCTGGATGCGTTAGATCAATTAAATAAAGTCAAATTTTTGAATTATAACATTATGAATGTTAAATTAAGATTAATGAATTGAATATCAGATACCTCATCGACAATAACGTCCAAAATTATGTTCAACTGTGTGTAACGTTGAATGTACGAAAACAATACACCATAACTTGGTTGGCAATCTCCTTAAAGCAATTAATTTTCCCACTCTCTGATTCCTGCCATACAAATTCCCAGCCTTGTTTAAAGTTTGCTTCTTTTTTTCAGTTCGAGATAAAGCAAAATGAAGATAAAATCCCATTTGAACTTCCAACTAATCTAATGAAGCAACCAATGCATAAATGTTCATTAAAATGGAAAGGTAACATCCAACGAACTAACTAGCTTTAATCACCATTTTTGTCCGACCTTAATTTGAATAAATAATTAATCCAAAAACTATTAAACCAAAAATTTTAAAATCAAAATATGATCCAAAATTAATAAAGTCCATTTAATGTCCAATTACACCATTTCAAATACTCAACATCCCTAAGCCTAATCTACCCATTGACCCAATTACCCTAACCCATTAACCAATTACCCGAATTACACATCAAACCGGCCCACTTTCTAAATCGGTTCACTCTATCCGGTTCACCCAAAATATCCTAAACCGTAGCTAACCTTAATTTTCTAAACTCTTCAATCCCTAAGCCACCAGTCGCCACCTTTTCAGCTTCTAGTCCAGAACGTTCCAGAAGTCGTCCTTTCAGCTCCCCCACTCCTGGCCATGTCGACTCCACGTTAACGCCACATCACCGCCACGACAACAGTCACGCATGCATCCTTTGCTGTCCTCTCTACATCTGGCCAAATGACTGCCCCCTCTCCCCGTATGGCACCTGCAACAGCCACCAACAAACAAAAAAAAATCAGAAACATCAAGGAATTTCATAATGCAAGCCAATAGCATTTTCAAGTCTTTTATTTTGTTTGGTTTCAACCTTGTAATTTCAGCTATAAAGCCTGAATCAAGAAATAATGTAAGAATAGAGATGAGATTTCCTAAATCAATACAAAGCAAAATTTCAAAAGTATTTTTCTCTCTTTATATTTTGAATATCAAAAAACCCAAAAAAATAGAGTTAGAGTTTACCTTTTGAGCGTCAGATTAGCCGCCGTCTCCCTTTATTGTCGGCTCGTCTTCCCCATTTAGGAATTCGCAATCTTTCGAGTTTAAAAAAATTGGGGTTTCAGGTTATTATTTTTTAGCTCGTCTTTCCCGTTTAAGAATTCACAATCTTTCGAGTTTAAAAAAATTAGGGTTTCGGGTTATTTTTTTTAGAATTTATAAAAAGGGGAGTTTTTTTTAAAACAAGTTCCATGTTTGAATTAAAAAAAAGACTTTTTTGGTCAGTTTAAGACCGCCGGTCATCGGCTACCGGTGGTCGAGACAACAAGGACGATGGTATAGCCCATCGATTTTTGGAAATCGAAGAACATTTTAGAGAGTTTTTTTGGGTTTTAATTTGGATGAGGTGAAATGAGGCTTATTCGGCCATTTTGCCCTGGCTTTTTATATTTATATTGTTTGCGAAATGTCGCCGTTTTGGTGGGCTCTCGACCCGCGCTTTGACTCGAATTCGGAAAAGATCTGCGCATTTTGGTCGAGGGGCTAATTATCCATATGGTCCTCCCATTTCTCCCTCGCATTTGAATCGACCGTGGGTTAATACCCGATTTAATCCCTCCCCTTCGTTTTATTTTTAAAATTTTACCCCTTTTAATTCTGTTTTTTTGTTTCATATTCAACCCCTTGTTTCTGTTTTTCTTACATTCCGGTCCTTAATTTATATATTATTATGTTATATATATTATACCACATCATATATTAAATATTATACGTATTATATATACATGTGTTAATAAATTTTATATATTGTATCCTTTTTACATTATATAGTATGTATATCTATTATTTATATATTATATAGTATTTATTATGTGTATATATGATACTTTATCTTTTTATATATATATATATGTGTTTATATGTCACGTATTATATTATATTATATTATATTATATTATATTATAATACAATACTTATTTATATATTGTCTATTTAATCGGCCTTACGGTGACCTGCAACAGGGAATGACCCGTATTATTATGGCTTGTTTAGTGTAGCCAATAAACATCTAACTTCTAACTTTTATTTTTTCCCGCAATTTAATTTCTTGCATTTAGTTTTTCGTAATTTTAATTTTCGCATTTTAATTTCCTCTTTTATTTTACCGCATTTACTTTATGGCTTTTAATTTTCGCATTTATTTTACGCACTCCTTTATGTTTGATCCGGTCTTTTTTCTCATATTTTTAATTTCCGCATTTATTTATTTCATTCGAGCATTTATTTTCCGCATTTATCTTTTTTGTCTTTATTTACTCGCCTTTTGTGACATACTTTAATTTGACATTCAGTAAACCCCTAATTTAATTATATACTCATATTGTTAATTAACTAATCTAACTTATAAAAAAGGAGATATTTATTAACTCGATTATTTTGGTCTTAATCTTGACTTAATAGATATAGACCAAATATTCGAATTAATTCTTATCGTTTCAAGGTAAATATTAAAATGGGTAAAATTTTGACAACTCATAACATTATTTTTTACTGCTTGCATCATCCATAAAGGTGATGTGCTCGATTCGAACCGTAAATTAACAAGGCAGTCGGTCTTATTCGATTTCGGTTTAATCTATTGTCTGATGTACAGTCACCCTTATTAATTAAACGGATAATTAATTCAAACCCACTAAATTGTTAAAGCCCGTTCAATTAAAGCTTATATTCGATTAAGAATAGTTAATTAAATTTAATTTAAATTTCAATGATTTCCATTGGTTAAAGGCAACGCATAATTTGGTACCGATTTTCGGGGTGTGATGAGGGTGCTAATCCTTCCCAACTCGTAATGAACTCCCGAACCCGTTTTTTAAAAGAATCTCTAGTTTTACGGTGCCCGACCTATCTTAGTGGTCGGTGACGACTCCAACTCTTCATTTTTCAAAACAAAAAACCAGTTTTCAAAATTCTTCTTCAACAAAAAAACCAAGACAAAAAAACCCAAAAATTATATTTTTCTTTTTAGCGATCCCGAATTTTAAATCTTCCCGAATGAAGCGGTCGCCGATAAATGAAATAACCAAATGCATCGATTTAATGTTATATAGTGTCGTTTTTAAGGATGAGTCTAGAACGGGCGACACACATCACTACATATCATTAGTGCTGCACACCACTATAAATAATTTTTAAATGACTTTTAAATAAACATTAAAATTATGACGGGCTCAACGGGCAATTAGACATATTTTAAACTAAAGTCGACTATCTTTATATTTTTTAATATTATTATATAAACCTTAATCCTCAAATTTCAAAATCGCAATCCCAAAATTTAAAATCCTAATCCATCACGAAACGAAGAGAAAGTTTGTTTATCAACAGCCAAGTCATTAAAAAATAAAGATAATCAACTTTAGTTTAAAATATGTTAATTATATGTCGAGTCCTTGAGAATTTTAATATTTATTTAAAAGTCATTAAAAATTTAATAGTATACAACGGTGTATTACAATAGTGATGTTTAGTAGTGTGCATAGTTTGTTCTATAATTTTTTTTCCAATTTTAAACGCTTTAAATACAAATTATTCATGTAATATTTATTTGAACACTTAGGCTCAAGTCAAAGTGTTTGATTAAGCGGTTCATTGTAGGTTGCACCGTCCAAAAAGTACTTGGAAATTGGATTTCTTTTAGGAAAGCTTTTCAAATTAATAATGTGATTATTACTAATTTAGATTCCAAAAAGAAAAGACGTTCGTGTCGTTATCTTAATGCCATCTCCCTAAATAAATATATGAGATTTTTCTACATATGATTCTAAATAAAAAGTAGGGCTGATAAAAGAATTAGAAAATCATTTTGTACCATAGTGATCAGAGGATTTATGGTTATAAGTTTAAAAATCACAATTATTCAAATTGAATCAAAATTGATTATTTATTAATTTATAATATTTTATAATAAACCTAAGTATTTAATACTTTAAAATAATGAAATAATTTAAAAACAGTATTATCAATGGTTTTTATTTAATTAAAAAAAATTAAAAAGAAATATTTATGAAAAAATGTTAAAATTTAACAAATAATATTTAAAAGGGTAATTATTTTATGCACAAGCGTTCGTGGAAACTTTCGTTAAGGTTTTAGGGGTTGAAGCGTATGAGTTTGAAGCTAGGGTTTAGAGGTTAAAACCTAAATCTCTAACCATATTACTCTAAACCCTAAACTCTAACATATAAATCCAAATTCTAATCCTAAACCATAAATTCTAAACCCCTACACCTAAAGCCATAAACCCTAAACTAGTTCCTACTCCCTAAAACTAAAGTCCTTGAAAAATTATAAAAACTGTAAAATAAAATTATTTTTATTGAAATAAAGTACAAATCTCAAAACATAAAATTAATGTTAAAAGTTAAAAATTTAAAATAAATTTAACTGTAAATCGATAGACTATGAACATAATTTAACAAATCGAACTTATAGAATTAAACTGTATAGACCCTTAAAAAAGATGGGACTGCACTGCAATGCATGTCTGCTGGTGGATCATACTCTACAATTAGAGAACACGTAGTTTTACATCAAGCCCGGTCCAATAACTTGAGTCTCAGTCTATCGAACAACTCGGTCCACTAAATGAAACATGTCCAAACGAGACTGTGTATGGTTTGACCGTTAAGGCCATCGGAAAGCATTCACAAGAGAATGATGTGAAGTTTGGTGTATTTTTGGTTAAACAAACATCAGATTGGTGTTTATAAACACACAAATAATTTGACAAAAAAAATTAGACTCATCAGATGCTGTTAATGATGGATGGTCTTGACGAGTAGTGGTCGACACGGCGACCAAAATCTAGACTGATGGATAGAAAATAATAACATAGAAAAAAATGAAGACAAGGAAAATAAAGAAAATGGAGGAATTATATTTTATATGGACCAAAATGATATCGTTTTGGTGTAAATTTAAAATTTTTTAAATGATGTCCTTTTTTTATTTTTTTTCATTCATATAATAATATTGTTACTTATTTACGATAGAGTGATCCAAATAAAAATAATTCAAAAGTTTAGTAATTAAATTAAAAGTGAGTTTTAATGATCATAAAAGGAGTGAGGAAAAATTGAGTGACGAAAAAATAATTTACCCTACTATAACTAATGCAATCAATTTTATGATCGAATACAACACAAACTTTTTTGATATAATAATTGTGTCTAATTTATTAATTGATTAATATGAATCGACTATCGAGTACCATAGAAGTATATTATAAGGACAATTTTTTCTATTTACAATGGCAAAATTCGAACCACATACCTTACTTTACCGGTGAATACGAACACAAACTTTAGTGCCAACCATGAATAACACAATAAGCAATTGCTGACAGCTCTTATTCTGATGATTCGCGGTGGTCCTACATTTTGGGCGGAAGGACGGGGAGAATCTTTGTCTGGAGGAAACACGTGGCGGCTAATGAGACAGTCAAAAAAGATGGTTTCTATTCGAAGAACTAAATTTTAAATTTTCGTGCTTCGAAGTAACGAACTGTTGTAAATGGGGGCGGAAAAGAGCAGAAACAAAAGACATAGAGGAAATGTGGCGGCTATTGCCAATGGTTGCTTCATGCAACCGCACATTTGGCCCTCCGCTGTACTGCCCACCACCGAATCATCAACATTCCCTCACTCCCCCATTAATATTCCTTTTCATATATACATATATTAAAAAAATTTTACTGCTGGGTCTTGGACCCACAATTTAAAGAAAAGAGGTGTCAACTGAAAACTTTAACCACATATTCTAGAGATTATTGACTTTTTTATATACATATTTATTCAAACGAAGTTTGTCGATTGCCAAAATGTGCAAACCCCTTAGATCATGGTTCATTGGAGATGCAGGGGATGATGGGGTTTTGGTGGAGTTTTAGAGCTTGGGTCTGAGTTGTGGAGGGTTTAGGTTCTATTTGGGGTGCATGGTTCTTTATAAGGAGCTTGAGGAGGCGTAGACACGTGTCGATGAAGAAGACAAGTGTTTTGGTAAGTTGTGTGGCCCGGGTGTCGCATCATCACGTGGTCTGGAGTAGCATTCGCATGTCGAATTCGTTAAGTGTCGTGACCGGTCGTTCGCACGGCCGTCGTTCGCGGACAATTAAAATGGGGTGTTCGTGTGATGGCGGTTCATAAGTACCAACAATTGCCCCCCAGGCGAGGAAAGATTATAAAGTGACCTTCGTAAGTCTGAAAACTAGAATGAGATTTCTAGAGGGAACTAGAGAGTGATTCGTGTATTTACTTGTTCGCGGGTGCGAACATTTATGCCTTCTTTGAAAAATAGTTCCCCGGAAGCGAACTATTGTTTTTAACATATTTTTTATATGTTTTTTCGCTAGTGCGAATACTTTACTTGGATATTTAAAATCATTTAGAAAATGATTAGAACGGAAAACCCAAATAAGACATAAATAGTCTACATTCCATCATAATCGGTCCTAATAGGCGGAAATTTTAAGATGCTTTGGTTCGCATGGTAACTTTATATGCCCCTAATTTCATTCTACCATTTCGAATATTTGAAGAGCCTATCAAGGCCAATCAACTATTATGATAATAAATAGAAATTAAGAATATTCATAAATCCTCAAGGAATCATTATATTCTCTTTGAGAGATTCTTCTTCCAGGTTGAGTGTTTAAACTTGTAAATAATACCATTTCAACTATTGACTCTACTTTCCATTTCCCAAGATATGAACTTTCAAGTTCCCCAAGTACTAACTTTTATGCATGTATGAATAACATGAATATGATAGGATTTTCATCTCTCTCTCTCTCTTTATAAAACTCACAAGATTTATTTAAGTATTTGATTCGATGTAACTGAACTGGAGTTGGAGGTGTTGCTATGGAAGGAATGCTTGTTTAACATTAATACAGACTTAAGTTGGTTAACTTCCCAGGAATTAATAGAAGAACTGGGAATATATTTTCTGCTATATGATCGAGCTGGCTATGGCGAAAGTGATCCGAATCCAAATCGCTCGGTTAAAAGTGTAGCATTTGATATCCAAGGGCTTGCTGATCAATTACGGATAGGATCAAAGCTTTATGTGATTGGAGTCTCAATGGGATCATAACCCATCTGGAGTTACCTCAACTATATACCGGAAAGGCAAACTACTTGAAACTTTTTGTGCAAACTAAGGTATTTATGATATGTGCATGCTTGCCCCCATGTTGCTGACAGGTTTTTTTCATATTTCAAATTTTAATTTACGAATTAACTCATAACGACATTGCTAGCTTGCTCGTTAACTCATTCGTTAATCCGGGGCGACATCGCTAACTTATAGCGATATCGCTAACTTATTCGCTAACTTGGGGCGACATTGCTAACATTTGCCCCCCAGAAGAGGGAAGGTTATAAAATGACCGTCACAAGCCTAGGTACTTAGGTTGGGTTTGTAAAAAGAGTTTTAAAAGCAACTTTATGTGTATCTCTTATTTTCTGTTTTGTCGCAAACGTTTGAAGCGATTTATTTTGTATTGTGGTGATGGGTTGACTTTCCTTTGTAGTGAATTCTTGCCCCTAGTAATGAGTAAGTTATATAGTAAAAAAATTTAAAGTGCAAATTCTTAAAATTCCTGTTGAAACATAAATATAGATTTCTAATATTGCAAACTTGTAAGATAGATAGGTAGTGAGCTATATTTTCTTGCGTGTCCGCGTATTTATTTTGTATAGAGCAATTTTTGTTCCCTTTTGAAAAGGATTCATAGGAAGTGGTTTATTGTTTTGGCAAATTTTGTGTATGCTCAAATAGTAGTTTGTAATTCTTGAATTATAGGAGCTTTTGTTTTTTTAGAATTTTGAGATATATTTATACTTTTGTCACAGGATAGGTCTGTGATAATGATTCGCGAATTTTGCACCATACTTTTTTGAAAACAGTTCTCAAGAGGTGAACTATTGCCATCATAATTCGTGTATGTTTGTAGAGTGGGAGTTCGTTGGAGTCCATCCTTGCCCCCTTATGTTTGTTTTTAGGAGTGGTAAATGGTTTTTATAAATGTTCGTTTGCTTAGAGACGGTCAAAATTTTGTAGGACCGTTGCTCAAGTAAGTTTCATTCTTGTCTTTTTTGGAAGAAGTGGAAGTCGTGTGTAAACTTTATCCTTTTAATATTCATACTATACTCTTTTTTTAATATGAATGACTAGTTATAAGTATAAGCTTTTATCGTTGTGGGGGGTTTTTAAGAAAACTGGCAGCAAAGTACATTATGTGTACTTGCGTGGTTTCCTTGAGTTTGGGAGAATTATTGCTCCTCGTGTTAATTTAATAAATTTTCTTAATGAAGATTGAAACCAACACACATATACTTGTGATGGCATACATTACCTTTCTGGGGTAGAAGATCGCTTAACGAATATATTTGCAAACTTGTAAGGTAAACAGGTAATGAATGCTTGCCCCCTATTTTGAAAATAATTCGCAGGAGAGTTTGTTTTACATTATTTCTCATGGAATGACAAATCTCTTTCAGAGCGGATTATGCAGTTATCTTAAGTTTGGAGGATTCTTGTCCCTCAGGTGAGATAACTTTGATCGCTATAGAATTACTCGCATATTTTTTATCGCGCACTTAGAGGTGACTTAGCGAACCTTTATTTTGGCGGACGTTTTATTATGCACACTTGCTACAAAAATAGTTAGCGAATCTTTGTTTTGGGGAGAAGGTCAAAGTGGTTTGAACCCTTGACCGCTTGTGTAGTGAGCCTCATGCCTTAGCCATCTGAGTTAAGACCATTTTTTCTTTATGCCCACTCACTTTGGGAGTGGTCGACCGTTAACTTGCTACAAAAATAGTTGGCGAATCTTTGTTTTGGGGAGAAGGTCAAAGTGGTTTGAACCCTTGACCGCTTGTGTAGTGAGCCTCAAGCCTTAGCCATCTGAGTTAAGACCATTTTTTCTTTATGCCCACTCATTTTGGGAGTGGTCGACCGTTAAGCTGATTCCTTTATACATATTTCTTAAAAGTGACAGACGCTCAGATGATCATTTGTTTATTTTTTTATTTTCCACTGCTACGCTACTTGGAGTCGTCAGAGAGTTTTTGTTTTTCATCGCTGTGCTACTTAGAGCTGTAGGAGAATTTTTGTTTTTCATCTCTGCGCTACTTAGAGTCTTAGGAGAGTTTTTCATTTTTCCTTAGAGCAGTAGGAGAGTTTTTCATTTTAGCGGTGAATTATAGACTTGTCGCGTAATCTGTTGACCTGTATTACTCAACCAGAATTGTGAGTAATGCTAGCATATTAATGCAAATCATCATCTGCAGTTTAATTGAAACACAAATTAGGAATATCAAGCTAGCCCAAGGTCGTGTAGCATTAATAACTTTTCCAATAATAGAACATCGTGTAGTTTATTTTCTATGGTGCAAGAATTTATCGACTAAAACAAGGAAGAAGTTTGAGTTACCATGTGTCTCTATGTATGTGTTTAGGATGAAAGAGATGTCTCATATGGGGATATAAGTGTCCGTCGTGCCTGCGATCGAGTTGGCGTTTCCTTGTAAATCAGTAGCTCAGCAATTTTCTGAACCATATTAGTCTTCTCTTTACAGATGGGATGGCTAAGCATCATTAGATTGTTGTTCACAATAGCTCGAACCATTAGTTCTTTGGCTTCCTCCTGTTTCTCTTTCAGCGTGTTGTGACAAATTTATTAAACACAATTCTCATAACTTCAATATAAAATTTGATAACAACATCAAACAATTCCATTTATCATGCATTTTAATAACAATAATTGCTTATATGGCCGAGATGCTAAAACATATAAGTTTGTTTGAATGCAATTTCTAATTTACGGTAGAGACTTCACCTAAGAATCTTTCTCAAACACTTTTCTAATTTACAGCTTTTAAATCATAGTATGCCACTCTTCTATGATTTCTCAAAGATGCAAACAGGCAACAATGAATTTTAGGGAGTATTGCCATATTCAATGACCTCAACAGTGAAACTTCATCCAATTTCTATGTCTTTGCAAAGGATAAAAGCATTTAAAAGAAAGTGTACCAGTATTTTGTGTGTGTACCGCATTTGTATGTCTTTGGAAACCAAGTGGTGTTGTTAAATACTGATCTGTCATAGTTGTTGCTGCTTGGAATTATTCTTGTCCACCTGTTTGCTTCGAAGTTCAAACTGCTGCGGAGGAAACGTCCGAATGGAAATGATCAAAAACATATCTCCTTGACACACGAGTGAACTTGTCTCTAACAAGGCGAAGATCCTGTAGTTAGGAAAGGATTGCTTGGGTAGTGAAGATACCAGAATTAGAGTTGTGTCAAATGTCCCTGGCCAACCTGGAGATTTCATTTTAACTATGAGATTTTCAATAGAAAAAATTGCCCTGAAAAGTATTAAACACAGGTGATTCCCGGAAAGCAAAACATTATTTCGCATATTTTAAGGCTAAGATCATACCAACAATCAATATAGTCCTGGAAAACAGCAGTAGGGCTGCTAATTTAAGATAATGAAGGTGAACATACCTTTTCCTACCCCGTGGCGTGAGACAAACGAAACAGATATATGATGATCAACAGTGTGTATCGAAGGAATTACCTGCGTCTTAAAGCAGTATGCGTGTCTGATATGATGAAGCTAATGCTATAACAAGACAATAGAATATGAGGGGTCACAGTAATGTGCTATAACAAAGATCAGATAAACTTTCAACCATTCTTGCCCTTACCTTGTGGCAGCTAACGTATACATTAAATAGAATAAAACTGCAAACCTGTTCATGAAAATTGTATATTAAGAATAAGGTGTCTACTATTAGTAATCATGTGTGTGTGCCGCCGAAGTTCAAATTGTTTGCAGTTATCAAAGATAGAAGATGATGGAGCTCAAATTTGAAACAATATTAGGAAGAACAAGCTTCTGTTAATTCGAGATGTGAGCAAACTAACCAAGATGATGCTAGCAATAGGTACGTGATATTTTGAACAAACAGTGACATAACTGCAGGATTATAATATTAGGAAGCCCATTTCGTCATAAAACCCCAATTTTAACAAGTTTTAGAGCAATTACTAAGCAATGTCCCTTCTTCATAAATCTATACAGATCTAACACACGATACCCATAATCCTCATTGACTAAACCAGGAAGCAGAATAGTTCAAGACACAATATATGTTTCCGGCATTCGATCGAACACCGTATAAGCACATGCAAAGAATTCTCAAAGAGTCACGAGGGTCAAACTCAGCATATTAAGATGAAGGTCAAACTCTTAGCAGTAAGAAATATTTCAAGCGTTTATATACAACACTGATCCATTTAGAGTCAAATATAAACCTGGTTGGCATAGCAATATTTATATATATATAAGGTTACTTGGATTCCACTTAAAAAGGGATTCTCGATGATTTTTACAAAGACAAAACTGGCTAACATGGTTTTTAGCCATGGTAAGATAAATTCATATCTCCAACCTCAAGCGGAGTAGAAAAGCTAGCGAGTTAGGCTAGAACGGGGTTCTGATCTGTGGCTCATATGAAGTCTAGGTACAAGCTCTCATATAAATAAACCAAAAGTTAACTTGGTTGACTTTTGGAATTATCTAGTGTCACATTGGTCCAGGAAGTGTTTGGAGAAAGAAACATCAAGGTAGAAAATTACAGCTAAGCATCAAAGGGAAAAAAAACTTACCTTTCTGCAAATTTCTGATGTGTCATTCGAGGAGGATATCCAAATCTGGAGATTCTAACAATTTCAAAAACTCCACAACACCCAAGCTGCTGCAAGACAAGATCCTCATTATACATGCTAGAGAGCTGCTTGCGTTTTGTATTCTCCAACTGTACTGGATGAGGAATTGAATTCCCCTGGTGCAAATGATTCGACCCTTGCTAATAAGTTGAAACAGCACCTGAGTGGTAATTCTTGCTTCAGAGGAGTTCAAGGTAGAGCCTTTGCGGAGGAGGTACTCTATGATACAAACGACTTTCTGAAGAAGAACCACGATACACTGAACACTGAGTTAGTCGAACACAGTGGGAAGGAGATTTGATGAAACCGAAACAGAAAGGAGAACAACCTAAAGACTACCATCAGTCGCCAAATAAAAACAACCCTGGAAAGTACAACCGACAGCTTCTCCAGTAGAAACTTCTCTCCTTTGGAAATTTTTTTTTTTTTTGCTTCCCGAATTCAAGAATCTATCATCGTGAACTACTGAGTCTGTGTAAATTAAAATGCACAATTTGGGAACTCTTGTGGTCCTTGAAATTATGCCTTCTAATGAGCCGAGAAATCCCAAAAGGAGAAAAACAAATACAGTCATCATCACCATATCTGTCTGTTGGAAGAAAAACCTTTCGCATAAGGTGGAAATGTACTTGTGAATCATGAACTTTCTCATTCATTACTTTTGAGGCAGCAGAAAAACCATTCAAGACTGAATCAGTTAGGTACCCATTTCCATAACGTTTCCAGCCACCAATTTTCTGAAGAATATCGTTTCCAGTATTACCACCAAAGGAAACAATTTTATTCGTTTTGCAAGAGCTATATAGATTGCAAGAATTTGGAGAACCAATAATCAATATATATCCTTTGATGGCTTATATCAGAACTCCCTACATCCCAACCAACTAACATCTCAAGTCCTACATGTCATCATGTGAAAGCAAATTTTCAAATGCATAATACTTGTCTGGTAGACAGTCCCCAGCATATATCACTATACTATATTGAATTCATCAACCACAGCCAATAGAGATGTACATGACGCAGCAAGTAGCCTCTTAAAAGTTCTTCTAACAAACAAATCACCATGCTGATAATTGGATTGGCTTTGCACATCATCATCTAGAGTTGACCTTTCTGGTTCACACGCAAATTCGCAAAACAGTTCAACTCGCATGCCCTCAAAATATCAAGGGGTGCAACATGGTCACCAGACACTGCATCACAAACGAACACTACGCCAGAAGCATTGAGGCAAATAAGAAAATCATCAGAAAAGCGGAAGTCTTACCAATCATCCCGTGGTCATGTATTTTTATTTTGCGGGAGCTTCACCAAAGAATCCCACTGAACTTCCACAAATATCCAACCTGGCAATGACAATTATATTCTTAATCCTTTTTTCACTTCCATCGCTAGCATTGGCAGATGCAGAGTTCATTAGTGTTTAAAGAAATCCAATTAGCTGATGAGAATTGCTAAAGAACACTCTGGAGCATTCGTATGGAGAGCTGGAACCAACATCAGATGTATCCAACTCAACATTTTCATGGGAACCGTTTTCTAGATTTCTATTAGTCTCTCGGCAGCTCTTTCCTCTTAATGAAGAGTTCTTTTTACTAAGGAATCTCAAAACTGGGAAATCACTAGTAAAAATGCCAAAAGTCGCAGAGCAAGGAAATGAAGATTTCTGAGGAAACCTGGTGCAAATGCCAATATCCACAAACATTTTGCTCCCACAGTATCAAGATATGGCAAGGAAATTAAAGCTTCAGCCAGCATTAGAACTCAAAACAAAAGCATAATTTGGCAAGAGTAGACCAAGCCCAAATTCGAAGTAGAAAGACAATTATACATGCATGATTCGCATGCCACATAATCCAAAGAATTCAGATGAAGGAACTGACCAGAATCACTAAATGTAGCAATGGCCAAGATTCACCCTTTTGCTTTGCATGTCGATCCAACTGGTTTTGTGGAAAATGACAGAGCGAAACACCAACGAACTTAGAACTTCACCACGTCTGGCATGTAGCGATCCAGAGCTGAAAGAAAATTACATGTTTGACCCAAATCACCCATTGCTATTATCCCCAAAATTTACCGGAACATTTTTTCCTTATAAGACCCCAAAAGTGGAGCCTAAGGGCAGAGATTTCACAAGAAAACTCTCAACCACCGGCCGGAGCATGCCGAACGAACTGTTCACCGGAACTGAAGCCCAAAGGTCGAGTGCTCGCTCCACGGTCACCGCACCAATTGTTGATTGCCAAAATGTACAATCCCCTTAAATCATGGTTCATGGTTGTTTGGATGGTGGAGATGCAGGAGATGATGGGGGTTCCGGTGGAGTTTTAGAGCTTGGGTTTGGGTTGTGGAGGGTTTAGGCTCTATTTAGGGTGCAAGGATCTTTATATAGAGTTGGAAGAGGCATAGACATGTCGACCAAAAAAATAAATATTTTGGTGAGTTATAGTAATTTGAGTGTCCATGCAGACCACGTACATCATCATGTGATATAAAATAATATTTGTATGTCGAGTTCGTTAAGTGTCGTGACTAGTCATTTGTATGGTCGTTATCTTCTAATACGTTCATGAATAATTAGAATGAGATATTCGCGTGGTGACATTTATAAATACTAACGGAGTTATTATTAATTTTATTTATTTTATATTTTATAATTTATGTTTAAAGTTAGTAATTCTTTCTGTCATCTTTTATCGGTAGGATTTCTTACCGCATAAACTTTTAAAATTTATATCAGTTTTTAAAAAGATTTTGATTAATTAATTTTTACAAATATATATTATAATTGTAGCGATGTCTTTTTTCTCTTATCGCTAAAATAAAAACGATGATTTTTGAAAGGTGTTTGTGATTCTTTTGATATAAAATATTTATTCCGTGGGGTTTACAAAAAACATCATAAAAATGGAGTCGCCACCGGCCACTTAGGTAGGCCGGACACCATAAAAACAGAGAGATTCAAAAAAGACGGGGTTCGGAGTTTGATTACGGATGGGAAGGATTAGAACCCCACACCGCCCAAGATTGGTACTTTAATAATTATCGCTTTATTAATATTGGATTTTTCGGATTAGAGTGACTATTTTAAAATTCGGTCATAATTGCGAATAAATTTTAATGGTCCCGTACCCGAGAATAAACGTCCAACCACTATCACTACGCTTTGATATCGGCCCCGTTTACGCTCGGATAAAAGGACTCGCATTAACAAGTTATATCTCGATATGCAATCTTAGTGGCAAAAACGTAAAACATGACAAAACATTTAAATATAATAAATATTGACATACCGAATATTAATTTAGCATAAATGATATTCTAGACTAAAACATGTATATATACATATTATTCTAAATAATAGATAAAAACAACTATAATATGTCAAAATAACAAAAGCGGGAATAAGTACATATAGACAAACAAATATTTGAAAAAGACATGCATCTTGGTAATAAAACATATTCCAACATATACGGGTCCACATATCGTACAAAGGGGTAAATACACTAACATGTAACCCTAAAAAAAGGAAACATACAAATATAAAATACAAAAAATACGCCATGCGAATTAACTAAAACATAACATGCTTGATATGAATAACCGGATAAAAAAAACCAAACATGAATATCATACTTAACACATATATACATAAAAACATGAAATACGAGTCATATACGAGGGACATAAAATAAAATAATATCAATATATACGATTATAATACGAACAATAATATTTACAAAGAAAACAGGAATGAAATGAAAGAAAAACAAAAGTCAGTGGCAGAAATTAAAGAACAATAATATGTAATTTGGGGACGAAATTGCGAAACAAACAAAACCTAAAAGGACCAGAATTGTAATTAGACCAAGGGGCAGACCCAAAGTGAAAAATTCAAAAACGCGGGATGGTTAAGGGCGTAATTTTACCATTTAGAAACTGATTATGTGTAATTTAGGGACTAGATTGTAACCTTTTGAAAAATCAGGGGGACTGAAACTGTGATTATACCATGCGGTAAGACAAAAATGAAAATATTGAAAACGCGGTGGGATTAAGTGTGTAATTTACCCATTTAGCAAAATAAAAACAACTATAAAAGGCCCCCCTTTAAGGCCGAAATCAAAATTTTGGCCATTTGTTTCATTTTTTGGTTTTGTAGTCTTACGTTCTTCGTTTTTCTCTCGTCTGTTCTTATAATACCCGAGAATCGTGCGGTCGGCCGCCGTGTTCTCCGCCCCCGCCGCTAACCCGGCGCCGATGAGCCTCCAAAATAGACCAAAACAACCCCTTGTCGTCCTCAATACGAATCCTAGGTTGGATTGGAGGATATACCTCTATTCGCCCTAGATCTAGGAAATACGAACAAAAAAAAGGTTCTAAACCTAAAATATAACTACTGGGGGCCTTCCCTCCCTTTAGTTCACAGATCGGCTTGTAGAAGCCGAAAGGCTTATCATCGAGGAAGGAAGACCCACAAACGACGCCGGTAAGACTACTCTCCTCTTTTATTTCATTTTTTTTTATATGCATGTAAAGAAACAAGTAAGAAAAAGAGACAAAAAAATTTACCACTGGATTTGTCTTTTGATTATCTTGGATGTTTACAACTTTCAGATTTTTCGTATTATTACAAGATCTCTTTTCTCCCTTTTTTGTTCTTACTCTCCTTTTTTTTTTCTCATCCCCGTTACAAAAGTTCTGTTTCATATATATTATTGCCTCTCATTTTTTTTGGTTGCAAGTTGCATCTTCCTTTTTCAGATCTGAACCGACACTTTGCTTGTTGTCTTTGGCATAATCTCAACGCGGGGACTGAATATCGCGCGTGGTGGCGGTATGGACGTTTTGCCGGCCGCCGGGACAGCGTTTTCGGCCGTTAGATCGGATCGATCTAACGGTCGAGATGGCTTGAAGAACGATCGGCTGGATGAAGCCTCGATTTGATGAGGCGGCTTCAGATTTCGCCACGTGGAGCTCCGCGATCGAGGAGTCGAGCGCGTGGATCTTACGCGCGTGGGATATTAAAGCGCCCACGCGCGTGGACCACACGCGCGTGCGTGGCACTCGAACGGTCCCACGTGTGGAACACGCGCTGGCGAGATATTTTTGACCTCGGTTGCATCGTGGCCGTTGGATCGATCTTGATCCAACAGCCCACGATTACTGCGCATTGTAATTAAATGGGATTTGATTTGGGCCAAACGGGCCTTGTAATTTGAACTTGTAATTGGACTTGGACTTCATGTTTATTTGGGTTTAATATATATTTAATTTTTTCATTTTACCAGTCCAATAATATTAATAATAATATAATTATAATAGCAATACATATACATACGAAAATATATACTTATATTATATAATATTCTAGTATACGTATAATCATACATATAATTAACATAACAGCTATATATTAATCAAATACGCTTATACTCTAGATGCATACGCGACATACATACACCCCTAATACGTATACATAGCTTATACATGCACACATCACCTTATATTAGTAACATTCATATAATAAATATACATGCAATATTAATATATTTACAAGTGAAAATGAGTGATTACAGTTGCCCCTCTTTGCTTGTTCTCATGGAATGGGAAACAAAGCAAAGATTCATAAGCACTCATTTTTATCAGACTTCCCTTGTAGCCTTGGAAAAACGAATTCTTTTGGACATCTCCGCTCTTCCTTGGTTGAATCTTCAGGCTCGTAAGTTCTTCCTATATAGAGCTTCGTCACCTTCCGATCTTGGAGCTACAGGCTCTTTCGACATAGAACCCTTCACTCTGAAGCCTCGAGTCATGAGTCCCTCCTATATAGAACCTTTCATTCTGAGACGGTGTAGCTTGGAGTCCTTCCTATATAGAACTCTTCGCCTTCAACGCTGGTTTCTCCTATATAAAACCTTCTGCGTTACTGATGGATTCTTCCGACTGGGAGTTCCTCCTATATAGAATCGCTAGTCTTCAAACCCCTGGAGCCATGAGTCTTTCCTATATAGAACTTTTGGCGTCGAAATCTGAGCTCTGAGGTTCTTCCTATATAGAACCTTTCACTCTAAGACAATGAAGCTGAGTCTTTCCTATATAAGACTCTTTGCTTTCGACACAACAAAGTTTCCTATATAACCCTGTGTCATAGGTGAATTGCTTTGACCGGGAGTTCTTCTTATATAGAATCATGAGTCTTCACCTTGGAGCCATCAGTCCTTCCTATATAGAACTTTTTGGCATCTGGAATTTGAGCTACGAGGTTCTTCCTATATAGAACCTTTTACTCTAAGACAATAAAGCTCGGAGCCCTTCCTATATAGAACTCTTCGCCGACGACAGCAGGATTTCCTATATAATCTTGTGTGTCATGGGTGAATTGCTTTGACCGGGAGTCCTTCCTATATAGAACTCATGAGTCTTCACCCTGGAGCTGTCAGTCCTTCCTATATAGAACTTTCAGCTTCTGAAACCTCAGAGAGAAGGATTCTTCCTATATAGAACCTCTCTCTAGAGCTTGAAAACATGTGTCTTTTGTATGTAAAAACATTGTCTTCTCATTTGGGATTCACACCGTGATGGTCTTCGATGTCTCTTTGGATCTGCAGATACCTGTCTGAGACGAAAACAAAATGCTATGACAAATGAATGAATTGACATGCTCCTAATTCTAGTGATGCTTGACTATTCATGATGCATGAGAGTCAATCTCTGGGTGGGCTTGTTTTGGTCCTTATTTGATCTTGATGTTCGCTTTCTCCTTTCTTACGGGCATCGATACCCCGCTTCACTGCCAAGTTCAACCATCTCGACCTTTCTCTTTTTTCAATTCCGACTTGGAATTCTAAAGTGCCCTTTCGGGTTTTCACCTTAGAGATTTTTTTAAGAGGGGTGCCCTTCTGGCTTTCACCCAAAAGATCTCTTTTGTTATCTCGTACGTCTTTCTTGAATAGATAGGACATGTGCCATTGGTTATCCTACCAGGTTGTTTGAAGCTTCCCGCCTTCCCTATCGACAGCCATTAGGGAACTAGAGGACGGAGTTAACATCGTTTTCTTTGATCACCTGCATTTTCAAGGTTAAATCATAGTAATGCTTCGAAATCTCTTGTTTCATTATAAGCCTATGTTATCTTATTTGACTGAAATTGACAAGAAGGCCAGGAATGGATGCCCAAAAACACGGTTTTATTATGATTAAGGGCTTGGGATATCTTAAAAAGAAAGATATGACACACATGAGTTAAGTATGAAAATACAAGATCCCTCATTATCTTCGATATGAATGATACATGACCCTGTCAACCGGTGTAGAATTTTTTGCCTGAAGCCTTCTCTTCACAATGTTCATGAAGATGCCCTTCTCTTCGGATATTCAACTTTTCAACTTACCTGAGCCGCCCTTTGCGGGTTTTCAACTCGAGTCCTTCCTTTGCTTTAAGACACCCGGTTTCGGGTTTTCGTCCTGAGCTCTCCAATTTTTTGGTTTTTTTAGAGATAATATTTCTTGACGACACGTAATTTACGGGATTTTTCAGCTCGCCCCCGTCCATTTCTGTTAGGATCGGGGCTCCTCTTGAGAAGGCCTTTTTTTATGACGCACGGTCCTTCCGGGTTAGGCGTCCATTTTCCTCGAGAATCTTTTCGGATAGGGAGGATTCTCTTGAGTACCAGATCCCCTTCTTTGAATTCTCTTGGGCGCACCTTTTTGTTGTAAGCCCGCACCATCCGCTTTTGGTACATCGACCATGACAAATGGCCTTTAGTCTTTTTCGTCAATGAGATTTAGCTGGTCGAATCGCCTGCACCCATTCAGCTTCTTCCGGTTTTTTTGCCGTTTAAGACCGGAGGGACGGAATCTCTACCTCAATTGGGGAGTACCGCCGGTACCATACACCAAGGAGTAGGGCATTGCCCCGTTGATGTGCGAATGGACGTCCTATAGGCGAAAAGGGCAAAAGGCAACTTCTCATGCCAATCCCTCGTAGGTATCGGTAGTTTTCGCTATGATCTTCTTTATGTTCTTGTTTGTCGCTTCCTTCGCTCCATTCATTTTAGGACGATAGATCGTGGAATTATGGTGTGTTATCTTGAATTGAGTGCACACGTCCTTCATCATTTTGTTGTTCAGATTAGGCGTTGTCGGTGATGATTCTCTCGGCAATCCGTGATCGACAAATAATTTCCTTCTTTAAGAACTTACAAACTGTAGTCCTGGTGATATTGGTGTAAGACGCTGCCTCTACCCATTTAGTGAAGTAGTCTATGGCGACCAAAATGAAACGGTGCCCATTGGAGGCTTTCGGATGGATTTGCCCGATGACATCCATGCCCCATGCTGCGAAAGGCCACGGAGAATTCATGGTGTGTAGAGGCGATGAGGGTGCATGAATCTTGTCAGCGTAAATTTGGCATTTGTGGCATTTCTGGCGTAATCGATGCAATCTCCCTCCATGGTCAACCGAAATAACCGTACCTCATAATTTTCGGGCTATAGACAGCCCCGTTGGCGTACGTTCCACAGATTCCGTCATGTACTTCAGCTAAGATTTCCTTCGCCTCTCGGGCATCCACACATCTCAGCAATGTTTGATCATGACTTCTCCTATATAGGATTTCCCCATCTAGGATATATTTTGTTGCCATTTTTCTGAGCGCTTTTCTGTCATTGTCGTTTGCCCCTTCTGGATACTTTTGAAGCTTGACATATTGCAGGATGTCATAGTACCATGGATTTCCGTCAATCTCTTCATGTATATTACAACAATGAGCAGGTTTTTCAAACGTCTGCATCTCAATGGGCTTCATTTCTGCCCCGGTGTTTGTTTTAAACATGGATGCCAAGGTTGCCAATGCATCTGCCATCTGATTTTCTTCTCGGGGTAGGTAATTGAAGCTGACCTTTTCGAACTCTTTGACGAGCTCTTGGATCTATTCGTGATATTTGACCAACTTCGGGTCTCTAGTTTCCCACTCCCCGCGCAATTGGTAAATGACTAGGGGCGAATCTCCGAACACTCGAAGTTCCTTAACCTTTCTTTCGATGGCTGAGTTCAGTCCCATGATGAAAGCTTCGTATTCAGCTATATTGTTTGTGCAGAAGAATTCCAATCTGCTGGTGAAAGGATAATAGACGTCCTCAGGTGAAATTAGCACTGCCCCTATCCCATGTCCGAGGGCGTTGGAGGCTCCATCGAAGTAAAGTTTCCATGACATATCATCTGAATCTCTTCTTCGGTTGTAATGCACATCAAGTCTTCGTCTGGGAAACTAAAGTTCAATGCCTCATAGTCATCCGAAGCACGACTAGCCAGGAAATCTGCTACGGCACTCCCCTTTACAGCCTTCTGATTAACATATACGATGTCGAATTCGGATAATAGCATCTGCCATCGAGCCATCCTTCCCGTTAGTGCTGGTGCTTCCATTAAGAACTTTAATGGGTCTAGCTTGGATATCAACCAGGTAGTATGGTACAACATGTACTGTCTGAGCCGCTTGGTAGCCCAAACTAGAGCACAACACAGCTTCTGTACTGGCGGGTACCGTGTTTCGCAATCATTGAACTTCCTGCTTAAGTAATAGATGGCTTGCTTCTTTTTTCTTGACTCATCGTGTTGCCCCAGTACACATCCCATTGAATTCTCGAAGACTGTTAAGTAGAGAATTAGTGGTCGACCAGGTACTGGTGCTACTAAAATTGGAGCATTTGTCAGGTACTTTTTGATCTTTTCTAGGGCTTTTTGACATTCTCCATCCCACACGCCAGGATTATTCTTTCTAAGAAGTCTGAAGACCGGGTCGCATTGATTGGTTAATTGGGAAATGAAACGAGAGATATAATTCAGCCTCCCCAGGAAACCGCGGACTTCCTTCTGCGTGCGGGGTGGTGAAAGGTCCTGGATGGCTTTCACTTTATTCGGGTCAATCTCAATCCCTCTTCTACTTACTACGAACCCCAAGAGTTTTCCAGAAGTAACGGCGAAGGTACATTTAGCAGGATTGAGCCTCAGTTGGTACTTCCGTAGTCTTTGGAATAGTTTTCTCAAGTTTCAGAGGTGCTCTTCCTCTGCTCGGGATTTGGCAATCATATCATCCACGTATACTTCTATTTCTTTGTGCATCATGTCATGGAAAAGAGTCACCATTGCCCTTTGGTATGTTGCCCCTGCGTTCTTTAGCCCAAACGGCATCACTTGATAACAAAAAGTGCCCCACATGGTTATGAATGTGGTTTTCTCCATGTCGTTAGGATCCATCTTTATCTAGTTGTACCGAGAAGCCGTCCATGAAGGAAAACCATGAATGTCTGCGGTGTTGTCAACCAGCGTGTCAATATGTGGCAAAGGAAGTTGTCTTTAGGGCTAGCTCGGTTCAGATCTCTATAATCTACACACATACGAACTTTCCCGTCTTTCTTTGGTACTGGTACAATGTTTGCAACCCATTCAGGGTATTTGGCTACCTCCAAGAATCCAGCATCAAATTGCTTTTTCACTTCTTCCGGATCTTTAACAAATATATCCGCCTCATTCTCCGAAGTTTTTCTTTGTCTTGGTTTGCACTCCGATTTTGTTGGCAATTTGTGCACCACTATGTCGGTGTTCAATCCCGGCATATCTTGATAAGTCCAGGCGAAGACATCCTTGAATTCCTGAAGTAGGGCTATCAATTCATGCTTGGTTTTTGAGGAAATAGTCGTTCCTATTTTTATTTCTTTTCTCGCTTCTTCAGTCCCAAGTTGACAATTTTGTTTCTTCTTGGTGGGGCATAATCGCCTTTCTTCGTCGTCCACCATTCTCTTTAACTCTTCCGGGACCTCAATTTCTATTTCATCATATCCTCCTCAATTTCCTCTCGAGACCTCGGGGCATTCAAAATTTACTCTGTGATTGATCCGGTATCATTCATATCGTCAATCATGAGCGACCTGCATTAAATGAGAATGAATTGTATTGGGAAAGAGACGGCTTTACATGAAGGGAATGAATATGAAGAATGCATGAATGGAATAAATGAGACTTTGGTCATTTTTAAGAAAGTGGGGATATTTTCATTTCAATCAAAAAGTTAACATAGGTGCCCCATACAAGAGATCCCCATTGTCTATGGGCAAAAACAAAAGGTTGATTTGGAGCATTACTCTAATCTATTCCTAAAGACTACAGGTAGATCAATGCAGCTCTAGTTATCTAGTGTTTCCCCGGGATGGCAAGGGCGGATGTTGGTCAACATTTTGCTACCTCGGTCCTTTTCAGCTATCATGTTGATGTACATCCCTTCAAATGATTTACTGAGTATTTCCTCCTGGTTAAGTTCATCATTTTTCTTCATTGCCTCTCCAATATCTTGACCTGGCTGGTAGAACCCTCCGGAGATGAAAGTGGCTTTCAAACTAGGAAAGGACATTGACCTCCACGGAATGTCTTCTCCTTTAGATCTGGCTTTTCTTTGCTCCTCTTTCCTCTTATACTCCTCTTTCTTCTGTTGGACACTTGGTTGATAACCCAGCCCGAAACGATCCTTCTTGGTTATCATATTCTTGGGTTTCAGGTTTCCTTGTAATTTCTTCCCCAGCCCTTTTCCTATTTTGGCTCCTCGGCCGAGTTTTCGCGACGGTCATCTTAGTACAATTAGATAACTTGGGGTAGAGGATCCGCTTCCTCCTCAAACGAATGTGGCATTTACTAGTTCTAATGCTCGGAACGAGCATTCGCAAGCATCTTCATCATTTTGAATGTAGGGGGTGTCGATGTCACACTGAAGCAACAAATTCATGCTCGCTTCTACTGTGACCAATTTGCCTTCAACTACAAATTTTAATTTCGATGCAATGATGATGGGACAACTCTCGGAGTGGATCCACGGTCTTCCCAATAGGCGTTTGTAAGATGGTTTTATGTCCATCACCACAAAATCGATCACATATTCGGTTGGTCCGATCAATAGGGGCACCTCAATTTTCCCCATTGTTCCTTTTTGCGTACCATCAAAGGCTCTTACCGAGTTGTAGCAAGGCTTTAGGTGCGAACCATCTATTGGCAATTTTTGCAGGGTTACCATAGGCAAGACATTCAATGCTGACCCGTTGTCGATCAGTACGCCTGGTAATATGTTGTGCGTAATAAGTGCTACGCAAATGTGCAAGTATACACGTCGCAAGTTATAGTATAAAAGATATCGTCTCCACAGGGATTGGTGCCACTTCAAGAATCTAGTCTCTTGCACTGTAAAAAGTAAAAACACAAGTAAAGGATTATAGAAGTTTTAACTAATAACTAATCTAGAAAGCAATTAAGTAAAAGAAAAGATGAATTCAATTGAGAGAGATAGGCTAGGTTATCGTGAGTTGAGGTGTGATAGCCGATTGGATTGTCTTGGTAAAAAAGTGCACGGGCAACTTGCACGACGGGGTTGCCGTAGCAACTAATTGATGGTTGCTTGGGCGACTAGTTGGGCAACTACTTGGGCGACTGGGCAGTAACTTCAAGGTTCGGCGGAGCGTTCTTCAATGGTTTCTTCTTATCCCTAAGTCGAAACTCTAGCTATTTGTGCATGCCTTGATAATACATCCCTGCGTGAATCAAGGGTGAACAACAACCAATCTTGCGCTCATCTTAGCCGTTGAAATCCTTAACTTATTCCTAAGCCAGATTAATCTTCACCATCATTGGATTGAATAAAGATCATATTCATTCGTTTCTTGAATCTAACTCTCCCGATATTAGATAAATGGACGAAATCACGAGATCCTCTCCCAATTCACTCGCAAACAATAATAAGAATCAAGAATGAATAAACCTTGAAATAGAAAAGTGCAAACTCTTATTACCTAAACAAAAACCAATAGTTTCTCACAACCACAAAACACAATAACCATAGCCAAGTAAATTTAGTTCATGGCTAGGTTCCAAAGAAACACAAGATAAACAATCCCTAGCATGAACCCAATCGAACAAGGAAGAAAAGATGAAGCTTGTCGAAAATTCCTTGCCCTAGATGCTTGCCAAAAATTCCCCTTGCTTCCTCTCTTGGAGTTGTCGAAATTCCCTCTTGCTCTCCCCTTTTCTTGTCGAAATCTCCTTGGTATTTATAGGGCTAGGCCAAAGTCCTTCTTTGAGGAGGAGTTTGAGTTGGAATTAAATTATCTTTAAAGAATATAATTCTTTATTATAATTTTATTCCTATTAGAACATCTCCTATCCTCTTGAATTTAATTCTTCTTTAATCTCTGCATGGCAATCAAATTCCTTTGGGCTTGGGCCTTGCTCCATGTCATCTTGGGCTTGTAAAATCATGAATTTCGACATCCCTATTGTATTTTGTCTTTGTCGACAAATGCCATGGCAACTGGCTCGGCGTCTCCTTCATGCATTGCCCTGGCAACTAGCTCAGCATTGCTTTGGCAAGTGATCCTGCACATACACACACAAAGCACACCAAAGCAGCATCTTTTCCATAAAAACTACCAAGTTATGTAATCAAGCTCAACGATGGAAGGAAACATGGATTAATGCATGAATGGCTAACTATGCAACTAATATGAGCCTAAGTCTAACAATAATATGAGTAAAAAGGGTAAGAAAAAATAGTACTTTTGAACACTTATCACACCCCCAAACTCGAACTATTGCTTGTCCTCAAGCAATGCAAACTCATAATTACGCCAAGACTTCAAATTTTCACAAACTTAGCTTTGAACTTGATTTCAATTCTCTGAACAAGGGCACAAAGTATGATTGGCTTTTTATTTTTTCGGAAAGCGAGGAGTTACTCGGAATCAAACTATAATGCTTGTGAGTGTGTGCGGAGTTGTGTGCAAGTTGATTTTCCGGATTCTATGCAAACAATAGGTTTTCAAATTACTTCATTGGGTTCTTTTTAACATGTTTTAACTAGAGCCAATTTCGGGCACCTCTAGTGTTTTATTTTTAGTTTTCTTAAGTTAATTTAATCGACTAGAGCCGGTTTCGGGCACCTCTAGTTAAAAAAAAATTTAACGCCTCCTAGAGCCAGTTTCGGGCACCTCTAGTGATCAATTTTTTTTTAGCATATGCTAGAGCCAATTTCGGGCACCTCTAGCATTCATCCAATTTTTATTCTAATCCCCCAATTAGTTAATTATCCACCTAAGTTTACTAGAACTCCTTAAATCAATCAAACCACAACAGTGTTTCATCAAATTTAGCATCATAGTAAAATTCTAAGTTTTTCCATGGTTATCCTAGAATAAAAATTCTATCAATTAAGTGCATTGGTAAAGTCATCATTGAATATTCATCAAATCTAAGCAATTCTTGTTCCAATTAAAGGCATGGCAAGCAATTTATGTATCCTAAATGTAATGCTTAAGATTAATGTAACTAAACATGGTAATTACTAGTAACAATCCCCCCCAAACTCGAGTGAGGCATTGTCCTCAATGCATGCATAAAAATAACAATAAAAATAAAAATGCATACGAGGACTTACTCCGAGAGTTCGTCATCGTAGATGATTAGTTTCCTTCTAGTTGGCGTCTTGATTTTCTTGCTTGAATGCAATGGTTGTTTTCTTGTTCTTTGGGATGTCTTGACTTTGGTTGCCGTGGCATCTTGGGGTTGGTTGCCGTGGCATCAGCTTGTGCATGCATGAAGTAAGTTGCCGCGGCATCTTCTTCATTGGTTGTGGGGCAAGGATCTTGGTGATAAATTTCCTTAGCATAGTAGTTGTGAGTCTTGTTGTGAAAAAGAAAATAAAGAAAACCTGAAAACTAAAGATAATGAAGAAAAAAATAAAATATCTCCTAAAAATAAAAATAAAAAAAAAGAAAAAAAAAAAGGAAATACTGAGAGGAGAGCATGCTCATGCATCTCCTAAGTTGACCGCTTCCTTGTTACGTTCCACATGGGCACCATTGTAGTGCTTCAATCTTTGTCCATTAACTTTGAATTCATGGTTGTCAGAGATGGACTTGATTATCACAGCACCATGGGAGAATGGTTTGACGACTTCAAATGGTCCCGACCATCTTGATTTCAGCTTTCCCGGGAAAAGTTTTAGTCGAGAATTGAATAGGAGAACTAGTTGCCCTGGCGTGAATTGCCGTGGCAATAGTTTCTTGTCGTGCCATCGCTTTGTTTTCTCCTTGTAGATTCGTGCATTGTTATAAGCGAGTGCACGAAATTCTTCTATCTCATTGAGATCCATCAAGCGCTTTTGTCCGGCACTTTCCCAATCCATATTCACGGTCTTGATTGCCCAGTACGCCTTGTGCTCGATTCCACCGGTAGATGACATGTTTTACCATAGACAAGCTGGAAGGGGGACATACCTAATGGTGTTTTGAATGCGGTGCGATATGCCCAGTCGTCGTCATCTAGTCTTAATGACCAATCCTTCCTTGAGGGATTTACAACTTTCTCGAGTATTCCCTTCAACTCCCGGTTGGAAATTTCGCTTGCCCGTTGGTTTGTGGGTGATATGCCGTGGCGATCTTGTGTGATATGCCAAGCGTTGCAACATCTTGGCAATTAGTCTGTTGTCAAAATGCTTGCCCCCGTCGCCGATAATTGCTCTCGGCATCCCAAACCGTGTAAATATGTTTTTCTGCAGGAATCGTTGCACGGTCTTGGAATCGTCGTTGGGAACTCGCAGCTGCCTCTACCCATTTAGACACATAGTCGACGGCGAGTAAAATGTAGAGGTTGCCGAATGAAGATGGGAAAGGTCCCATAAAATCGATCCCCATACATCGAACAGTTCCACCTCGATGATGTTCGAGTGGCATCTCATGTCGTCTAGAGATATTGCCCGTCCTCCGCAACGATCACATTGCTTGTAAAAGTCCCTGGGCATCTTTGTACAATGTTGGCCAATACAAACCGGATTGCAAGACTTTGGTCATGATACGAGTTCCTCCAAAATGTCCTCCATAGGGTGAAGAATGGCATTGCGGAGTACATTCATTGCTCTTCTTGAGGACACATCGGCGTATAACCTGATCTGCACATTGTTTAAACAAAAGAGGCTCGTCCCAAAAGTAATGCTTAGCATCATGGCGGAACCGCTTCTTCCCTTGGTGAGTAATACCATACGGAAAAATACCACAAACAAGGAAGTTAACTAAATCTGCGTACCAGGGTATTGCCGAGGCATGTGCTGCCGTAGTGTCTGCTCCCAAAATTGCCGAGGCGTGCGCGTCAAAGACTGCTGCGGCGTCGAGAGTTGCCGAGGCGTTGAGGGTTGCCGAGGCAATTAGAATTTGTTCATCCGGGAATGCATCGCATATCTCTAGATCCGCGTCTTTCTCCCTATTGCGTTCCAGACATGATAAGTGATCGGCCACTTGATTTTTTCGTTCCTTTTCGTCCTTAATTTCAATATCAAATTCTTGTAAAAGTAATATCCAACGAATCAAACGAGGTTTAGCATCCTTTTTAGCAAATAAGTATTTGATTGCCGAATGATCCGTATGAACAATTACCTTTGTACCAATTAAATAGGATCGGAACTTGTCAAATGCGAAAACTACAGACTAGTAACTCTTTTCTGTTGTTGTGTAATTCACTTGAGCATCATTAAGAGTTTTACTAGCGTAGTATATCACATGGAAGGTCTTACTGTGCGTTGGCCTAGGATCGCTCCTACCGCGAAATCACTTGCATCACACATGAGCTCAAAAGGTAGCGCCCAACTGGGTGGAACAACAATGGGTGCCGAGGCAAGCTTTTTCTTTAGGGTTTCAGAATGCTTGAGTGCAAGAATCATCAAAATCGAAGACTTTATCCTGTTCAAGCAGATTACACAAAGGTTTAGTGATTTTAGAAAAATTATGAATGAACCCCTGTAAAAACTCGCATGTCCGAGAAAACTTCGAATTCCTTTAACCGAATTTGGTGGGGTAATCTCTCGATCACATCCACCTTGGCTTTGTCTACTTCAATTCCCTTGGATGAAATCTTATGGCCGAGCACTATTCCTTCATCTACCATAAAGTGGCATTTCTCCCAATTGAGAACTAAATCTGTTTCTTCGCATCTTGCCAACACCCTCTCTAAATTTCCGAGACAGCCGTCGAAGTCATTACCAAAAACCGAAAAATCATCCATGAAGATCTCAAGGAAGTCTTCGACCATGTCTGAAAAGAGCGCCATCATGCATCTTTGGAAGGTTGCCGAGGCGTTACACAATCCGAACGGCATCCTTCGAAAGGCATAAGTACCGTATGGGCATGTGAAGGTTGTCTTTTCTTGATCTTCTGGTGCTATGGCAATCTGATTGTAACCTGAATAACCATCAAGAAAGCAGTAAAAGGGTTTACCTGCAAGACGGTCAAGCATTTGATCAATAAAGGGTAATGGGAAGTGATCTTTCCTAGTGGCTTTGTTTAGCTTTCGATAGTCCATACAAACCCTCCAACCGGTCTGATCTGGTTGGGATAAGTTCATTATTTTCATTGCTTACCACTGTTATACCTCCCTTTTTCGACACACATTGTACCGGACTTACCCACGTATTATCGGAGATAGGGTATATGATGCCAAGCGTCAAGCCACTTGATGATTTCTTTCATTACAACCCCTTTCATGGCATGATTCAGTCTCCTCTCGGGCCTCAATTGAAGGTTTGTGATCATCTTCCAACAAGATCTTGTGCATGCACACCGCCGGGCTAATTCCCTTCAAGTCGGCAATTGTCCACCCTATTACCTTTTATGTAGCTTCAACATGTTGATCAGCTTCTTTTCTCGCTCAGGCTGTAACTTAGAAGAAATAATTACGGGTAATGTATTATCGGTCCCTAAGTATACATATTTCAGTTGCTCGCAATTGTTTCAACTCAAGAATTGGTGGATTTACGATAGAGGGTTTTTCGATCTTACCTTCCTTACCCGAGTAGTCCAGTGGTTCAAAGTATGTACCTGGTCGATTGACTAGCCAATTTGCCTCTTCGGTTGTTCCTCATCGACCGGTTCTTCATACTCCTCATGTTCCTCGTGTTCGGCAATGTAGTTGCCGAGGCAACTAAATTCTTCATCGGTTAAACTCTGCCGTGGCATGAAGTAGTTGGCATTCTTCTGGATCATCGGCATACCTTAGTGTTTGGAACACATTTAGTTTTACCTGCTGGTCATTCACCCTCATTGTGAGTTCTCCTTTTTCAACATCAATCAAAGTTCTCCTGCCGCTAGGAATGGTCTTCCGAGAATGATAGGTGCATGCTCATCCGATTCACAATCCAAAACAATAAAGTCGTGGGAAAAATAAATTTATCAACTTTTACCAAGTATGTCCTCGATTTTTCCCTCCGGATGCACATAGGATCTGTCGGCTAGTCAGTAGCATAATCTGTTGTAGGTCTTGCCTTCCCGATTCCTAGTTTTCGGAAAACCGATTTAGGCATCAAGTTTATGCTAGCCCCTAGGTCGCATAGTGCTTTCCCGACATAGTGATTTCCAATAGAACAGGGTATTGTGAAACTTAGGGATCCTTCAACTTGGGCGGCATGCGATTGTGCAGCATTGCCATGCATCCCTCTGTTGCGGCAATTGTTTCAAACTCTCCTAGCCTTGTTCTCTTGGACACAATGTCTTTAAGAAACTTGGCATAGTTTGGCATTTGTTCAATTGCTTCCACCAATGGCAAGTTGATGTGGACTTGCTTTAGGATATCAAGAAACTTCTTGAATTGGTATTCTTGCTTTTGTCGCTTCAACCTTTGTGGGAATGGTGGTGGAAGTCGGATATCTTCTATCCTTTCATTGGTTTGAAACCTGATTGACAGCATTGCCGGGACATCTGGAGTTGCCGATGCGTTACCAACTGGGGTTGCCGAGGCGTGCTTATCGCAAGTTGCCGAGGCATGCTTATTGCCGGTTGCCGCAGCAATTCTTGGTTCAGCATCTGAGACTTTGCCGCTAGGTTCGTCTTGATCTTTTTGTGGAGTTTTGTTTGACGAGCGGGTTTGAACCTCTCTAAGTTGTTGGCCACTTCTGGTGGTGATTGCCTTACATTGCTCATGGCAGTTCCTCTTGCGACTTGATGATCGCTAGGTAAACCTCCTTGTGGTCTAGTGTTGATTTTGAGCAAACTGTCCGACTTGATTTTCCAATGATTTGATTGCCGCCTCTTGGTTTTGCAATCTCATCTCGGTCCTGTTAATAAAAGCATCAGTTCTTTTTATGAAATTACTATTCTCAGCCATATAAGATTGATTTTCATCATAAAAGCATTTAGAGAATTTTCCAAAGAACTAGATGTCGTCGGTTGTTCTTTGCGGCATCATTGCTGTCGCGTGGCATATTCTTTGGAATCCCGATGCTTGTGCATTCGATTGTTACGGTTTAGAGCATTGTTGGGATTACTCCATGAAAAATTCAGGTGCTTCTTCCAATTTGGATTGTATGTATTTGACATCATGTTGTTGCCCGATTGTAATTCCCACATAGAAGCTAGATTCCGGATTCTGCATACATTCGGAAGAATTATGGTTATCACCACATAACTCACAAAAAGAATCCATTACCTTGACTTCATGTGTGTTGTTTGGTTTTTTTGCATGTTCGGACCATCTTGGTTAAAGCGCCAATTGTGCGAAATTGAATCGATGATCCTAGTTCATGTATTGTGGCTTAGCGTCTAACTCCTCCTCTTCTAGTAGATGGGAATTGATAATCATTCTTGGCCAGCTTGTTTAAAATTTGCATTGCTTCTTCCGGTGACTTATCTAGGAGTATGCCGTTTTCGAGGCGTCTAGCATCATCCTTGTTGGTGTATTCACGGCATTGTAAAACATTGTCACTTGAGTCCACACGGGAATCCGTGTAGAGGGCATTTGTGTAGAAGTTCTCTATATCGCTCCCAAGCCTCGTACATGGATTCATCATCCGCCTGCCGAAAAGAAGTAATGTCGTTACGAAGCTTATCGATTAAATTTGTAGGATTAAATCTAGCAAGGAAATCACGACAAAGATCAGTCCAAGATGCTATGGATCCGGCAGAATGCTATTTAGCCATGCTTTCGCCCTATCCTCGGTGAATAGGGGAATAATCTTAATCGTAAGACATCGGGGTGACTCCGTGTATCTTGAACGAGTTGCAAATCTCGAGGAAAGATTTCAGATGTTGTCGTGCATCTTGATTCTTTGAGCCGCCAAATTGACCTATTGTGTTGATCATATTAAACATTACCGGTTTCAACTCAAAGTGGTCGGCTTCAATTTCGGGTGCGACAACTCCCGGGTTAAGTCCATCAAGATCTTCTTCAAGATAGTCTCGAATAGTTACACATTTTCGTGCAAGAATCTCCTCCTCCCGCTCGAACATCTTGATTAATATTGCCGTCTTGATTTGCCATTGCTTCTCTTATCCTTCGTCTAAGTCTTTGTAAGGTTCGTTCGATTTCTGGATCAAAGGGATATTCTGGTGAAGTCGGTCTCGCCCTGGTCATATACCAATGCAAAACCAAAGTTTGTTAGCCCTTTGAATTTTAAACAAGAAAAATAAAAAGAAAGTGCAAGAAAGTAAAAACAAAGTCGCTATTGCCAATCCCGGCAACGGCGCCAAAAAAAACTTGTTGCGCGTAATAAGTGCTACGCAAATGTGCAAGTATACACGTCGCAAGTTATAGTATAAAAGATATCGTCTCCACATGGATTGGTGCCACTTCAAGAATCTAGTCTCTTGCACTGTAAAAAGTAAAAACACAAGTAAAGGATTATAGAAGTTTTAACTAATAACTAATCTAGAAAGCAATTAAGTAAAAGAAAAGATGAATTCAATTGAGAGAGATAGGCTAGGTTATCGTGAGTTGAGGTGTGATAGCCGATTGGATTGTCTTGGTAAAAGAGTGCACGGCAACTCGATTTGCCGTGGCAACTTGTGACGACGGGTTGCCGTAGCAACTAATTGATGGTTGCTTGGGCGACTAGTTGGGCAACTACTTGGGCGATCGGGCAGCAACTTCAAGGTTCGGCGGAGCGTTCTTCAATGGTTTCTTCTTATCCCTAAGTCGAAACTCTAGCTATTTGTGCATGCCTTGATAATACATCCCTGCGTGAATCAAGGGTGAACAACAACCAATCTTGCGCTCATCTTAGCCGTTGAAATCCTTAACTTATTCCTAAGCCAGATTAATCTTCACCATCATTGGATTGAATAAAGATCATATTCATTCGTTTCTTGAATCTAACTCTCCCGATATTAGATAAATGGATGAAATCACGAGATCCTCTCCCAATTCACTCGCAAACAATAATAAGAATCAAGAATGAATAAACCTTGAAATAGAAAAGTACAAACTCTTATTACCTAAACAAAAACCAATAGTTTCTCACAACCACAAAACACAATAACCATAGCCAAGTAAATTTAGTTCATGGCTAGGTTCCAAAGAAACACAAGATAAACAATCCCTAGCATGAACCCAATCGAACAAGGAAGAAAAGATGAAGCTTGTCGAAAATTCCTTGCCCTAGATGCTTGCCAAAAATTCCCCTTGCTTCCTCTCTTGGAGTTGTCGAAATTCCCTCTTGCTCTCCCCTTTTCTTGTCGAAATCTCCTTGGTATTTATAGGGCTAGGCCAAAGTCCTTCTTTGAGGAGGAGTTTGAGTTGGAATTAAATTATCTTTAAAGAATATAATTCTTTATTATAATTTTATTCCTATTAGAACTTCTCCTATCCTCTTGGAATTTAATTCTTCTTTAATCTCTGCATGGCAATCAAATTCCTTTGGGCTTGGGCCTTGCTCCATGTCATCTTGGGCTTGTAAAATCATGAATTTCGACATCCCTATTGTATTTTGTCTTTGTCGACAAATGCCATGGCAACTGGCTCGACGTCTCCTTCATGCATTGCCCTGGCAACTAGCTCAGCATTGCTTTGGCAAGTGATCCTGCACATACACACACAAAGCACACCAAAGCAGCATCTTTTCCATAAAAACTACCAAGTTATGTAATCAAGCTCAACGATGGAAGGAAACATGGATTAATGCATGAATGGCTAACTATGCAACTAATATGAGCCTAAGTCTAACAATAATATGAGTAAAAAGGGTAAGAAAAAATAGTACTTTTGAACACTTATCATAATACATACCATTTGCAGTGGGTAGTGATATTAAGGGCTTTGGTAGACCTCATTCCTCCCTCTGGGATCTCATCATCACTGAATGTGATATGATTATAGGCGGTAATATGCCCCACTATCATGTCCAGGTTTGTTACAGAAATGTCCTGGGGCACAAAAGTTTGATTCAGCACTTTCAATAGCGTCTCCCGATGCTTCTCTGAACTCAAGAGCAATTCCAGCACTGTGATCCTGGCCGGTTGCTTTCGTAGTTGTTCCACTACACTGTACTCGCTATGTCTCAAGAACTTTAGAAATTCTTTGGCCTGGGCCTCAGTTACCGGTTCATTTATCTTTTGGGGAGGTTCTTCTCCAAATATCTGCGTAGGGCTAACTGCTATACTCTTCCCCTTATCTTTTTCAGCCGCTTTCAAAGCCTCGGAGGAATAACATCGGCCGCTCCTTGTGAAATGGCCTGCCTCACCAACGTTCACATCGTTCTGGCTTTGTTGGTCTTCCAGCGTAGGTTCTTTTACCTGTTCGTGTTCTGATTTTTCTGGCATGGTCACATTCACGGCATAATTTCAGGGAATTTGTCGCATATCTTTGAATGGGAATGAAGATGGTGCTGAAATGACGATCTTGGGATTTATTTTGCTGGTTTCTCCTTGGGAGACACTGCGCATTCCTATCCGGGAGAGATGATAAAAGGTCTATCATTCTCGTATCTAGCTTTGGGGCTATCTGTCATGTGTACGTCTGATCCCTTCCCCATGGGTTCCTCAAAGAATTCAATTTGTTTTTCATTCATCAACTTCTGCACCAATTTCTTGAACTCTTCACATTCTTGGATATCATGCCCTTGATCGATGGAATTCGCAATACTTTCCACATTCCTACGTCTTATTATCATGCCTTTGTTGATCATACGAGCCATGCATAATTGTTGAAATACCCACCGTAAAGGAGACTTGATTTACGACACGTCATCCTTTATCCTCCCGTAAAGCATTCTTCTATGACATTAACTCATCTGCTCCCATGATTGGGCAGCGGGTTGTTGGCTACACTCAGTTCTTCAAACTTCAATATCCCAGAATCGATTAAGTTCTGTACAAGCTTTTTGAAGGCAAGACAGTTCTCAGTGGGATGTCCAAGGGTACCGCCGTGATAGTCGCAATGTGCGCTTGGATTATACCAAGGAGGGAAGGGTGGATTGACAGGAGTAACGATGTATGGCGGACCAGTCCGCTTCATATAATCGGGAATAAAGTTCGAGTACGAAACAGGTAGGGGAGTGAAAGTTCTCATCTCTTTCTCTTTTTCGTGACTCTCTCATCTCTTTGACTCGAATTTTTGTTTTTTCCCACAGTGCTTGTGGGTGTGAGACTGTGAAGTTCTTGGGCGGTATAGGTGCTGGTGGTGTTTACTTCATTTCTCTTGTTGTACTTTCGAGACCCTTCCCCACCATCAATTCTGCCGCTCTTAATTGCCAGTTCGAGAGACTCCCCAGTCCTGATCAAGTCGGCAAAACACTGCGTTGTGTTATTAATGAGGCGATCAAAGAGTGCCCCTTTCAGAGTATTGAAAAATAATGGCGTGATTTCATGCTCCGGGATAGGTGGCTGGATTTGGGCGCCACTTCTCTCCACCTGGGGGCATATTGTCGCAGCAGCTTTCATTGGACTTACCCATATTTTCTAACATAATTCTGCTAGGGATCATGTCTTTACATGTTTGTATTGCTCGGTAAATGCTTTAGACAGATCTTTCCATGTTTTAACATTCGCTTTGCTTAACTGAGTATACCAACGTAACGCCGCTCCAGTTAGACTATCCTGGAAACAATGGATCAGTAGCTTTTCATCTTTATGGTAAGCCGCCATTTTTCTACAATACATCGTTATGTGTGCAGAAGGACATGTGGTTCCATCATATTTATCGAACTCTGGCGTTTTGAATTTTGGCGGCAAGACAAGATCAGACACCAGACTTAGGTCGCTAGCGTCGTTTCCTGATTCTTCATTTGATTGTAACGCTTTAAATTTTTCTTCCATGAAGCGAAATCTTTCTTCCCACTTTTTTTCTACCTCATTCCTGATCCTTTCGACCATGTTTAGGTCCGGCACTTCTTCTTCATAAAGTGCTTCAGTATCGAGGGGTTGAGTCTCAGGTGCCCCTACGTGAAAGCTAGAAGACATTCCTGCAGGGTCAATATATACCTTCCTAGCCTGGTTTCGTGCAGTCGGATGAACCTTGTAGTGAGCCGGGGTACCCTCTGGTTCTTGAACATTTTCTCCTTCTACTCGTTTTCCAAGACTTTTTGCCAGTAACGCAGTTATGTCAGATACTATGGATGTTTGTGACTGCGCAATCTGATCACTAAGGCTTCTTTGGGCCTCTTCAAGCCTTGTCTCGAGCTCTCTTTGCCCTCTTTCTAGACTGATTATTCTTTCTTCCATGAGCTTTCTTTGTAGCCGGGTAAAGTATAGGTGATGAATGATTGCGGGTTAACTACATACAATGCCACAATATTCATATTGTTAATATGGTTGTAAAAAATAAATGCATATACAATGATGCAAATGTTATGATGCAAATGCAAGAATGCATGCAGACAAGGTACTGATTCCGCTGGTAATCACCCTTTTAAATTACTTCCACGGAAATTAAAGGGTCCTGATTACAACAAAATTCGTGTTACAAAGTAAAGATCCCTAGTACAAAAGATCTAATTATAACACAGAGTCTTATAGATAGACTCTAGCTCTATCTCCTAACTTTCCAATTGCCTTGAGCAGCTTGAGGAACCTAGGAGCTTCTTCCATTCCCGGGGCTATGAAAGGTCGGAGTGTTTCAGCCTCGACAGCTAAATCATTTACATGTCTGGCGACTCGCTGTATGTCCACCATTAGGTTTGCGTAGTACTGGTCTCTGTCCTGTACCATTCGAGCAGCGTCGCGTAATCTCTTCTGCCAATAGGTGTTTCCTCCGGCTGCAGCCTCCTCGAATACATTAATTCTTTCCTTGTAATCCTCCACAGTTGCTTCGAGGGACCCGATTCGTGCTTGTAACACATCCACTTCGTGTTCTCTTTCTTGCAGCTCCGCGAAGTTATTCATGCGACAGTACATTCGAAGTGAGTGTTCGACTTCCGCCATCTTTCCTTTTAATTCATCATTTTGACTTTGGCTTTGCCCCAATTTTTGAACAGTTTCATCGTACAATTTCTGCATCTCTAACAGTCTATTTTGACTATTTACGGATTTTCTTTTCCATACGGCGACACTTTCTCTCTCATGATGAACAACCTGTTTTCCCTTGCTGATTTCTTGTCTGAATCTTTCTTTCTCTTGATCAATGGCCTTCTTGGCGGACCGTTTTTCTTCCTCCATAACCAAACGGTAGCTTTCAATCTCTTTCTCGATCGCTCTTTTATTAATTTCTCGTTCTTCTTCCACCAAACGGATGCCGTTCATTCTTTCTCTTTCCACAGCTATGAACTGACTCCGGCCGGCCTTTTGTATTTTTGCCTGTAATAGGAGGGCATCTTTTTGATAAAGAGTATTCTTGTCATTCAAATCTGCATTTAATTTCTTCAGTTGCCTAATGATCCCATCCCGCTCGTCAACTTCTAAGCTTGCTTTATAGAGTTCGCTCGCATGTTGGGTCTGTTGAATGTCCATTTTCTTTTTAACTTCCTCGAGTTCACTCCTTAAGATATCGGCTTCGGACGGTACCACCCTGTAAGCTCTTCGAGTGACACTGCTGGTCCTTGATCGATTCGGGAATCACATTATTAACCTCAAACGTCTCCAAAGATCGTAATCTGGGGTAGTCATGTGCTCGGTATCTCCTTCCACCCCGATCCGATAACAATGATCCCGTGCCCCTGATGGGTCGTATTTTTCCTTTGAACTCTCCTTTGAAAAGAAATTCAGTTTGGCTTAATCCGGCGGTATTGGGAATGAACTGTCGTGATCCGAACTGCCGAGACACTAAAAGTGGAGCACAAGCGATCCCTCCATGCAATCCCAACATCATCAGCCAGTTGAAGTCACCACAACTGTATAGAAAATAATTAACTTTACCGAGCCACGGGACCCTCCATGCTATGTCTTCATCTTGAATGTTCCTGAAGAAACTGGTCCACATTTTTGTTTTCAAATCTTCTCGCCATTCCTTTGCTAAGTATTCTCGTAAAGGCGAAAAACCTTGGAAGGATATCCCCGGCAGGACCCGCGTCGGCGTCTTCCACATGTGACTCTGAATCCATACTTGTAATAGCTGTGCGCAGCCTCGGAAACGTCCTTCTTCATGCTTCCGGCTAGCGTTTAAGGAAATGAAAGTCTCGACCAAGATTGCTGGTACCGGGTTTGCTTTCCGTTTCACCCGCTCAAACAAATCCAGAATGGCTATGTCAATGTTCCCGAGTACTCTGGGAAAGATCACCAAGCCATATATTCCTAAAGCAAATAGGTCCATTTTCTTTGCCTCAAATGCGGATGTGTCGATATGATGTCCCGAATACTTTCCCATGCGAAGACTGTATTATCTCCTCGGATTTGAAGGAGGCCACTAACCCAATCGTCACTCATTCCCGCAAAGGTTTTGAGTTTCGCAGTGTAATTCTGATTCCTTAGAGGCTTCGCATAGATCCAATCTTCCTGGATATTTTTCTGGTTAAGTAAAGCAGTGTATTTTTCTACCGTAGGCATCATGTCCTGCCCATTAAAGGTGAAGCGTTGAAAAAGCCGGATTCAGTAATGGACTATAGCTCGGAGTAGGGCTGGTTAATCCGAACATATAACAGCTGTGCGATGTCGCCATAACTATTGCAGAACAAGTCTTGTAGTCTTCGGTCCCATCTTTCCCAAATGCTTTGAAGATCCCACAAGTCGTTCTGTTGAAGACTCACATAAGTGTATCCTGCTATTATGCGTTCGTTTGGCAAATTGTCTCCTTGGATTTTCTCGATTGACTTGACGACCAATGTCCGATCGATAAATTAATCTCTTCTTTCCTAAGACACCTTTTTTCCATGGTGAAAGACTTTACGATCGGGCAAACCACTTGATCCAAGTACCTTTATGCGATGCAAATGAAATGATGTATGAGAAAAAGAACAAAAAGCGAAAAGAAAACAAGTCAGTATGCGGATAAAATTGATAAATATATAAATGAAATGACAAAATTAAACAGAATAAACACACAAAACAACCCTATTTATCCCGTCTAAAACCTAAGGTTATCCGCATGGCTCTAACAGGGTGGGTTTCTATGTTCTCTACATGCAGTGTTGGTGCTAGGAGGTATCCGAATTGTCCTTGTTGTCCCCTACTAAGGGTAGCAAGGCCCCCGATCATCACCCATTATAGGCTCCTTTCAACCGGGTTCAATTCAGGGGGACCCATTCGCTTATGCCCGTACGAAGGAACGATATCCTTACGAAAGCATAAGGTACTCGAGCCCCGAAGGTACTTGCTAGGCCCATACGGGAGAACGATATCTCCACAAAAGCATTAGCGTTTTCCCCTACTTAAAAAGACGGGTTTATATGCCATATTTTAAATGCGTTAAAATAAACGCGCAATTATGACCGAATGTTAATTTAATAGTCATTTTAATCCGGAACTTCCAATATTAGTAAAGCGGTAATTATTTTAAAAGCTTGACTCTCATTTGTTTTTTAAAAAACAAAAATTTTCCCCAGCGGAGTCGCCATCTGTAGCGATGCTTTTTTTTCTTATCGCTAAAATAAAAACGATGATTTTTGAAAGGTGTTTGTGATTCTTTTGATATAAAATATTTATTCCGTGGGGTTTACAAAAAACCTCATAAAAATAGAGTCGCCACCGGCCACTTAGGTAGGCCGGACACCATAAAACCAGAGATTCAAAAAGACAGGGTTCGGGAGTCGGTTACGGATGGGGAAGGATTAGCACCCCTACACCGCCCAAGATTGGTACTTTAATAATTACCGCTTTATTAATATTGGATTTTCCGGATTAGAGTGACTATTTTAAAATTCGGTTATAATTGCGAATAAATTTTAAGGGTCCCGTTACCCGAGAATAAACGCCCAACCACTATCACTACGCTTGATACTGGCCCCGTTTACGCTCGGATAAAAGGACTCTGCATTAACAAGTTATATCTCGATATGCAATCTTAGTGGCAAAAACGTAAAACATGACAAAACATTTAAATATAATAAATATTGACATACCAGAATATTAATTTAGCATAAATGATATTCTAGACTAAAACATGTATATATACATATTATTCTAAATAATAGATAAAAACAACTATAATATGTCAAAATAACAAGGCAGGAATAAGTACATATAGACAAACAAATATTTCGAAAAGACATGCATACTGGTAATAAAACATATTCCAACATATACGGGTCCACATATCGTACAAAAGGGGTAAATACACTAACATGTAACCCTAAAAAAAGGAAACATACAAATATAAAATACAAAATACGCCATGTACGAATTAACTAAGACATAACATGCTTGATATGAATAACCGGATAAAAAAAAACATGAATATCATACTTAACATATATATACATAAAAACATGAAATACGAGTCATATACGAGAGACATAAAATAAAATAATATCAATATATACGATTATAATACGAACAATAATATTTACAAAGAAAACAGGACTGAAATGAAAGAAAAACAAAAGTCGTAAGTGTAAATTAAAGAACAATAATATGTAATTTGGGGACGAAATTGCGAAACAAACAAAACCTAAAAGGACCAGAATTGTAATTAGACCAAGGGGCAGACCCAAAGTGAAAAATTCAAAAACGCGGGATGGTTACGGGCGTAATTTTACCATTTAGAAATTGATTCGGTGTAATTTAGGGACTAGATTGTAACCTTTTGAAAAATCAGGGGGACTGGAACTGTGATTATACCATGCGGCAAGACAAAAATGAAAATATTGAAAACGCGGTGGGATTAAGTGTGTAATTTACCCATTTAGCAAAATAAAAACAACTATAAAGCCCCCTTTAAGGCGAAATCAAAATTTTGGCCATTTGTTTCATTTTCTCGGTTTTTTAGTCTTACATTCTTCGTTTTTTCTCTCTCTCATTCTTATAATACCTTAATCCGTGGTCGGCCGCCGTGTTCTCTCCACCGCCGCCGCTAACCGCGCCGATGAGCCTCCAAAATAGACCAAAACAACCCCTTGTCGCCCTCAATACGAATCCTAGGTTGGATTCGGAGGATATACCTCTATTCGCCCTAGATCTAGGAAATACGAACCAAAAAAAAAGTTCTAAACCTAAAATATAACTATCGGGGGCCTTCCCCTCCCTTTAGTTCACGGATCCGGCTTGTAGAAGCCGAAAGGCTTATCATCGAGGAAGGAAGACCCACAAACGACGCCTAGTAAGACTACTCTCCTCTTTTATTTTTTTTTTTTTATATGCATGTAAAGAAACAAGTAAGAAAAAAAGAGACAAAAAATTTACCACTGGATTTGTCTTTTGATTATCTTGGATGTTTACAACTTTTAGATTTTTCAGTATTACAAGATCTCTTTTCTCCTTTTTTTGTTCTTACTCTCTTTTTTTTTTCTCATCCCCGTTACAAAAGTTCATGTTTCATATATATTATTGCCTCTTTTTTTTGGTTGCAAGTTGCATCTTCTTTTTTCAGATCTGAACCGACACTTTGCTTGTTGTCTTTGGCATAATCAACGTGGGGATGAATATCGCGTGGTGGCGGTATGGACGTTTCGCCGCCGCCGGGACAGCGTTTCGGCCGTTAGATCGATTTGATCTAACGGTCGAGATGGCTTGAAGAACGATCGGCTGGATGAAGCCTCGATTTGATGAGACGGCGATTTCGCCACGTGGAGCTCCGCGATGAGGAGTCGAACGCGCGTGGATCTTACGCGCGCGTGGGATATTAAAGCGCCGCGCGTGGACCACACGCGCGCGCGGCACTCGAACGGTCCATACGTGTGGAACACGCGCTGGCGATATATTTTTGACCTCGGTTGCATCGTGGCGTTGGATCGATCTTGATCCAACGGCCCGCTACTCCCGCACATTGTAATTAAATGGGATTCAGATTTGGGCCAAACGGGCCTTGTAATTTGAACTTGTAATTGGACTTGGACTTCATGTTTATTTGGGTTTAATATATATTTAATTTTTTCATTTTACCAGTCCAATAATATTAATAATAATATAATTATAACAGCAATACATATACATACGAAAATATATACTTATATTATATAATATTCTAGTATACGTATAATCATACATATAATTAACATAACAGCTATATATTAATCAAATACGCTTATACTCTAGATGCATACGCGACATACATACACCCCTAATACGTATACATAGCTTATACATGCACACATCACCTTATATTAGTAACATTCATATAATAAATATACATGCAATATTAATATATTTACAAGTGAAAATGAGTGATTACAATAATATATCTTAATTTTTTTTATCTTCCAATATTTGATTGAATAATAAATAAATTACAGAGTAATTACGATAATACTGTAAGCATAGGTATTTCCGCGGGTGTAATTAAGAGTTTTAGATTCTCTTGATTCTTACAGCGCTCATATACTCCATTAAACAAAGAAGAGGTTAACATCGCATGAACGTTGCTATTTTATTAGTGTGTGGGTGGTTTCCCTTGGAACTCTGGCAATGATGACGACGGAGATTTTCAAGAATGGAGGGATACTTCTTAATTAGACTGTGCAAAATTGACCCGAGATTGACCCGAATATGATGACTCAAAATTTGATCTGAAATTTAAAATAAATTGAATCGAATTAAAATCGACCAGAATTTTAGTTGAATTGAAATGGACCTGAACCGATTTTCAACTGAACCGAAAGCAACCCGAACCGAAGTCAACCCGAAATAAAAAATATATATTAGAAGAAATAAAGAAAAAAAGGATGTGAACAGCTGCACAACTCACCAAAAAGTTAAATATATCGGCTTTATAAAGCCATATATAGCGTGTTAGCTGTAAACGAACCGAACGTTCAACGAACTGTTCGTGAACCATTGGCGGGAAGTTCGTTTCGTTCATTTATTAAACGAACGAACATGAACAAGATTTTTTGTTCGTTTAATTAAATGAACGAACACAAACAAATGGCTCGTTCGTTCATTTATGTTCGTGAACGTTCGATAATCTGTTCGTTTATGTTCGTTCATTTATGTTCATTTATGTTCGTTTATGTTCGTTTAAATTTATTCACATATGTCTAGGGGTGAGCATTAGATCAAGTTGAGTAGAGTAAAAAAAATCGAGTTATTCAAGTTGGCAAGTCCTATTTTATGACTCGTTAAAAACTTTATTGTTATTGGCTAGGGGTGTTCATTGTTAAGCTATGCAAACTAACCGACCGAACCAAAACAAATTTGGTTAATTTGTTAGACAATTTTAGGTTTCGGCTAATGATTAAGAGTTTTTTTTCAAATTTCAATTATCGAATAATTCGGTTTAAAATCGGTTAATTAACTGAACTAATCGAACTAACCCAAAATATTAAATATTTAACATATTATATATGTTATTTATGTTCGTTTGTGTTCGTTTATCATTTTAACGAACGAACATAAACGAACACGAACAAGCTACATTCCTTAACGAACGAGCACGGACAAGAAATTTTTTGTTCGTTTATGTTCGTGTTTATTCATTTGTTTGGTTAAAGTTAAACGAACGAACATGAACACACCCTCATTCGTGTTCGTTTACAGGCCTATAGCGTGTAAAAAAATTGACCGACCTAAAAACTTGATTAAAAATGACCGATCTCCCGTTGACCCGAACCGAAAATAACCGACACAAATCAATCGACTTGATATGACCCGAATCACCATAGACCCAAATTAAAACCGAACCAAAACCGAATTTGATAATATCAGACCCAAAATGACCCAAACCGAAACCGAACTGAATAGCCCGTTTGCCACCCTATTCTTAGTTCCAAACGCTAAAACCCGAAAACATAGCCATCACACCAACAACATTGGTGTCTTTTGATATATAATAGAAATCATTTGTCTTTTTTAGTGTCTCTATTTATGTTTTTACACTAAAAAATTAGGCTTATGGTTAAGGTTTATGATTAGAATTTAAAGAATCGAGGTAAAGTATATTTTTTTAAATTTAAAATTTAATTTTTTAGTGTTTGAGTACAGAAAAGACAAAAAAAAATAAGGACATATCTGTTCCTATATACCATCTCTTATGGATTTTAAACAAATTCCCTGCCTTTGGCTCAACAAATTCCCATTACATTTTCTTCCACAACTAACTTTCTCAACCATCAACTGTCATTTCAATTCCCATACACAAATTTCAGCCCTATGTTATAGGTGCAAATTCAAATTAATACCATTTCTATTAAATGAATTGGATAAAATTAAATTACTTTTATTGAAATTTAATTTAATTTAATTCTATTTTTTAGTTTTCCTCTCGGCTTTCATTTTTCATATTTTTGTCCCGACTAGTTCGGACCAACCCGCGTCGCACACTCGATTTTGGTGGGTGAGTCTCTCAACAAGAATTTTCTGCATACACAGGCTTCGAACTCGAGACCTGATTAAGTAAAACTGAACAACTTTCACTGTTCATTACATAATTCGTCATTGCTTTTCATCGAGGGAGCAAGCTAAAGAATTGGCCATTGGTGTCAACTGACTTAGAAATACTTTTTTGTATGAAGTAATAAGAAGTTGAAATGTTGGAGATTCAAACTAAAGTAATACATCATAGATTTCATCGACACTTATGCCTCATAATAGGCGGTTCCTGGAAAAGTGCACAATCTCGTGTATAACTAGGCAACCATTTTCCTAAAGTCCAACACCAACCACACCTTGTAATAATTTGGTCACTGTCCTTTATATTGTTCTCCACCAGATTCTAATTTCTTTCCAAGAATTCTACCAACACCCCTAGTTTTTAGCTCACAATCTTCTCATGGCATAGATTTCTTCTCTAAAACACAGGTTGGTTATCGTTTCTGGCCACCCTACATATATAGTTTACCGGCATTACTCGTGCTGCATCAACGATCCGATACGAAGCTAGTCATGGCATGCACATCAATGACCGTTACGCATCGGGCTGCATCGATGGCCAAGAACGACGGATGCAAAGAAGAGATCGAAGGCCTTCGTCGATCCGGCTCGGGTGTTAATCTTAATAAGAGAGTTGGCATTCGACGGTCATATTCAGAGAACCATCTTTGTTACTCTGCCAATAGGATACTTGCCGCATCAACTAAACCAACCCTCAAGAATAGCAAGTCCTTCGGGATTTTCCCGCCGCTACCATTTCAAATATCCGGCTCCGTAATTCCGAAATCGGTTAGATTGTTTTTGTTCGATCCGGAGACAAGTAAGGATTTGAATTTGGCAGACAAGGATGCGAATGTTATCGATGATGAAGAGACGGAAATAAAGAGCGCGGATTGGTTGAAGAGGTTGATGGAGATTCGAAGTAGCTTTAAACATAAACAACTCGAAGAGGGTTTTGATGTAGATGGAGTATATGATGAGAATGATACTGGAGATGGTGATGGAGATGAAGGTGGATGTGAAGTGAACTACGGCTCGGAAGATGAGGGGGGCGAGGTGAAATACGACCGCGATACTTTCTCAAAATTATTGGTTCAGGTTCCATGGTCCGATACCAAGCTGATTTCTCAGCTGGCCTTCTTATGTAACATGGCTTATGTGATACCAGAGATTAAGGTATGCACCTTCCATTTCTCTTATAATTGTTAAGTTTTCATTGTATAGAACTATTCTTAATTATGTCTTATGATCTAAATTAAAGCTAGAAATCAGATCAGTTGATTATTCTGGTGAAATACATGCAGGAAAAGGATCTAAGAAAATATTATGGTCTAAGGTTTGTAACATCATCCCTTGAAAAGAAATCTGAAGCTGAAGTGGGAACAATCAAAGCAAAATTAGACCAGGACTCTACTCGTGTACCTGTTGCTGCGCTGGAAACTTACGCATCCAACTCAGGGAAAGTCGAGGGTAAAGAGCGGAAGCGCCCGATTCGATTATCTGTTGTTTATGAGATTGCCGCTTCTGCTGCATGCTATGTTCAGTCACAGGCAAAGGGCATTTTGTCCCCTCGCTCGAAGTCAGAGGAGGGGGAGGGGGAGGGGGAGGAGGATCAAATGGATAAATGTAGATTTCCAGACCAGCCAGAAATCGAGAACGAGAATTCGCCTCGAGTATATAACTCAGAGGTTGCTGCTTTTATGGCTGCGGAAGCAATGACTGCTGTAGTTAGAGCTGGGGAGAAGGAAAAGCAAGAGACAGCAAAGGACCTACAGTCGCCACACTCGTCACCTTGCGAATGGTTCGTCTGCGATGACTTAAGCACATACACTCGGTGTTTCGTAATTCAGGTAGTAGTTCAATTCTTTTGTCATTCATTTAACCAAATTATTGAATCTCGATATGTCGTAGATTAATATTCGTTTATATTCGCATCCATATGATCTAATTGATGTCGAATTGCAGGGGTCGGACTCTCTAGCATCATGGCAGGCCAACCTTTTCTTTGAGCCTACTGAATTTGAGGTGAGCTAATTACTTAAGTTACAAGTCTAAGAACTCTGAATGAGAATTCATTAACCTAGTATAATTGTTCTCTCATAGGAAACTGGTGTGTTAGTACATAGAGGAATTTATGAAGCTGCAAAGGGCATATATGAACAATTCTTGCCCGAAATTATGGACCATATGAAGAGGCATGGAGACCGTGCGAAGCTTCAGTTTACCGGTCATTCCCTTGGGGGTAGTCTTTCTGTTTTGGTTAACTTGATGTTGTTGACTAGGAAGGTTGTGAAGCCGTCTGCTCTTCGACCCATTGTCACTTTCGGCTCACCTTTCGTGTTTTGTGGGGGCCAAAAGATACTAGATGCATTGGGGCTAGATGAGAACCATGTTCATTGTGTGATGATGCACCGAGACATTGTCCCTAGAGCCTTCTCATGCAAATATCCGAACCATGTTGCGGTTGTCCTCAAACGTTTGCCCGGTTCCCTCCGATCTCACCCCTGTTTGCTTAAAAATGTAAGTAGAAGATTGATCTAGCCACTAGCCTATCTCATTCGTTTACACCATGTAGAAAATCTAGCCTATCTCATTTGTTTGTTTGTTTGTTTCAATGCAGAAACTTCTGTATACTCCACTTGGGAAACTATTCATCCTCCAGCCGAGCGAGAAGTCATCTCCTCCGCACCCGCTAATCCCACCGGGAAATGCTCTTTATGCTTTGGATAAAACACATCCTGGATACTCGATGCAGGCACTTAAGGCCTTCCTTAACTGTCCCCATCCGTTGGACACCCTCCGCGATCTGACGGCCTACGGCTCGGATGGTACTATTCTAAGAGACCACGACTCCAGCAACTACTTGAAAGCGGTCAATGGGGTCCTAAGACTACAAAAGACGGTCGTCCGCCATGCGAGGATCGAGAAAAGCTTGTTATGGCCATTACTTGCTTCACCATCTCCTCACTCATGGAGCCATGAACATCATTTTATCAAATAAAGAGATAACGACCGGTGTGTGAATACTCTGAAACATTCGGTCTATGGTTTCTCCATGGATATAGCTAGCAGAGTTAGCTTATAATTATTATTTTTGCCTTCTTTTTACCATAATTGTATGACAAACACATAATATTGAAGAAAAAAGAATGTACAAAAAGGAACAAAACAAGACAAACCTTGTACATTCCTGAACCCAGTGTCTTATGCTGTGTCTGATGTCTATAATCGGCTTATACCGTTTAGTACTGATAAATTTATTGTCAAGTATTAATTTTTTTTAGAAGTAAATGAGACATTAAATCTTTGAACAAATTTAGAAATTTGAAGAATAAATGTATCAAATTGGGATGGTAGTTTCACTTTTGGATCAAGAAAGCATCTTGGGAGGCTTTTTACCCACCAAAATTGAGAGGCTGAATTGTTTCTTAAAACGGCTGTCTAATTAAGGAAATTTATTTTCTTTTAAAGTCTCCTTCTTCTTTGCTCTTCTTCCCTTTCATTTCCCCGGCACTTCACCACAATGGCATAAAGAAGTTCCTTTTTTGATTCTATATACCGTTATCTCTTTTCTTTTAACTGTTTCAGAATTCCTCCCCATTCTTGTTTTTTTTTTCTTTTGCTTTCGTATTTCTTCTATTTCCTCTTTGTTGTTCACCTTTCTTTTGTATTTCCCAATTTACAGGATTGGGGCAGTTTCTGTTTAGGGTTTTTATCATTTCACTGCCCCCATTGTTTCCCTTTTGTTACTCTCTCCAATTCTTTATTTTTCTTGTTGTCATTTGACCTTGGAAATTCATTGGAATTCCCCCTTTCTTTTTGGCAGTCTTTACTGAACTTTCCATTTTATTACTTCAGAAAGGTTAATACAATCCAGTAGTGTTACTTGATTGATTAAAAGAACAAAGAAAAACTAAAAAAGTAATTTTGAAGTTTATTTCTTTGTTTCTTGGTCGCGTTGTAGCGTGGAGGTGGGAGGGTTCAGAAAGATGTTAGGGAAGAGAAGTGGTTAAGGATTGCATGGGAGAGCATGGAGGGTGGCCGGCGCTGCAACCACCGAACGGGCTATTGCCAAATGGTTTGTTATCGAAGGAAGCCGCCCCCGTGTTTCGGATGCTTGACTCTGAACGATGGATGAAGGCTGAGGAAAGAACCGCCGACCTCATTGCTTGCATTCAGCCCGATGCACCCTCTGAAGGTGCCGTCTCAGATTATGTGTAGCGCCTCATCGCCAAATGCTTCCCTTGTCAGGTCCAATCAAATGCCATTTCATTTATGATTTGTGTACTTTATCATTGCAATTATATGGAATTTTATTTTGTATGTCAAATTCTTTAGTTTTATTTCTATGCATTTGATTTAAAATTCATGTTCTGGTCGTTGAGTGGAAAGGTGAATGTGGATTAAATTGTATGTAGTTGTAACTTGTTCTGGTCTAGGTAGTGTGTTCATCGATCATCTTTACTGAGCAGTTCTGTGCTTATTTCTAACAGGTGTTTACTTTTGGGTCTGTGCCCCTTAAGACATATTTATCTGATGGGGATATCGACTTAATGACTTTCAGTAAGAATCCGAATTTGAAGGACATGCGGGCTCACAAGGTGCGCGGTATGCTGGAAAATGAAGAAAAGAATGAGAATGCTGAATTCGGAGTAAAAGAAGTTCAATACATTCAGGCCGAGGTAGCCTTATAATGAAATGTTACTTCTTCACAATTCCTATCGAATCTTAAATTCTGTCCTTCACACAATCTGACCTTTACCATTCTTTGATTAAAATTTCCACATTTGTAATACTTGGTACTTTTCTGGGGAGCTCATCGTTCCTCTTTTTTATTCCGGAAAGTTCTTGCATAAAACTAGTTGTAGGATTCTTCCACACGTTTACTAAATGTTGTTATCTCAATACAATTATTTTATTCATTTTGATATTTCCTTCCTTCTCGTATATTTTCTGGTGACGATTATTAAGTGTCTTGTAGAAAATATTGTGGTAGACATTTCATTTAATCAGCTTGGGGGATTATGTACCCTTTGTTTCCTTGAAGAGGCTAGTAATGCAAAGTCTGACACTACAAGTTGACAGATTTATCTTTGGAATGATAAACGCTGCTTACAAAGTGTGTAAGTTTTAATCTAACTCGTGTCCATGTTCATAGATTGATATTTTGATAAATCAGAACCTTTTGTTCAAGCATAGCTTCAGACTGATAAAAGCTTGGTGCTACTATGAGAGCCGTATTTTGGGTGCTCATCATGGACTCATCTCAACTTATGCCCTGGAAACCTTGGTCCTTTACATATTCCATGTTTTCAATAACTCCTTTTCTGGACCACTTGAGGTAGCTATGCTAACCTTTCTGTTTTAAATGCCTTTTCCCCTTTGCCTTTACATATGTCTGATTTTGTTTTCTTTACATGCTTAGGTCTTGTATCGTTTTCTTGAGTTCTTTTGCAAGTTTGATTGGGAAAAATTCTGTGTTAGCCTCTGGGGTCCTGTTCCAATTAGCTCACTGCCAGATATAAAAGGTATTACAATTTCTGGGACATCCAATGCCAAGCTTTGAAAAAAAAAACCTCTACTTGCAAATTTTTTTGTTAGTGCTATTCTTAATTACTTGTTCGAAATACTTTTTGCAGCAGAACCTCTTCGGAAAGATGGCGGAGAGTTGTTACTTAGCAAAAACTTTATCAATACTTCCAGTTCAAGATATGCTGCTTGCCAAGGAAATCAGGGTCAGCCCTTTGTTTCTAAACATTTCAATGTGATCGATCCTTTGCTTATAAATAACAGCCTTGGGCGTAGTGTCAGTAAAGGTAGTTACATCTATTACTATTTAGTGGTTACTCCTCATTTGCATCCCTAATGATAAGTTTTGTTGTGCATAAAAATAATACCCTATCTCCAGGCAATTTCTTGAACTAGAAGTATTGAGGAAATTTTTGGTTAGTAACAACTCTCCACTAGCAAAAAAATTTCTCAATGCTTGTAGTTCAAGATATGATGCTTGTCAGGGAAATCAGGGTCAACCCTTTGTTAGTAAAGGTATTACTATTTACTGGTTATTTCTCGTACTATTTTGTGGTTTCTCTCTATTTTGTGACATGTTTCTCCCTTTTTAGGCAAACCTCTGCTTTTGTTGGTCGTAGGTTCCTATCCTTGGCATAAGTATATGATATATTAAGAATGTCATTTTTCCTCATCTTATTCCTCTATGGACCTATGGAAAGTCCTTCGATAATATATTGCAATGAACTTTTAAGAGGTCATATGCTAAGAACTTTTGAAAATATTGAACTTAACTCTGTAGAAAAGCAAGGTGAAGAGATCCTTGTTAGAGGAAAGAAATGTGATAGTAAACTATTATTATCTTAGTTTTGTTTACCTCTGCACTTTTAGACACTTACTCGAAACTTATATGATTAAGAGAGTCACATGCTAAGAATTTCTGAAAATATTGAATATAAATTGGTAGAAAGCATGGTGAAGAGACTATTATTGGCTGGAAGAAAGGTGATGCTTAACGCTTAGAATCTTAGTTTCTTTTACTTCAATGTTTTGGCTCGTATTGAAAACTTATATTTATGCATGTCATGAATCTGAGATGGATACTATTAAAATTTCTACAATTTAAACCTTGCTTTTTAAAGTTTTGATGCTTTTGGAATAGTGTAGTTATAAATTTTTTTGGTTGGTTGTATGCACCCCTAATGATAAGTTTTGCTGTGCATAAAAATAATACACTTTCTACAGGCAATTTCTTTAGGATACACAGTGCATTTGCATTTGGCGCTAAAAAGTTGGCAAGATTACTTGATTGTCCCAAAGAGGACCTCTTTTATGAAGTAAATCAATTCTTTATGAATACATTGGAAAGGCATGGCAGTGGCAGACGCCCCGACGCACCAAGGAATAATCTGTGGTGCTTGAGATTGTCAAAGTCAGACCAAACTCATGCATCTAAGAATGTCAACAATTCAATTTACAAAGAAAATGATATTTCATCAGGGCTTCAAACTCAAGCTGAAGGAGCTCAAGGTTCATGCGGTGTTTCCTTACAGCATGTTAATCATGCATCTGAAAACACAACTAAGAATAGTGATATATCTGCTGTTTCTTGCACTCAGAGCCAAAAGAGTCTGGATTCTGATACGGTGGCAAGAAATAACGATAAATCTTCAAGTGATAATTCTTTATCTGTTAGGCGCTCTTCCACCCACCGAAGTATTGATGCTCCTGCCAATCCAAAAAGTCTTCTAAATAGTTGCCAGGAGGATTCTGGCTTGGGAACCATGGGTCAGGACTTTTCTTCAATTTCAGGTGCACAAGGAATGCATCAAGAAGAGCAAGATCTAGTGAACACGATGGCATCATCTGCAGCTCATGGTTTTAATGGTCAGATTCCTTTTTCCATTAAATTTAGCTGCAGGTCACTTGCCTTTTCATATCCATTCTCTATCAATGGGATACAATCAGAGAAATTTGGATGGATTTATTCCTACAGGTATCCAAATGTTTCCCCAAGGATTCGTCCCTTCTCCTTTGGCCCATTATTTTTCTGGGATTGGATTAGCTTCAAATGCTGAGGATCCTGTTGAGCCTGGCAGTGAAAATTTTGGTTTTTCAGAAATGTACCTGGGGGAAGCAGAACATGAGTTATGGCATGAACATGACTGGGGATCTAGTAGTGTTTTTGATCTTGAGAATAGAAGTTTTGAAATGCTTCAGTGAGATGAGCAACTGTCTACTTCAGCTAGCAATAGTTTTGTTTCTTCATCTAGGTTAGGCAGCTCTGATAATTCTACTAAAGTACAACACAAGTTTTCTGAAGAAATTCAAGGATCAACTAGAGAAGATCCTATAGATGTTTACCAATATCAAGATAACAGAGGTGATGACATTTACTTTGATGAAAGAACTGCAAGTTCTAGACCCTTAGCTGCTTCACATACTAGTTCTTACAGAAGTACAATCTCATCAGAAAGTTCTTTGGAAGAGCTATCGGCTAAGATCTCTAAGCCATCTGGGGAGAAATGGGGTAGGAAAACAGCTGCTTTTGTGCCTCCTTCTGCTGCAGGTGGGAAAGGTAAGATCGTATGTGAACATTCCTCTCTGGCAGATGATGGGAGAGACTGGAATTCACCGTCAATAGTGGGCACTGAAATGATTGAAAGAACTATTGCACCTCAACCTGATGGTTCTTTACCCGATACAAGGCATCAAATGCCTGGATCTGAGGCGGCTCAGACAGATTGCTCAGATCCACTAATACATGTGGCTCCATTGCTCTTAGGTTCGGGTTCAGAACAAAGAACTATGGATAAGTCTGGACTTTCTCCCTTGTCCTCACAATAACCGGGCCACCGGTTCCGTTTTTGTGCTGCCCTGTGTACAACATTTCAGCAGAAACAGGAACTCCAGATGCATCAACAAGTCATTTTAGTTGCAATGGAGGTTCTGACAACAATGGTTCTGGTAAAAATTCTGAATCATCTCAAAGACTTGATCAGTCTGAGGTGTTAAGTACTTTTAGTTCTTCGAGGAAGGTTACATCTCTTGAGGCAGCAGAGCATAAATCTGATATTCTTAATGGTGATACTGCTAACCATTGGCAAAACTTGCAGTACGGACGGTCTTGCCAAAATTCAAGATTTCCTCCCCCTCTGATTATCCTTCACCTGTTGTGGTGCCACCCCTTTATTTACAAGGTCATTTCCCATTTGGTCCTGGGAGACTTCTTCCATCTAATTTGAGCCTCTTTTCTCCATTAATGAATTATGGTCCTTGTACTTTTCCTGTTGCTCCTCAATCCATCTCAAATAGACCTGCTAGTGGATACCAACAGTATGCTGATGAAATGCGAAGATATCGCAGTGGTACTGGGACATACCTGCCAAATCCCGTAAGTCATATTAACAATCTGTATTCTGTAATGAATTTTATTACCTTAAATTTCTGCCCTTGAAAACTGCATGCCTTGGAGAATGTTGGTCACAGAGCCCTTGGAGAGTGGACCATCATTTGACGTGCAATCTTCATAAGATGCTAAATACTTTACTCCGGTTCATCAGATATTTGCAAAGATCTTAATGTCTCTTATCTCCACTTTATGTAACTTTTTAAGCTTGAGAACTACAGCCTAAATAATTTTTTATGCAATCTTTTCTGCTTCAGAAAGCTTCAACGATAGAACGTCACTCTGCAAATTCAAGGAAGGGAAAAAATAATAGCGATCGAAATGGTCATCATGGTGATAGAGAAGGAAACTGGAATGTCAAATCAAAGTTCACGTTTGACCAATTGGGAGCTGTTGTTGGTGAAAGTAGAGCTGCGAGGCCTTGTGGCTCACATAAGCACGATTCATTTACATCATGCTGGTCTCATAATGGATCAATCCGCTCGAACACTTCACCGAGTAGTGCTGCTAGCATGCCATACGGCGTGTGCCCACTGCTAGCCATGAACACGGGTGGGGTGTCATCTGATGGACCTTACAGTCCATTTGTATCCTTATGATCATAATGCTGGCTATACTTCCCCTGATGAACTGCTTGACATTGGATCACTTGGACCAGTGGGTTTCTCATGCATGAATAAAGTTTCTCCATTGCAGCTAAGTAATGAGGGTAGCTTAGGTGTGATACTTGATGAGCCAAGATTTTTTGGTACCTCTGGTCAATGGTACTGAACCAGTCTTCTTCACCGCTACCCCAGAGGTAAATTGTCTTCTTGTTTGTCTGCGGTAGCCTGTTATTGAAAGCTGTCTGCTTGAAAAGTACCCTGCATCTAGAGTGTTCTCCGACTGCCTTTGCCGATCTTGCTATAGAATTACAATCAATGATGAGGATTCCCAACCCCTTTATTTTATCATTTTCAGGGAAGAAATGGAGGAACGAACATATAACGAGAGAGGAAGAATGCAATTTCTGGTGCATTGATTCTTAATGGTTTTCTCAAAAGATGGATCACCCATGTTTCTTGGCTTGTTCTTCTTTGTATACTATGAAATGATGGAAAATCATTTTCTGAAAGTGCCCTGTTTTTGAAGATATAACAGATTGATGACAGGATTCGGAAGTTAGTTTTTTGTTCATAGGAGATTCGATCTAGTTTTTTTTTTTGTTCATCGATAAAAGCTAGGGTTTTACACAATGTAACTCAAATAGAAGCTCCTTAGGATTAGAACCGGGTTCATATCATTTCCTTCCCAAAATGTAATAGGGTTTTCCATTTTGGATTTTACAGTTTCAGTTTACTAGCTCTATTTTTTGTCAGCTCTCTTGTTGAAAGATACACCAGTGTAAAGACAACATTTTCATGGTAATGAAGAAAAAAACAGAAATTGTGTTCTTTAGTTAAATGGTGAATACAAAGATGCTTTTTTCGCAAAGCAATGGAATGGTATGAATTTAACCATAATGTTGGTCGATCCATTCCATGAGGAAAGCTTATAAGCAGAATGGAACTCTGTACAAAGAGGGGTAGCATGATGAAAGATGATAACAATTACTTGAATATCTGATGAAAGAATATTTAAATATTCAAGGGTAATGTCTGATAATTGGAGATGCCTGAACCGCTGGTTCAGCTTCGGCCGTCTATCTGGCACGCAGACCAGGGATATTCCTTAGCCACATCTTCGAAAGTACGAGCTTTGGAATCGCAGGAGGGTTGTCCAGACCCATGCTTCTGCTGAACTCATTTGCAAGCTCCACAAGTCTGTACTTATCCTTGCCTACTTTCTTATCAGAATTGTAATAACCAAGCCATGCCTGATAAGCTGATTCTTTGGCCTTCATCTCTAAATGGGAAAGTCCCCGTCCCACCTGTTCAACCATATTTTAACACCATTTAAAAAAGTTTCAGAGTATTCACCCGCCAATTTGTAGAAACTTATGGAACATCAAGAGTTCCTCATTGTAGTTAAACGACTACAGGGAATAAAATGCCTCAGGAGGTACATTCGACTAAGCTTACCTTTTTTGTTGTTTCGGGATCTAAAGAAGGCAAATGAGCCTTTGTTATGGGCAAATCCTTGATGCTAGACAGAAAATGTTCCTCCCATGGTGCTAATAAGAGTACTCCCTGCCCTTCTTTACCCCTACGCCCAGTTCTACCTAGCCGATGTATATATTGTTGTCTATCAGATGGGATGCCCGCCTATGATAGAAAAAGAAAAATGTAAAATACGACCATCATCGGTAAAGAAAACTTTGCAAAGTAGACAGAGTGTAAGTCCACCGGAATTTAAAATAAAAATGCACTTGTGTACAACAGAGTAGGGCTTCTAACTTGGAAGCAAAATACCTCATTTTGGTACAGATTTTAATCATATTGGTATTTTACCGGGAATAAAACCATTAAACAATAGGGGTACTTAATTCCAATTAGAAAAATAATGCCTTACCTGAATGACAAGTGTAACATCAGGATAATCAACCCCGCGAGCAGATACATCCGATGTCACAAGAATAAGTCCTTTTGACTTTCGGAATTCATCTGATACCCTTGTTCTGTATCTCTGTGATTTTCTTGCATGGATCTCTCTAACATTCAGGTTCAGCTCAGAAAGAACGTCTGCTACCAACTTTGTTACCATGGCAGTAGTGCAGAATACGAGAACCTGCAGAAATATTTGCTAAATTAGATATTTTGTTTTAAGCAACATTTTGGAAAACAACACATTTTCTATTAACCTTCAATATTAAACGGTTAACAATTGGGGGGAACCACACTTTTATAGTAGCAAGAGTTTTTGAGACAACAAGAGTTCTTTTTTTTCTAACTGAAAGCTTATAATCAAAACTAAAGAAATGTGAAGTAAAATTACACCTTGTAGTCAACGTCATCTGCAATATGTTTTTTAAGAAGAACATACAGTAGGGAAAATGCTTATCTAGTGGAGAAACCATGTACAATTGTCTGACCTGAAATATCCAGAAATTAACAATCATCTTTAAAAAGAAAAATCTTTGATCCAAGCTAGGAAGTACCTGGACCATCCAATCATCTTGCGGCAGCCTTGGGGGACCAGTGCTTCAAGACTGTACTGAATTATGTGTTTCTCCATCCTTATTCACAGCTTCCTCCTCAGAACCAAGGGTTATTTCCCAAATAGAGGATCGTGGCCAGTCTCCCTGTCCTTCATCTTCTTCCTTTATTTTCATTTTGTAAACCCAAACCTCTCCTCCATTAAACTGTCTGTCATTACCACTAAAAGACTCAAACCTTTTCATTTATTCTGCAGAATCTACAAATACCATCCTCTTCAAACAATTTTTATACTATGAAACATGTGCCCTTTCATTAACCATGGGTCCTCGTACTCTCTAACTACCCAAACCATGAAACCTTCCAATACATATGCTTCAAAAATGAAATTGCCTCTTTTTACATAATGTTTACAAATTTGAATTATCAATATCTGGGCTGTAAGGAAAAGAAGATAAAATGACTAAATCAATCAGTGAAAAGTGTCGAAAATGAGAATCAAAACAGAACATTTTGTAGTGAAAAAAGTTGATTGGATTGAAACCCAATTGATGCAAACGAAACATGAAATAAATAAGCAAGATAACATCAAACATAACAGGGTGAGAAACAGGAGAGATTTCGTCTTACTTGTCTGATTAGCAGTTTCTTCAAGCGAGAGAGAGGAAAAGAAATGCTAAAAATAGGAGCGACGATGACAAAGTCAAGGAGTGCCGGAGAAAGAGTCGGTGAGATTCTCCGGTGAAAGCAGATGGGAGTGGAGCGTAGGTCTGAGTTGGGAGATTTAGGAGAAAATTAAAAAGCTTTAGGAAAATGACTTACGGATAAATTTTCCGTAAGTCGCTTTACAGGGTTGCTTTGTTTTATTTTCAGTTGACCGTAATTCTAATTCCATTGACTCAATTACTTTCATCCAACCAAACACCGGAAATAAAGGGAAGTGTTTTCTGGAAACTAAAATAATTGAAACAAACGACCCTTAATTCAAGCTTATGAAACTTTTTTGTTTAAATCTTCTTTCATTTACCAGATAATGTTGAAGCCACAATAAAAAGGTTGTTGGGTTAACACTAGAATATTTTTATGTTCTAGCATGGATACACATTATCAAAACATAAGTGTTGCTAAAAATGTAAAAAAGTATATGACATAAGAAAGCCTAAGCCTAACCGAACTGTTACAGACTTTTTTTGTTGTTGTTGTTGTTCATAACTGTTATGTAAGACATTTTTATGCCTTGGAAACTACTTGAGCTGTGTTTTTAAGTTTGACATCCGTGTTGATGTGCGTTTGGTTTTAAGTTTTTGCACTGAAGTTTTGCTTTATGAAGTGCTTTGAGGATACTATTTGTGCTTGGTTTTTGTTTGTTTTGTACAAATTCAAGTCTGTTATAGTTGTTACAATTAGATCTGAAAACATTCAAGTTTTATTTATTTGATGTTAGAATTCCTTAAATATTAGACATCTTGCATATTTTTTGTCGCATCGATGAGAATTTATTAGTTAGATTACTTTTTTTTGTAGAGGTTTAGCATCCTCATTGGATTGCTCAGATTTGTGAGTATGCAAGCATGTTAAAGATAGAGAGTATTGATTTTTATTATCTGTAACGAATATGATAAAAATATGATCCATTTTGTTAACTTTTTTTTTTATTGTTTCAGGTGAAGGATAGCTTGAGGGATGATCTTAAATATAAATGTGTTAAGTATGAAGATTGAGAGGGTTGAAAGAAAAGGTAGGGAAGACACTAAAGCCAACATTAATATATTCTATTGATAATCTTTTGTAATTGTAGTCGTAGGAAAGACACTAATGACCAATTGTGAAAAATGTAGCTATTGGTTTCAACAAATAAGAGTGAAAACATTAAAGTGTACTTTATAATATAAATTGAATGTTGTTTGCTTAATCTTCTAATGCATATTTTTGTATCAAGTCTTTACTATATTACTCGGATATTTACTATATTATTAGAATATTTTCTCGTGTTTCCTCAAGTTTTTATAATTATATTTGTGTTTGCCATATATTTGTACATGGCTGATGGTAGGAGAGGTTAATGTTATTTTCCAAATGCGTGCAAAATGAAAATTAAATCTTAAATAATGATTTTTAGTTGTCTTGTAAAATATATTTAAACCCTTTTGTAAAATGCAATTTTATAATAATAAAATGCTAGATTTTTTTAATAATTTATAGTTAGGGGAGGGAAATTTTTCTTATCGAACCCATATAAAAATGAATAAAATTCAATACAAACAGTTTTTAGAAAAATTTACTAAACAACGAAAAATGAATTACACAGCATCATCCAAACACCAGTGAAACAAACTAACCCTAGAAATTCCTTTTTTTTGTGTGTGTGGGGGGGAGCAAGCAACGCTGCAAAAATCTACCTGTGAATGTGCATCACCAGTGCCTTCTTGAACTGTATTGATAAATTCATGATCTCTTCTCAATGCAATGTGGCAGATTTGATGGACCTTCACACCATTTACTATAGCACTTTAGTTTTTCTTCAAATATGTGAAACATCTATACGCAATACACAACACAGGATAAAGAAATAAACCTCTTCAGGAACCGTTGCAGAAAACAGAAGTGTCTGTCTTTGTTTCGGAACAGCAGCAATTATCCTTTCTATGTCACGAAAACCCATATCTAATAAACGATCTGCTTCATCAAGTACAAGGACCTTCACACCCATCAGCTTTGTTGCAAACCCTGCAGTATTCTCAAGATGGTCTCTGAGCCTTCCAGGGGTAGCAACAAGAATCTGCTAGTTAAAATGGGGGTGAAATGTAACATCCTACTATATCATGGCCTTGATGGTAAATGCAGTATTAGCCCATGGTGAAGGCCTATAGTCCATTTGAGAGGGAAGTGATATTCCCCTGGTTTGATAGATTAATACAATTTAAAGTTTTAACCATGTCGATCCTACCAATCTCATTCCAGTCCATGACACTTCAACAGGTTAACAACGTAAATATGGAGCAAGATTTATGTCCAACCAATCCGTTCGTGGTAACAAACTAAACTGGCAAGGGTTTGCTTGCAGGTTTTTTTGCTCTAATGCAAGTCTTGTACCTCCAATAACAGCCTGAACACCAATAGATGGGTGATACTTCAGCAAGGTCTTAGCTTCATAAGCAGCTTGACTTGGAAGCTCTCGAGTTGGGCATATCACAAGAACATGAATTGGCGGCCGCTTAACATCACGATCCACAGGAGGCAATTTTGAAACAATTTCAATCGATGGAAGCTGAAAATAAAGAACAAAGAGTAAGCAAAGTGAACAACTCTAGCACATTCTCAACAGCAATTGCTGCTCATAATTACTAGATTCTACAATGATTTTAAAGAAACTAGTTATCATGATGCCTATAATAAATCTCTCTCCCTAGAAGAGACAACAAAGCTAAGAACAGGAGATTGCAAAAAGAGGAAAAAAAAACACATTCTTGTTTTCCTGGGTATTTATACCTAATGAAAAGAAGAAACCCTTTGATAGTGCAAAACATGCAGAGCTCACTAGAAAAAGGGGTTATGCTTATGCAGCAGATATTAATCCCCCAGGTAAACAGACGAAGTGCACTCAAACATACAAAAGCAATGTCTTACCAAAAATGCTACTGTCTTTCCTGTGCCTGTTTTGGCCTTGGCCAGTACATCCTTGCCAGAATCCAAAAATGATTGTGATTAGTTGTTGGGACTTAAAAATATGCATCACCAGAAAAAACAATGTCAAGAGAACAAAATAAATGCAATATAATTTCAGAATCTCGTAACATCAACTGATTAGCAACCTAAAGGTACAGCTCAAATGTCAAAGGAAATTTGAGGCTACCTTTTAACAATACCATATAAATTCTTTAGAAGCTACTTAAACAAAGGAAATTCTAGAACTGCGTCTGCCACATGGTTGCAGCTACTCTTACAGCTCTTTAGCTTCCTCACCATTAACAATAGAAAGGCGTTCAATGGTAAAAAGACAAGACATAGTTTCTACAAAGATCCCATCACTGATTCTGGTATAAATTATAATAATGCAGGAAAGGAAACGGACCTTTGAGTATTGCCGGAAGAGTTGCCTCCTGTACCACGGTCATCTTCTCATAACCAGCATCCTTAATTCCCTTGAAGGACAAGGGAGATATTGAAATTTGATCAAATCTGCAAGCATAACAAAAGACCAGACATTTACAAAAGCCTAAGAAACATGAGCCATCTCCCATAGAAGTTAATGAAAACAGACCTTGTTTCACTCAAATAAGAATCGGATTTCCCTTGTGAACTTATTGGCCTCTCTGTGTGGTTAATACCCTTCTCTAACTCCAGTGGACAACTCGCATTCTTTCTTAAAATTACATAATCACCATCATCATCATCAATATCATTAATATCACTATCTTCCTCACTAAGAAAATTCTCGGCTCCTTTCATTTTCCAACTTATTTTCTCTTCATTAGCATCACTATCTTCCTCTTCACGGAACTTTGATTTTCTTTCCAAATTATGTCTTCTTCCATTCCCCGTATTTCTTGAACCCAAGCCCCTCTCGTTTCTTTTTCCTTTCCATGAATCCACTTTTTTAGCCTCTCTTTTCACGCCGCAAGTATTTCTACTCGAGTCGTCATCACCGTCTTCGTCTTCTAAGTCACTATTGAACCGTTTACTGAACCGTGAATTCCTCGAAAACGAATCGCCCAACCGGCGACGAGGTTCCCTCTTGCTCGACTCACGAAAATTGTCGAGCTCACTCTCTCTTCTCATCTTCACAGGAACCGCATTCCTACTTCCTATCTCCACTCCTAACTCTATTACGTTCCCTATCCGCATCCAATTCCTCGTCTTCACTAGTGAGTCGAGCACGGAACGAATCGGCTCTCAACTCGCCGAGCCAGTCACTGAGTTCAGCCTCGTCCTCAATCAGACTCTTCGAGGCACCGACATCTCCTCTGACTTTAGCAGTGAACTTAGAGCTTCCCCCGGACCTAGGTCGAGACGGCCGGGTGGAAAGGCTCCGCACACTGAGTTTCCCATTAGAACCATGTGATAAGCCAAAGAACTTGAGTTTAAAAGGGAACACCCGATTTAAAAAGGGTATGGAGACGTTAAAGCAAACGGTCGACCCGGGTTTCAAGGTCGTAAAACCGGTGGCCTGTAGAGAAGGGCCGAGAAGACGAAGCTGAGGAATAAACTTAAAAATCATTTGCTTACACAGAAATTCAGTGCTGGCGAGAGAGTGAGCATTTTTTCAGAGGGTTAGGGTTTTAGCCTTTTGAAAATGAAGGGAAAAGAGTGCATCAAACGATGTCGTTTTATTAATTTTCTGGATGGGCCTGGCCCGTAGACCCAATATCTGTAATAAATACAACTGCGAAGTCTCTTGCCCGTTGCAAGATTGGTTACTATTTTAATTTGCTGCCCAACATTTGTCCATTCATTTTAAAATTATAAATTAATAATTTCTTGGGTAAATTATACTATTGGTCACCCGAGTATTATCACTTTTCTAATTTAGTCACCAAACTATTTTTTAGTAAAATTGTCACTAAAATTATGTTTTTCTAATTTAGTCATCCGTTAACTTAACGAATATGATGATGTGATCTGGAATAATAAGAGTTTTAATACTTGAAATTTATGTATTCTATCGACTTTTCCTAGCTCGAAATAACTCGTCAAACTCACCCATCATTTGGGCAAATCTCAAATTTCCTAATTTTCCATCCCCTCCCTCATTGTTCATTTCTTCAACTTTGTGGAAAACTCATGAGATCTCAATTGTTTGTATGTAAATTCATCCTTTTATCTATAACATAAAATTTGTACGCTTATTGTTGATTAAATTTAGGGTAAAGTTCACAAACGGTCACTGAACTTTGTTAGAAAAAAAAAACAAAACGGTAACCAAACTTTCAAATATTACAAAATGGCAATTAAACTTTGTGTTTTGTAACAAAATGGTAACTGGGACGTTAAACTCCGTTAAGTACTTAAAACTTCTATTATAAACCTTTGTATAATAGCACATTTGATTCATCATATTTACACATTCAATCAATTTAATCCTAATTCGAAAAAAATCACTAAATTTAGCCCTCGTTATTTACATATTCTTTCAATTTAATCCCTCTCCTCTATTAGCTTTCCTCTCAATCCCAACGTGGACTTCCCTCTCCTCTAATGTATTTACAGCCGTTTTCCCGCTATTAGCTTTCCACTCCCTGCAATCAAAGAGCCATGGATTTGAGGAAGGAATAAGAGGTGCCTATGCGGCTGCATTCGGCAGTGGAATATTTGTTACATTGCCATTCCCATCAGCTACGCTCAATCACTCTCTCTCCTGACCCTAAACTTCACTACCCTCTTTTCCTACAGTACTTTCTCTCTCCCTCTCTTCCTCTATCTGTCTACTTCTTTTTCCCCTTCTGCTGTAGTTATGCCGAGCTGATGGATGCTGATCCTCCTCTACCCCGCCACGTTTTCGCCAACCCAACCGACTAGTTGAGATTCTTTGACCAAGCAGCAATTTTGGCTCATGTAATTTCATCTAACTCAAAACATATATGCTAAAGTATTAATTTGCATGCCCATCATGAAATAGTTTCCTGAATTATGACCAAGTTGGATCTAGGTTTTTGTTCATACACTTTTCTGCCCATTATAGCCCCCCCACTATATTCATCACTTTCAAATGGGTATAAAATGTGAGAATTTATGCAGTCTTAGGACCAAGAACTGGAAAGTATCTAGTGATATAAGGATTTTGATGTTGTTATGGGCAAATATTCGATCTTTCTGGATATTTTTTTCACATCCAAAGTGCTACTATAATATGGGTTCGTTTATGTGCAGAAAAGAGTGTTGAAAGACATGGTATCACATGAGAAAGGAGTTGAAAAGAAATTCATTCACGTCCGTTTCAATGTCTGTGGCTCTCCTCTTGAATTTCCTGGTCTGCTCATGTTCTCGGATCTTATATGCATATGTTTTATTGATTCGAAAGTTCAATTAACGGGTGAATCTAAATGTGGAATAGAGACATTTCCAAGAATTGGGCGTGTGAGGGTTAACACCGAGGAATTCTTCTTACTCTCAAGGATCAAATTGAAAAAATATGTAAATAACGAGGGCTAAATTTAGTAAATTTTTTTGAATTATAACTAAGTTGATTGAATGTATAAATATAAATGATCAAATGTGCTATTATACAAAGGTTTATAACAAAAGTGTTAAGTACTTTAACGGAGTTTAACGTCTCAATTACCATTTTGTAACATTTGAAAATTTGGCTACTGTTTAACTCAATCAACATTAGAATCGGTGCATAATATTAACGAGTATGAGATTTTTTAATTTAATAGTGAGGAAGGATCTAAATTGTATGCTTATTGTTGATTAAATTTAACTCATAATTGTTTGGATACACGAGTTTAGCGGCTCAAAATTATGAAACTATCTTTCGTATCGGAAGTGTGCATAAATGCAAGAAGAAAAAAGAAAAATATGATGAAAACTAATAGACAACGGTCCTTGCTCCACTTAAATATCATCTAATGATACCAACAATAAGAGTTGAGTGTAATAAAAAAGTACATTGTTTTTTTAAGTATGGACAAAATTAGAATTTAAAGTTTAAATAAAATATAAATATTTAAAAGTGAAATCAAATTTATAAATAATTTAATTTTCTATAGAAAGAAAGAAATTAGGGTGGGGCAGTTGTCCCTCCCGCCCCCGTGTAGTTCCGTCATTGTTCTCAAGAAGAGAACATGAGTTCAAACATTTGAAATGACATTGCTGAAAGAGAGAACCGTGGATTTCGAACATGAAAAAAAAAAGCTTAATAGCAAAATAAATGGTCAAACTAAACATGTTGCTTACTTTTGGTGCTTAAACTATTTTCACTCGAAATTCTATAATTTTAGGTATTTGACTGTTAACTATCGTTATTTAAAAAAACTAAATTTCTATTTTATTTTTTAATTTTATTTTGAAAAACTCTAACATTTTCAAAATTTACAAAATAATATTCAAATTTAAAATCTCTAATTTTTAAAATTCAAATTTCGATTTGAATCGGTAGACGTTCACAAGGCCGCCCACCACATTGTTATTACATGTAAATTATTAATTTTTTTTTTTACTTTTTTTGGGTATGCTATTATATAAAAAATTATACTAAAAAATTCTCAAAGATCATCATAACATGTTAAATACGTCATGGCAAATGTAATGTAATCATCAAAAGAGTGGGGCAAAAGATATTTTGGTGGGTTTTGTCTGATACCCCTACGGTCTTGTCGGTGGATATAATTGTTTGCCTTTTGACACAACAAAAAGGATGCTATGATTTATGAAAGTGCCTTTGTAAAGGCTTAAGAGTTGAAACACCACACACTACTCCGATGATACATCAGCAGACGTATTTGATATGCTCGAATACGGATTTGATGGTTCATTTGTAACCTACGCCTGCTGCACGCGACATACAGTTCTTGACCTGTTACCCTGTTGTTTGCTGGGACAGTGGACCCTGTTCTTTTCTCCCCCTGGAAATTCAGACCAAACTAAATAATTCTACAGATTGAATCAAATATCTTTGCTTAGTTTATCTGATCTGATATCGTTTAACCCATCCCGTACGGCACTATAACCGTAATGTGTGATTAAAATAAGCTAGTTTTTGTGGCCAAAACTGGTTAGGTAATGTTGGACTCTGATTGGTTGGTTTAGATGTGACAGAAGGGGGACTTGGCTTTTATACAACTTGTTCATGTCTTCTTGTTACAAACCGAGATTGGAGATGGCCACTAGAGGATACCATGTCGAGCATGAGGTTATAGGAGTATGTGTAAGATATATATAAACTTCTTTTTGCTATAATTATCGGTATCAAATCTATTAACTGATTAATTTAAATCGAATATTACAGATGACTACGTATAAACTATGAGACATCAAAATCAATACTTTAGAACGTTCTTGATGTCTAAATTAATAAATGATAAAAAGAAGGCGTAAATAAAAAAATAAATGCCTAAAGTATACCCTTTTGCTAAAAATAGGTGCCTAAAGTTTACACTGTTGCAATTTTAGGTGCCTAAAGTTTACACCGTTGTAATTTTAAGTATATAACCGTTAAAGGGTGTTACAAAATTTGTTAATCAATCAATGCTTGACATGTGACATGTTTATTTTTTTTCAAAATTAAAAAAACTTAAAACAACTATTTACACACAATAAAATAATTTTCAGAAATCTCAAAATTTTTAATTTTACAAAACAGCCGCTAAATCCTTAAAATTTCCCAAAATCAAAATCCTAAATCGCTGCTCACGTTGCCGATCGCTGCCCCTAAGCACACCCCTTTGGTCGCCGAACCTAGGCGATCATTTCCCCCAACATGTTGTCACCGAAAACACCGAACGGCATGGCAGTCGAACGACGATTTCGCGTTCGACATTCTGTTGACACGTCGTTCAGTGTTTTTTACGATGCCGTGTTAGGAGAAACGACCGCCTAGGTCTGACAACCAAAGAGGTGTGCTCATGGGCGGTGATCGACGGCGGGAGCGACGACAATTTGGGGGTTTGGGAAATTTAAAGATTTAGGGACTGTTTTGTAAAAATTGAAAATCTTGAGATTTTCTGAAAATTGAAAAAAAAATCTTAAAAAATTCAAATTAATGTCACGTGTCAAGCATTGATTGGTTAATAAATTTTTAATACCCCTTAACGGCCAGACACCTACAATTGAAACGGTGTAAATTTTAAGCACTTTTTAGCAAAAAAATTCTTTGGGCACTTTTTTCATTTAAGCTTAAAAAGAAATAAGAATGTATAAAGAAAATGGCACTCTCTTGGTTTGTTATATGGTCCTTTATTGTTTAGTGTATCATAATTACTTATATGTTTAATCGAGTGAGTCTAGGGTACAACAACTTAATTTAAGGCTAAAATCGACACAACCGAAATATTAGAAAATACGAAACCTAAAATATTATATTTTTTGATAACATTTTAGATTGGTGATTTTTTTGATAAGTTTCGAAACTTGGTTTGTAGTTTTATGACAAGTTGTGAAACTTGTCGCGAAAGCACGAAACCTAAAATGTTATCGAAAAGTATAAATTTTCGGTTGTATAGGAACATTTTATGTTGTATGTTTTCTAACATTTTAGGTTGCGCCATTTTTTAACCTTAAATTAAGGCGCCACACCCTAAACTCACTAGGTTAAACTAGTTTATAAGAATTTGTATAGTTACACAAATTCTTACCTGATAGTAAGAATTTCGGTTCTACTTAAATTATTACCCAATTCTATATAAATTCTTACTAAAATGATAAGAATTTGTGTAGGGCCATATTTTAGTTGCACCTTACATGTCCCAAGAATCCGGAGAGTCTAATTATATAAACTTCAAAGATAAACTAATGATTGTAGGGACACTTAAAATGGGGTAAGTCTAACGTACAACAGGTTTAGGGTGTGGCTAAAAGACGGCAAGTTTCGATACTTGTCTAATAACTGAAAAATGTTAGACTTTTTTTAGAACATTTTAGGTTGGTTTTTTGTATTTTTTGACAAGGATCGAAAATTATTTTGTAAGTATCGATACTTGTCCAAGAACTTAAAATGTTATAAAAAACTAAGTATCGAAACTTATTCTGTAAGTATCGAAACTTGTCAAAAAAACGAAAAATTCAACTTAAAATATTATAAAAAATTCTAACATTTTCAATTTTTAGATAAATTTCGAAATTTGTCGCCTTTTAACCACACCCTAAACATGTCGCAGCCCAAACATACCCCTTGAAATGATTACTGTTTTTACCATCGTCGTATAATTTCATATGATCGGTACCATTGGTAGTGGGGAAATCGTTTTGCCGACAGAGACAAAAGGCAAGGCAATTGAAATCTTTTTAATAAGGCTTTGTTTAACCTATACATACATACATAAATTAAGGATCAACTAAGAGTTTATATGTGTTTATTTTTTCTCCTTCTCTTGGTGTTTGTAGAAATGGTGAGGTCAGAGTGGTGCATGTTGGTTTTTTCGTTGCCGTCTTTTTCTCTGTTTTGCACCGATTGTTGCATGTTTTCTCAATTTCTAGCCCGTTTTTTTAGAAGCCTCTGCCATCGATCTTTCATCATTTGTGCGATATTGCTGTTGGCGGTTTTCGCTGGATCTCTCCAACCGTTTTCATACTCCGATAACCCCCGAAATGACATGGAGTCTGACGAATCTAGTTGATGGCATCGTGACTTCCTCGGCTGCGGCCGTCGTTTATCTGTTTGTTCTCTGTTGTTCCTTGTCTTTGTTTTCTCTCGCTCTATGTGCTTGTTTAATTTTTTGGTTGTATTCTTTTATGTTTTCTGTTGTGTTTTTCTCTGCTTTTTATCTTTTTCATCGGCCTGTCGATGCTTCTTCCCTAGTTCGGTTGTGACCAGTTTGTGATGTTTTTAATATTTGTTTTGTTTTTAATGTCAAGTGACTTTCCTTTCAAAAAAAAGAGTCTATTTGAAAAATTTTCTATCATTCAATGTATTACAAAACCCTAAAAGATTTTATTGAAAAAAAACTCTCATTCAATGTATTACTAAACCCTAAGCCCTAATACATTAAATGAGAGTTTTTTTAATAGAGTCTTTTGAGGTTTTGTAATACATTGAATGGTAGAAAATTTTCAAATAGAATCTTGTATTTAATGCAAGCTTTTTTTTTAAATATGGGTACGCTAGTTTTATTAAAAGAGAAAAAATTCAAAAATACAATGAGATTTTACAACTCAGGTAAACAAACTTGATCCGGACATATTCCTAATAACACGAAAACTAACGTCTCTAGATCATAAACAGAACCCAACCTAAAAATGGTAAAAACTTAACTCAAATGCTCGAAACAAAATAGATGCAAACATCACCAAAAGCTTGACGATGAAAGGTAAAAACCAACAACATTAAAAAATACATATTACAATAATAAGGCGCGTTGACAATACGATCATTACCACAACTCTAATGCAAACTTTTAAATGACCGTTAACTTATGCATATATGCATAGAATAGATAAAGCCTTTTAATAAAACAACTTCATGAATACATACAAATTGGTCATGCACGCATTTTAATAATATTGCAGTTTTTTATATCTTTTCTTAATAAATAAAATAATTTATAAGTTATATATTTTTTTCTTGAATAGTCTAAAAGTAATTACAAGATATTAGTTCTTCATACTTATTTTTAACCTTTTGACAATATACCTTACAGATAAAGCGATTGAACTCATACCTCTTAAGGTAAACATCATTCGCTTTTTCACGGGACCACTTGTTGAGTTCAGTCTTATATATAATTTTAGAATATTCTATATATAAACTTTTTATCATTTCATCTATAGTCATCTATTGATATAATATTTTTCACATAAAATATTATTTTCAAAAAGTATATTTCTAAAATGTTTGATTAAGTTTGGTATTATCTAATTTAGTCCTATCCAACTCAATTGAAAAATTTTACAAAAATCAAGATTAAATAATTGTTATTGAAAATAATTAAATTTATATTTTTAAATAACTAAGTTGCTTTGTAATATAAATATTGTTAATATTTTTTATTAATTTTAAAAGTTTATTTTACTCACTGAGTAAGATAAAATTATAATGTATATAAAATATTTGACTAAATTGATATGACATATTAATAGAGTGCCGAATAAATTTTACAAATACTAAAATATCATTTTTAAAATTTTAATTAACATTATTTAAAGGATTTTTATGGTTTCATACTTTCATATAGTTTTCATATAAAACAAATAATTATTTGAAAACGAACACAAAACCAATGTGTTTGTATACAAATTACTTACAACTCCACTTCATAATATTTTTTAGACTATTTAAAAAAATCTCATGTATTCATATAGTGGGTATGACAATATATAGTTTACTTTGGATTTCTAATTGAATTGATCATAACAAGCCAGTTTGGAAAAGGCTGACAAGAATCATTTCTTAAATAATGAATATTATTATAGTAGTGTTTTTATATTTGTATACTTCTATATAATCTTTACATAAATAATCAAAAATTGTCCCTTAAAGATTAAACACATAATAGTAGTGTTTGACTTAATAGTCACTTTGGTTCATATTTTTTTGAAGTAATTTAACTTTCAGCGTTTCATTTTGGTCAAAATGGGTCCTATGTGGATGAAAACTGTTTATTAACTAACAATAAACAGCTTGAAATAACATGGCAAACCTATATTGTTGTGCATGCTGACATGACAGTGTCTTATAGATAAAAATGATGCCTTGAAAGAATGTAACATCAGTCAAAAAATAATTTTATAAATTTATTTTTCTATTTACGTGTCATTCTGTCAAATTATTTCAAGTCTTTTGTCGTTAATTAACTAATAAGTTTTATCTATGTAAGGACCGTTTTGACCAAAAATAAAACGTTAAAAGTTAAATTACTTAAAAAATAAGAATATAAATAATTATTTAGTCAACCATTAGGGACATTTTTTTGATATTATACTAATATTTTTTATAAAATACTTTTACCTAAAATATTATTTTTATTCACATCGTAAGGTGTGACCTAGTCTAATATTAATCAAATGACTGCATAAATATTCATTTATAATCCCTTTGAGCTTTGACTCTTTTCAACGAATGTTTATGTCATGTTTAGTAAATAGCGGTTTAAGTTAAAATTAAATGTTTGAGTTAAAATTAAAAGTTTAACCAGTCAAATCTGGTAACTTGAATATTTGGTGAATAGCGGATTGAAATAGTGGATTGGGGCAAAATCTCTAATTTTAAAAAAGCTGCTAACAAGAGCTTTTTGAAATTATAGGTTTTGATATTAAGTTATAAATACCATTTTACCCCTTAATAAATATTAAAAATATCCAAATAATTTAAATTTACATTTTCTATTTTAATTGCTCACCCCTCGCATATTTACATAATTACATTGTGACATATGTAAACTAATACTTTTTGTTTTTTCTTTTTATTCTCACTCATTTATATTTTTATTTAATTTAATAATTAATTAAATCATATTAAAAATAATTATATAAATAAAAATTAATATATAAATCCTTCATATATGCTTAGTAAAATTATATTTAAAAAATTATCTTTTTAATCTAATTAATATTAATAGATACAAAAAATTGATAACTTTTTTGATAAAAAAATATTGATAACTAATAAACTATTCAAACAAGTATCAAATATAATCATGTCTTTATATGTCATTTTGTTTGTTTAAATAATCAAATAGCTATCAACTATCAGTTAATTTATTAAATACTTTTATATAATTAGCTAATACAATCCGCTAGTCAAATATGCTAATGCAATTAGTTATCAGTTAATGTAATCCGCTATCAGCTATATGTTATCCCCTAATTGACAAACAGTGCCTATAATTTTTTATTTTATTTTCTTGTCTCGATATGTATCCTCTATTCGAAAATAATTATTCTATTAACCCTTCTAATCATATCATACATGATCTTTTGATATGAAATACTCACATTTCATTTTTCTTCCATGTCATTGGTACAATCGAATTAAAAACTTCTTACTAACAATCATAAACATGATGATATGAAGAAAAAAAAAACAATAAAGTGAATAGTTTACATTGTATCATAATTTTGGAAACTTATATTTATCTAAAGTTGTGGGCAGGGTGGATCTTGGTGCGATAGTTTGGGGGGCTTAATCAATTTTTTAAAAAATTTTAAGGATTAAAGAGATTTTTTTTTAAAAAAAAAATTGAGAGCGTGATTTTATTTTCAAAAAAAAGGTGTCTTAATGAATTTTTTAACAATTTAGGGAACTTAATTAAAAAAATTAAGACTTAATGAAATTTTCTAACAAATTTGAGGGGTCCTAATAAAAAATTCTAAAATATTTGAGGGATATAAATACAAATTTGAAGGGGCCTAACTAAAATTTCTAAAATATTTGAGGGGTATAAATTTAATTTCCCCAAACTTTGGGGGTGCCAAGGCTCCCCTATGCTCCAGGATGATCTACCTCTAGTTGTAGAGTATAGATTTAAATTGTGGTTGCAGTTGTTTTTTCAGTCATGGTGTTTTGTCGCAGTTGCAGACAATAACAGATGTATTATGGTCATTGAAGATCAATATTTTTCACGATAACGATTTTAGACGGTACCATTATCGTTATATAACTGTCGTTATGACAATAATAGGCCGCTATTTGAATCTATATTGTGGGAGGTTTCCACTTTCTACTACTGAAGTAGGTGATGTAGTCGGAAAAGAGAGGAAAATGATGCCCTTCGCCCATTGGGTTGAAAGGGAAAAAAGGCTTAAACAAAAAATCAGCCTTAAATTATGCATTTTGTTTATTTTTAGCCCTTAATTTTTTTTATGAGAATAAGTTCTTAGACTATTATTTATGATCACTTTAAGTCTCTAAACTATTTTTGGTCAAAACAAGTACTTAAACAATGTTATTTTTTTTTCTTTTAGCCCTGTTAGTACCTACGAATATTCACCGTCACGTGTCAAAATCAGACGACCCATGGTGAATGGACAATACCGCGAACAACATAACACAAAATACGTCCGGCGATCAACGTGATTGATCACTGCGGACTGCCACGCACCTGATCACCCGCGGCAAACTAAACCGATATCAAAAATTTTTAACAGCGCGAAGGCCTCGACACTCTAGCGTTTTTAACATCGCATCCCTCTTAGTAGTACAAACTACTTCGTCACTCACTACAATAGCCGAGCTAGCCATCAGAGTAAAAAATCAAATATCCCCTTCTCTTCAAAAACCAATAGAGAGCGGACGACAAGATAACTAAAGTAAAAACTTGGAAAACCACAATAAAACCTATTTATAATAAAGAGTCGTGTTGTCTTCAACACGCTTCGCTGATAAAGAGGTTTAGTGTGTGACGTTTCATATATAACAATTTATCCTCAAAGGAAAACTGGCCGGTTCGTCACAAAACTTTTATTACGTGGCCCATTATCTATACCCTCGGCATCTCAAGGTTACTTCGCCACACACACACACGTATATATAAACTCTCAAAAACTCACGCCTAAGGAATCTTCCTCTAAATCCCTCAGGTTCGTTAAGGTCACTTTATAACCTTCTTTCACCTGGGGGCAATTGTTAGTACCTACGAATACTCACCGTCGTGTGTCAAGACTAGACGGCCCATGGAGAATGAACGATACCGCGAACAACATAACACAAAAGATGTTCGACGATCAACGTGATTGATCACTGCGGACTGCTACGCACGTGATCACCCGCGAACTATACGACGCCCTTCACAAACCTGTGGCGGACAAGCAAAACTACAAAACATCACATCCGACGATCACGTGACTATGCACGTGATCGCCACGGATGAAACAACAAACTCAAGACGTCAAGTCATAGTTAGTCCAATCAAAACGCCATGACAACCCGATCATGACACATGTCCTAACAGTATAAAAAGGACATGCAACAAGAGAAACGAGGGATCCAAGATCAGAGACATCATCGTCCACAAAACAATAGAAATATACAAACTCCGACTCAGAACGACCGTCCAGACCATTGTCGGACCACCGTACCTGACTCCTGTTCACTTTGGCAATCAACAAGCCCCTAAACTATTTATTTGTCGATTTTTTTTTGTGATGTGTTAATATCTTATTGGTTGAAAGAAATTTGTTTTGACTTAGATAATTACCGGACTTAAAGTGACAAAAAATAATAATTTAGGAACATATTTTAACAAAAAAATAATTTATAGGCTAAAAGAAAACAAAAAATATAATTCAAGGGTTGATTTTTTATTTAAGAAAAAAAAAAGCAAGACAAATTACGAAACAAGTCGAGGAGCGAACAAACTTGCAGTCAAGACGATGGCGCCAAATGTCAAGACAACGACAGCGATCATTGAGATTAGCGGGAATTTTAAAAGTCGTACCCATTTTTTCTCTCTCCCGAATCCCAAAGCAATAAACGGCCACACGATCTCCACGGTCCTCCTCTATTTCATTGACACGTGTATTTAATTAAATGGTCTGTCTGGTCGTTGATCTGACGAGAAGTCAGGATACTAGTGACGCACTCTCATTGGTTGGTGCGTACAAAAGCTGTCACATGTGTCGTTTTGTTATTGGCTGTTTTCTATTCGATTTTATTGATATAATAAGCTGAATAGAAAATGCCTACCTTTTTTTTCTGAAATCTGAGTGACAATAGTCGCTGGTTTGTCAACCCTTGCATTTAATTTAATTTTTGATTTAATCTATAATATCACGAGTAGTAGGGTGTATCTACACGCTTCGCTCGTGAGCCATCTAATGTTAATAAAATATTATATTTTTAGATCAAATTAATTTAGTTTACTTTGATTAACATAATATACAATAAGATTTAGGTTCAAACACATTTAAATACATGTCATCTTTTGATTTATATATAAAAATTTATATGAATTACATAGACATTATATCAAAATTATATGTTAAAAGAAAAGGTAAAATCTAACTTAATGAAACATATAATAACTCTTTAACACATCAACAAGGTTTAGGTACAATGACAAGGCACATTATTCTCCCAATAAGAGAATTTGAGTGGAGATGACATTGTTGGAGGGTGACAAATATAAAACATAAAATGAACACACACTTTACCGTTGTTGCAGCCCATTTTAGTCCGGGCTCAATACCCCTTTACATATTAAACCCATACTACCCAAACACAATCAAACCCAAATACAAAGCCCAGTATGTCATTACCCATACCCGTTTTAAAATACCCAACAGACCCGGTTCAAACCTGACCCGGGTATAACAAAACCCTAACCTAATCTCCCCTACTTAGTCCGCAGCCACCGCCACTGTGACCCTTCACATTCGGCGCGTGCGATCTTGGCCGTGCGGTGCTCGCGCACCCTTGTTCACCCCTCTGACGCCGGCCTGCTCCACCGCCCTACCCACGTGATCCACTGCCCCTGTCAGACCTGCAAAACAGATAAAGAACATAGTATTATTAAGATCTGTAAAATCAAAACGAAAAGGGGATGCAACTTGTAATCTTTTCGGGTATAAATCAACCCTAAAATCGCTGTAGTTTTTTTCACCGAGTTTTGAATGAAAAACACAAAGAGCTGTTTGAATCTTCAGTCCAAAAACATCAATCTAGCAAAGGTAAAAAAAAAAAACTCCTTCATTTCGCATTACCTTTCCATTGAAAAAACAAAGAAATAGTAGATTACATAAAGAAAAATCTTTTGAATAAACCTAGATCTACGCACACAGAGGAAGATTTAAGAAAAACTAATCCTAAATAAAGGTTTAGGGTAAAAAAACAAACCTTATCGAAGTTTTGGTCGCCTCCGGCCGCGGGCGAAGGTTACGTTCCGCCACCGGACCGCTGTGGCTCGCGGCCGGTAACCTCCGAGTGCCCTGGTCGGACAGATAATGAGTTGAGAGCAAATAAGCCCTTTTTTGTTTTATTAAGCTGGCAAATGAATTTTTGGTACAAAAAACACACATATAATAACATTAAACGACTTCGTTTTGGGCGTCTGAATCCAGGCCCAAAACGACGTCGTTTTAAGATTTACCCGGATAGCTACCCGACCCGATCTAGAATCCGCGTAAAAAAGTTAAGGGGATATTTGTTCCGCAGTCCCTGGACTTTTTTAAGTCTTTGCAATCCCATCCACGAATCATATTTAATTATATTTTAATGGAAAAATAACTCACTAGGTTCCTCAGTTCTTAGCGTGTTTTTGTTTCTGCTTTACCGCATGGGAAAATTATTTTAGAGGTCCCTAATGGTTTTGAAAATCTTGCAAAATGGTCCTAAAATCAGATTTAATCAATTTTAAAGGGATATTCTCATTTATGGTCCCTAAAACTTTCGACCCTCTTCATTTTGACCCTAATTTAATGGAATAATTTTGCATTTAATCCCTGTTTCTTGTAAATATTTTAATTTTGGTCCCGAATTTTATTTGTATTCTTTTTTGTGCACTTTTTTACTTTCTTTAATTTCAATCCCTTTATTCACGTATTTTATTATATTCGATACGTCCTTTTACTTTTCTTCTTATTATTTTTATGTCTGTATATTATTATCTAAAATTTATATATGATATATAATGTACAGTGTATTTATATTATATATTATTATTATTATTATTATTGTCATTATTATTATTTTATGTACATTACTTAAATAATATATATATATAGTAAGATATTTGTATTGTATAGTAGGTACGTGTGTAATGTATAGTATACTAACCTATTTATACGCACCAATTATTCTGTTCTACTTTATATATTTATTTTTGTGTTATAAATTAATACTTTTTATAAGAATCGTATATAGTATTTTGCCCCCATTATTTCGGCATTTTTATTGGGAGTGTCATCCCGGCTATCCGGGTGACATCTCCTCCGAATGCCGTGGATACAAAGGCCAATTTTGGATTTACCACACAGATTTAACTTATTTTTCCCTTTTTTCCCTTTATTTATTTATTTATTTATTTATTTTTCTTTAATAATTAACGTATATAGCATTTTGCCTCATTACTCCGATATTTCTACAAGAAGTGTCATCCCGGCCTCCGGGTGGCATCTCCTTTGAATGTCGCGAATACCAAGGTAGATTTAAACTATTGTTCGTCTTTGAAAATTAATTATTAAATCAAATTGAATTTTTATTTTCCTTAAATAAATATAATGTGAACTTTTAGGTACCAATTTTGGGCGTAGTGGGGGTGCTAACCCTTCCCCACTCGTAACCAACTCTCGAACCTATCTCTGGTTATCTTTTCGGTGTCCGGCCTACTAAAAGTGGCCGGTGGCGACTCCACCCTTCGTTTTAAAAAATTTAACAGTAACCTATTGGGAGTGTCATCTCGGTCTTCGGGTGTCATCTCCTTTGGTGACGCGAAACATTTCAAACCATCATCTTCAAAGAGACAAAAAAAGGGTCGCTACAGCTTGGCGACTCCGCTGGGGACATAATTTGTTTTCAAAAACAAAAGAGGAGTTAGGCCTTAGTCAGGGTTCGCATTGTAGTTATTAAAGAAAATAAAAATTTGATTTAATTTAATAATTAATTTCCATTTTTTTTGATATAAACTGTCATCATATATTAGTGATAGAACCCTTAAGTGGGAGAAATTACTTCGCTCTGCGAGGCTTTCACCTCCGTACAGTGTTGTAATGTACTCCTGGAATCCAGTCCTTATATTCCGTGGGGTTTTCACCTATGTATAGTATAAGGGTTGTATTCCCCCGAATCGATGTCCCAGCGACAGTTCGGGTACCCTTACTTTAGAACCAAACCGCATATAATGAGCCGTAGTATCCCACCCTTTAACCACGCCGTTACTCTGCCCATATATGATGGACCATTTTTTAGGTTTTGCTTAGTTTGTTTATATTTTATGTATATTTTAACTGCTTATTTTCTTCATTATTCATCATTTAATTCCTTTCATTCTTTGATTATTCAATTTTACTAATCCATTTTTTCTGTTGTTTTATTTTCATTTTTCTGCATTGCATATCATGTCATATATAGGTGTTGATTCGAGAGATCCCATTTTAGAAGGCGTTCAGGTATAGAAAGGAGGTTCTGTAATTTCAAAAGCGATAATGCTACGGTATGGGGATGGTCCGAGCGTATACAGATGGAGAAAAGAGATAGCCTGAAAGCAGGATATGTGTCAGGGATTAATGGGCCCACGTTGATAGTTTCCCAGCAAAATGACATTCAAGAATTGAGAGAGATGTGGCAAAGTTGGGACTCAGGTATGAAGGAAGCCTTTCAAGGGGAGTTCGGCGATATCTCCTTTTTGTTGGACGTTCAGACTGATATGTACATGTTTAGAGCCTTAACGCAATTCTGGAATCCATGCTACAACTGTTTCACTTTCGGAAAGATAGATATAACCCCAACTATCGAAGAATACACTACCCTTCTCCGTTGTTCGGGAATCAAGGAAGGGAAGGTATATGACAAGCCCAATGACTCACCATCCTTCCTATAGAGCCTGATTAATATCACCGAAATGAGCAAGGAGTGGATCTATGGAAAAATCTTGAGGAAAGGAAAGACTGATTGCATAGCTTGGGTACACATTCGAGACTTAATCCATTGGCATCTAGATCCATCAAAGAAAATGTATTTTCTTACTTTTGGTATTTATGGAATGGTTATCTTTCCAAAAGCCTTGGGTTATATAGACTATGCCACAATGGATCTATTTGATAAACTTCGAAAGGGGATCAATCTGGTACCAGTTATTTTAGCAGATACTTTTCGATCACTGAATGCATGTAGAAAAAGGGAAATGGCAGATTATTGGGATGCACGCCACTATTAGAGATATGGATTCAAAGTCATTTGTAGGATCTAAAATATTCTCATCATATGTGCCTCACTACCTTATCTCCTATAAAAACCTTTTTGGAAGAATACCAAGCCGAGGCTATGACTGAAGACCAATGGAAATCGAGTTTCCAAGATCTTCGAGATGACACCGTCAAATGGAAGGTGCCATGGCTAATTTTGAATAATTTCATCTACCCATGTAGAGAGTATGATTGAGTACCCTTACCTGGAATATGGGGATGAATCATATATTTTCCTTTGCTGGTGGCACGATAGTACGGTTCGATGCAGTTTATTCCTGCCACTCACGGTTTGAGTACATCCAGTTTTGAGCATGAAGGCGATGGCTACAAAACAAAGGTCCAAAAGATGAATCGTTCTTGGAAGTGCATATACATGGCCGAGGTTTATAATTCACTTGTCACTCTAGGATACAGACAATGGAGGCTTGTCCGGATTAATGATATCGTTCCTTGTGTGAACCCATGAGTTGTTTGAACCATGAAAAAACATATAGAATATACTCCTTCAGGCTTGGAAAAAGCTAAGAGAGCCCATCATGAGGAGGTACGAGCCTTGGAAAAGTGTATCGCTGACCTGAAAGTAGCAAATTACCTAACCTTTGTAGATGTGAAGAAGCGCGAGCGGCAAGAGAAAAATCTCCTGAAACAGAAGAAAATCCTCGAAGCTGGTCATAAAGACTTGAGGGAAGAGTGGCTGAAACTGAAATAGAACATGCGAAGAAATGGTTTGGGCACCACCACTAAGCTACTAAAGGAAAGGAAGAGAGTGGATAGCTATGCTCGGAGATATGAAGCTGGTCAGAAACAAGTAGATAAAAAGACGAAGGAGCTAGAAATTGTTACTCAAGAATTGGCTTCCAGCCAGGCTCAAAACCATGGACTGAAAGCTCATAACGAGGAATTTGAAGCTCAAATTCTGCAGTTGGAAGAACTTCTACAAGAATATCACAACCAAGACAACGTTGCTGCCTTAAGCCTTGCGCGAGAAGAAAATGAGTTGTTAAAGGCTAAAGTGACTGAACTTGAAGGTGCTCTCCGTGACTGCAATGAGAGGCTTGTGTCTTTTGAAGGAGCCTTGCAGGAGGATAAACGCCGAATAGTATATGGGCTACAACAGGCCGGTCAGCTAATCCGAGATCAACATAGAGCGATGACAGGCGTTGTGGTGCAAGCACAAGGGGTAGCCCGATACATCTAAGACTTGGACAGAGAAGCACACGAGCTAGGTGCACGCGTTAGTCTAGAGTTAGAGTTGGGATCTCGGGTGTATGCTCTGCTTCAAGAAGAAGAAGTCTTAGGGATGGAAGCTAGTCGCTATCTGTAAACGTGTTATCTTTGCTTTTTGCAATCAGACTTCTTCATCTAATGAAAGTATTTCTAAGGACTACTTGTGAATTAACACCTATATGTGCATTCATTATTGCATGACAGCACCATTGATTTTTGTTTTCTAATAAAGCTTTTGTTTTAGCATTGTTTAAACCTTCGATTTTGTAAATTAATACATTCAATATATCGAACACATTGCTAATTGTGAGAGATATTCCTTTCAGAGTGAGGTAGCAAAAAAAACAAGAAAATAATCTCACCAGTACAACTTAAAAAACATGAACAACTTAGTGGCTAGGGTAGAGAAGTTTGGGGAACTTCAGGGATATCTGGTCAGGATCCAAAGAGAAATGTACTTGTGATTTCCATATGGGGGCACCGGGGCACCATACCAAAAGATGCTGGATAGAGAAATTGGCTCATGAGGGGAAACTGACACACAATATGGTGAAACAGTAGATGCAAGAGTGAAAGGAGCAATGGATAAAAGTAAATAAAATTATGCTCAAGACAGACGAAAGTTCTACTTTTTGTCTTATCCATGTTTTGACTACGGCTTGCAAAAGCATCTCTACAGTTATGGTTTCCTTTTTGAAGTAATGCATCGAATCAATTTTGCTATCTTTGGCCCGAGCGTAGCAAAGATCTTTTTGTAAAGGACATATGTCATGTTTGGTAATTTTCATTCTAATGAAGAATGTATTTTGCTTAACATACAATGGCCTTGAAAGCATGTATATGTATTTCTTTTATTGCCTTTGTAGGTCCCTAGATATCAATTGCAAAATGTGACATTGAGATCAATTGAATATTGTGATAACGATAAGGTCTAATTACTCTTATAATAGACTATGGTCAGCAAAGCAAGATTATTACTCCTTTGATGAAATTCGATGATGAAAAAGCTCCAAAGTTAACCATATAGAGTTGCTTGAATTTGAAATTCTAAGTGTAGTCTTCTATGCATTAATAGATCAAAATATAAGGAAATAATAATGAAATATTAAAAAAAACCACTTATTTGCTCGAAAGCCTGGTAATAGGCATAGTCGAAAGCCTGGTAATAGGCAATAATTAAAGCCTGGTAATAGACATGTTTAAAGCCTGGTAATAGGCGTGTTCATAAAAGAAATACAAAAAGCACACACATTCACCTAGAATTATATTCTTAGAATGATATTTTTGCACTCTAAAGGTTAAACAAGTCCATTTTCTTGGATGGAGCAAAAGTGAGAATTGAGAAGGAGTAGTCTTCTGTAGCGATGCGGTAATCATGGTGATGAACCGAGTCATTTAAGAAAATTTTACGACTTCTAATCGCCATAATATTCAAAGTTTTCACAAACACAAGCCATGCTTGGAATGATCACCGAAAGGTTAAATCTGGGACGCTTTTGCACTTGATATTCAGAGCTCCTAATATTGGGGATGAACCAAGTCATTTAAGGGAATTTTACGACTTCGACGCTTTTGCATTTAAGGGGATGAGCAAAAGAATGGTACGAGTCCTTACAATAGTACAGGGACTAAAAAGAGAGTGATCGTAGAAATGAGAAATGACTCTGGATTAAAGCATGTTGTGGGGGCATATTTGAGATAAATACCCAACCGATAAGAAGAAGATTGAAGAGCATGCAGCAAAAGGAATGAAGCGAAGAAGAAATCTGAGGATGACCTTTCAAGGGCCAAGAGTTTTTAAAACAACCCTGAAAATGCCGCATATAATTCATTATATAGATAGACATCCCTAAGATTAGGAGCATGCTAACTCGCATTATTCAAGTTTATTGTCTGTTTCCTTATAGATGCTCAAGAATTAGAGGAAGATCAGATTTTTATGCTTCGCAGTGGAAGAAACAACTTTCAATAAAGATTCAAGAATTTTTCATACTCGAACGTTTGTGATTTGATGCCTATGACGGTCAGAACCCGGGACACACCATCTAGAGATTTCGCAAGCTTTGGCTTTCAGGGAAGTAGCAGAAATCTTCTAGTCGTCTTGTGACAAGATACTCTTTTGTGTCTATGACGGACAGAAACTGGGGCACAGCATCTAGAGATTTTGCAAGCTTTGGCTTTAAGGGGAGTAGCAGAAATCTTCTAGTCGTCTTGTGACAAGATACTCTTTTGTGTCTATGACGGACAGAAACCGGGGCACACCATCTAGAGATTTTTCAAGCTTTGTCTTTCAGGGAAGTAGCAGAAATCTTCTAGTCGTCTTGTGACAAGATACTCTTTTATGTCTATGACGGACAGAAACTGGGGCACACCATTTAGAGATTTTGCAAGCTTTGGCTTTAAGGGGAGTAGCAGAAATCTTCTAGTCGTCTTGTGATAAGATACTCTTTTGTGTCTATGACGGACAGAAAATGGGGCACACCATCTAGAGATTTTGCAAGCTTTGGCTTTCAGGGAAGTAGCATAAATCTTATAGTCGTCTTGTGACAAGATACTCTTTTGTGTCTATGACGGACAGAAACTGGGGCACACTATCTAGAGATTTTGCAAGCTTTGGCTTTAAGGGGAGTAGCAGAAATCTTCTAGTCGTCTTGTGACAAGATACTCTTTTGTGTCTATGACGGACAGAAATCGGGGCACACCATCTAGAGATTTTTCAAGCTTTTGGCTTTCAGGGAAGTAACAAAAATCTTCTAGTCATCTTGTGACAAGATACTTTTTTGTGTCTATGACGGGCAGAAACCGGGGTACACCATCTAGAGATTTTGCAAGCTTTGGCTTTTAAAGAAGTAGCATAAATCTTCTAGTCGTCTTGTGACAAGATATTCTTTTGTGTCTATGACGGTCAGAAACCGGGGCACACCATATAGAGATTTTACAAGCTTTGGCTTTCAGGGAAGTAGCAAAAATCTTCTAGTCGTCTTGTGACAAGATACTCTTTTGTGTTTATGACGGTCAGAAACTGGGGCACACCATCTAGGGATTTTGCAAACTTTAGCTTTCGGGGAAGTAGCAAGATATCCTTTTATACCTATGACAATCAGAAATCGGGGTATGACTTTTTCAGGTCTTCAACTTCTTAAGAGGTAGGGGAAACCCGTACTTCTGATACTAACACTACTCGGGAATAAGAATAAACTGTCACATTTTTTGAACTTCAAGACAAAGAATTCTATATAGGGAGGACTCCCAACTCGAAGATTTCACGTGTATAAGGTTCTATATAGGAGGAACCTAGAGTTTCAAGACACGAACGTGAAAAGTTCTATATAAGAAAGACTTGCAGCCTGAAGATCTCTCCAGAAACTTACAGGAATTTAGGCGGAGGAAGAGGAAACAATTCTATATAGGATGAGCTTGTGACCTCGAACTCACAACTCAAAGATATTGCAGAGCACTCCAGTTTGAAGATTTTGCCTCTAAAAGTGGTCAAGCGGATTAACTGAAGATAAAGAGAGCGGGCGGTGGTAGAGAAGAACCCTTAGCCTACCGGACCAAAATGGTCACTATTTTGTCTTTGCTCTATCCCTGTTACTCAGCAATGAGCAAAGAGGGGCAGCTGTTGCAGCCCATTTTAGTCCGGGCCCAATACCCCTTTACATATTAAACCCATACTACCCAAACACAATGAAACCCAAATACAAAGCCAGTATGCCATTACCCATACCCGTTTTAAAATACCCAGCAGACCCGGTTCAAACCTGACCCGGGTATAACAAAACCCTAACCTAATCTCCCATACTTGGTCTGCGCCGGCCATCATTGGCCGTGCGATGCACGCGCACCCTTGCTCACCCCTCTGACGCCGGCCTGCTCCACCGCCCTACCCACGTGATCCAACGCCCCTGTCATACCTGCAAAACAGAGAAAGAACAGAGTATTATTAAGATCTGTAAAATCAAAATGAAAAGGGGATGCAACTTGTAATCTTTTCGGGTATAAATCAACCCTAAAACCGCTGTAATTTTTTTCACCGAGTTTTGAATGAAAAACACAAAGAGCCGTTTGAATCTTCAGTCCAACAATATCAATCTAGCAAAGGTAAAAAAACTCCTTCATTTCGTATTACCTTTCATTTAAAAAAAACAAAGAAACAATATATTACATAAAGAAAATCTTTCGAATAAACCTAGATCTACGCACACAAAGGAAGATTTAAGAAAAACTAATCGCAAATAAAGGTTTAGGGTAAAAAAACAAACCTTATTGAAGCTTTGGGTGCCTCCGGCGACGGTGGCGCTTCACCGTTGGACCGCCGTGGCTCGCGGCCGGTAACCTCTGAGTGTCCTGGTCGGACAGAGAGAGAGTTGATAGCAAATAAGCCCTTTTTTTGTTTTATTAAGCTGGCAAGTGATTTTTTGGTACAAAAAACACATATATAAGAACATTAAACGACGTCGTTTTGGGCGTTTGAATCCAGGCCCAAAACGACGTCGTTTTAAGCTTTACCTGGATAGCTACCCGACCCGATCTAGGATCCGCGTAAAAAAGCTAAGGGGGAAATTTGTTTCGCAATCCCTGGAAGTTTTTAAGTCTTTGTAATCCCGTCCACGAATAAGATTTAATTATCTTTTAATGGAAAAATTACTCACTAGGTCCCTCAGTTCTTAGCGCGTTTTTGTTTCTGCCTTGCCGCATGGGAAAATTATTTTAGAGGTCCCTAATGGTTTCAAAATCTTGAAAAATGGTCTTAAAAGTCAGATTTAATCAATTTTAAAGGGATATTCGCATTTCTGGTCCCTAAAACTTTCGGCCCACTTCATTTTGACCCTAATTTAATGGAATAATTTCTCATTTGATCCCTGTTTCTTGTAAATATTTTAATTTTGGTCCCAAATTTTATTTTTATTCTTTTTTTGTGCACTTTTTTACTTTCTCTAATTTCAATCCCTTTATTCACGTATTTTATTATATTCGATACGTCCTTTTATTTTTCTTCTTCTTATTTTTATATGTCTGTATATTATTATCTAATATTTATATATGATATATATTATTATTGTTACTATTATTATTGTCATTATTATTATTTTATGTACATTACTTAAATAATATATATAGTAAGATATTTGTATTGTACAGTAGGTATGTGTGTAATGTATAGTATGCTAACCTATTTATACGCACCAATTATTCTGTTCTACTTTATATATTTATTTTTGTGTTATAAATTAATACTTTTTATAAGAATCATATATAGTATTTTGCCCCCATTATTCCGGCATTTCCATTGGGAGTGTCATCCCGGCTATCCGGGTGACATCTCCTCCGAATGTCGTGGATACAAATGCCAGTTTTGGATTTATCACACAGATTTAACTTCTTTTATCCTTTTTATCCTTTATTTATTTATTTATTTATTTATTTTTCTTTAATAATTAACGTATATAGCATTTTGCCTCATTACTCCGATATTTCTGCTAGAAGTGTCATCCCGGCCTCCGGGTGGCACATTCTTTGAATGTCGTGAATACCATGGTAGATTTAAACCATTGTTCGTCTTTAAAAATTAATTATTAAATCAAATTGAATTTTATTTTTCTTAAATAAATATAATGCGAACTTTTATATACCAATTTTGGGCGTAGTGGGGGTGCTAACCCTTCCCCACTCGTAACCAACTCCTGAACCTATCTCTGGTTATCTTTTCGGTGTCTAGCCTACCAAAAGTGGCCGGTGGCGACTCCACCCTTCGTTTTAAAAAATTAACGATAACCTATTGGGAGTGTCATCTCGATCTTCGGGTGTCATCTCCTTTGGTGCTGCGAAACATTTCAAACCATCATCTTCAAAGAGAAAAAAAAGGGTCGCTACAACTGTATTTAGACTTTTGTCTATTTATAGTTAGTTTCAGGGCGTTTTGAGCTCTTGATATTTAAAAAAAATAGTGAAGTTCTCAATTTTTATACCTAATTAAGTTTTGTACTATTAAACTTCATTACTTTACCATTTTGACCCATATTAACGGTTAAATTTGATAGTTTTTTTTTGATGAGTTGATGTCATACACTGTGTTATAGCGTTACTAGTCATTATTAGAAAAAATAATTTTTAAAAAATCTTAATAAAACTTAAAAATTCTAAAAATATTAAAAATGTTTTTAAATATAATTGACAGTATTCACTTAAATCTGGCGGGCGGCGACCAAAGACATGTTGATTAAGGCGTGGGACTGGAATACCGGTAAAACAACAATCGACAACTTGAAATGCGTTACGGCATTCCTTGTCATTTTCTTAGGTGCCTTTAATTAACAAGCTCAGGGCCGCGCCCATTACTTCCTTTTTCTCCTTTTCTTTTCCTCTGATGCAAATTCTCATTTCCACCATCATTGTTGATAACATGATTTCCTCACATTCCTACTCCAACTTTGATTTTCATTTTACTTAATTTTTAATATAAAATTGTTTAACTGTTAACGGTGTGTTTAGTCGGGACGAGTATTCGATCGAGTTGATGAGTCCTATTTTATAACTTAGATTTTATTAAATTTTTTTATGTCGAGTTGTTTAAGTTTTTGTTCAAATATAATTATAAAATATTTATAATGTTATGATACTATTTAGTTCCAGTTTAAATGAATTTCTATAATCATATGATTTTATTAAATTTCTTTATATACATATAAATTTCTTTATATTTTTTCATACATAATATTTTGCATGTGACTTTAACGGTCAAGTTAACAATTTTAACAATGAAAAAAACTATTTAATATAATCTGATAGTTTAGAAATATAATGAAATTATGTCAAAGTATAGAGTTCAATATAGAATCCATATTGTAAAAAAAATCATGATTATAATTCAAAAACCGTTTGATGCAATTAATTATTTGTATAAAGTCAAAAATTCTCTCTATCGTTTCATTAAATAGTCGTTTTGGTATTCTTTTTTTTGAACTAATTTAACTCAAACGTTTCATTTTGGGTCAAAATGACCCATTGCCAGATGAAACTTGTTAATCAACTGATGATAAACAAATTGAAATGACTTTACAGAATGGCGTCATAAGAAAATATATTTTATATTTTATTCAATTTTATAAAAATATTTTTGATTGACATGTCATTATATGAATTCAACATATTTGTCTGTATGACACTACTATCGCGGCATGTACTGCCATGTAGGTTTGTCACATCATTTTAAGTTGTTTATCGTCAATTAATTAACAGTTTTCATCCGCATAGGGATCGTTTTGACCCAAAATAAAATGTTGAGTGCAAATTAGTTTAAAAAAATAAAGTCAAAATAAATATTTAGTCAATCGTTAATGATATTTTTTTGCAATATACCTTAATTATTTTAATTTGGATGAACTATTAATTTCTCCTTAGTTTTTTTAATCTTATTTTTAACATACTAAACAATAAAATTAATTTTTAAAACCTCAAATGTTTAGTCAAATTGTCTCTTTTAAATTTCATGGTCAGTCGTTTACCTCTTAGTAAGAACACTCGCAGTGAGGGGATTAGTCATTGTTATAAGCGGTGGATACTTTGTCTCAAACAAAAAAAATCTCTCTTTTTTTATTAAATTGTGAGGTTTTACGTTCCCATGCCGAAATTCGAACCCATACAAGATGAGACAATATGAGCATCCTTAGCCACGAAACCAATTAGTGGATCTAAAAAAGTATAAAACCAAAGATAAGGTTTTTATGGTTAAAATATTGATATTTTTTGCAAAATTAATATATTTTTGATTTTTTAATTAACATCAATATAAAATTATTTATGAAAGTAAATGTATGTTTTCTCTCTTTTTTTTTAACAAAATTCATTTTTTATTTGAACACATATTTTTCGTTTTGATCCTTTTAATGATGTAAGCTATGATCGACAAATATTGAATGCAATGATAAATTATATTATATTCCTAATGAGAAAAACTAAATTCAAATTTTAAAGATGTTATTATTAAAAAAAAAGTCACGGAATAAGCCTAATTAGATGTATTTTTATTCTAAGTAACAGAAATAAATGTTAATTTCAATAAATATTGTTATTTGAGTGTTAATTATCAAATAATTTTAAAAAATATGTATTTTAACAAAAAGAGCCTAAGACACTTGTATATCACGACAGCCTCGTGAATCGTGATTAGTAAAGATCTGCTGCCCAAGCCGAGGCTGGAGCCGTTGAAGCCGTGTCAGAATTTCAAAAGCTACCTTTTTAATTTCATCGAATCCTATTAATATGTAATATTGTTTTGTCCCAACCGTCATTTTCTCCCCAAATTAGACTCTCTTTTTAATTTCAGAAAAATCAAAACTATAAAAAGCCAAAGTTGGGTGAGATTCCCCCATTCCCCCCCTGGTTTCCTTCTTTTTCCACTTTAGCTCTCATCATCAACCAACAACAAACAACGATGCTAATAATCATCATAAACCCTAGAAATCTCCCACCAAATCTTCCATAAAACTTCATTACTGCTCCGCCCTTTTCTTTCTGAAGCAATTTTACATTCCTATTTTGCTGTAAATATCTTTGCACTTCAGTTTCAATGGAGATTTTCCCCTTTTTATAAACCTTCAAATTACTTTTTAAGTTAAATTTCTGCGAAGCATTTCCTTTCTTATGTATTTCTTAAGTCCTATGTTTGGATCTCTGAGCTTGTTGAGATAAAAAAAAATATTGATTTTTTTTTTTGTTTTGCCGTGTTTTCAAGAGTCGGCAACTTTGATTGTAAGGTAAATTGAACTAGATCTTCATTTGTTTCATGTTTTAGCTCTACTAGTTTAGAGTTTATGTCTCGCCTTCTTAATTATACTTGTTAATCTTAGTTTAATGCCATGGATTTTTCCCAGAATTTTGCTTTATTTACTGTAATCGACTGTGTTTTACTTGCTGTTTGTTTCCTGAAGGGGAAAGTCTGATTTGAAAAAGCTGTGAAGGACTTTCGAGATGATATTCAGAAAGGCTTTTCTTCTTCTTTTAAAGCTAGATAGAATGTGCAGCTTTCAACTTTGCTTAGTTTATGTAATTATTTTTAGATCTGTTTGATTAGATTAAAAGCTGAAACTCCTTTTCTTCTTTTTAGTTAACTGCGGAATTGATTCTGCTTGTAGCATACTTTGCATTTGAAAATCACGTGAAGAATCAAGAGAAGCCGAAATGATTTTTATTTGTTAATAGTGATATCCATGTAATGAAAATATGATTAGTTATTTCTTTTTCTTCTTTGGTTCCTTTGCTTTGTGGTTTTGCAGTACTTGGTACTAGTAGGATACTTTTGGAGTTGATTCTTGTCTAACATTATGATTGTTTGATCAAGAATAAATAAAACTGATTTAATGTCGGGATACTAGTTGAACTTACAAATAGCTAAAAGTGGTATGTTTCTTTGTTTTGGTAAAAGATTCTAATCTCAACAGTGCTTAACTCACGGCTTGTAAATTTCTTCCCAGGTAGGATATGCTTTATTCAGATGCCAGCATTTGATGTTGGCGAATTAAGTGACCATAGGTGGGGAGTGTATGAGGCTCTGTGCTGAGTAAATAGATGCAGGCAGTTGGCTTTTTGTTGGAATGAAGAACTTGCAGGTGTTTTGCTCTTTCAATAAGTAATTATTTTTATATATAATTGCTATCTCTGATGTCAGCTAAGTACCCATTGTGTCAATTTAGTGGTCATTAATCCCTAATTTACACAGAAAAGAGCTGCTTACACTTTACAGTCGGTTTATTGGTGCATGAATCTGCTTATCATTTCTTCTTGACACTAACTTGATAGATTTTATTTGATTGCAGAGCACACAAGATAAAATGCCCTCGACTCAAGCTTCACATGAACCAAAAACGGAACAGAACAGTCAAACAGCAGATGGCCCCTTAGCAGACTCTGGCTCTTTATCCACGTCAAGCAATGAAGGCCGAAAAGTTTCACGCCAAGATATAGAACTTGTAAGAAACCTGTTCTTTTTATATTCATTTATCTATTTCCTTTTCTTTTTGATGGTTTATTTATCTGTTTTCTAATTAGTGATTCACAATTTGTGTAAACTGATTGTTCCAGGTCCAGAATTTAATTGAAAGGTGTTTACAACTGTACATGAACAGAGATGAGGTTGTCAAAACCCTCTTGACTCGAGCGAGGATAGAGCCTGGATTCACAACTTTAGGTATGCTTCGTGAAATCTTTTTATTAGTCCTAATATGTGTTTCTGTTATTTGAAATTTTCAATAGAATGTGCATATGCATGTGATAAAGTAGATCATGTCATAAAAGTAAAATGAAAACCACTCTACTACAGTGATATCTTTGAACTAGTAAGGTCTAAGCTGCCAATCAAGTATTATTTCTTATTCAATTGTGTTAGACTTGGAAACCTCACTCTGTTGTTCTCTTTGCTGTTCTTGTTTATTCAGTATGGCAGAAGCTAGAAGAAGAAAATGCTGATTTTTTCAGGGCCTATTATATAAGGCTAAAGTTAAAGAAGCAAATCCTTTTATTTAACCATTTGCTTGAGCATCAATATCATATGATGAAATATCCTGTGCCTCCTAAGGTTCCTCTGGCCCCAATACAAAATGGGTCCCATCCCATACCTGGTAAGAGTTCTGACTAAGTAAAAGTTCGATACAAGCCTCGATTACTCTAGTTGTACTGTAAAGTGATCATTATTTTAAGTTAGGCATGCTCTCTATTGTGGTTATTCAATGCCACTTTTTGCAGTGCAGTTAACAACTTACCAATGGGATACCCTGTGCTCCAGCAACCTCCAATTCCAGCTACTGGGCAACCTCATATGGATTCCATGGGTATATCTAGTTGTCATGTAGTCAACGGAGTCCCTGCACCTAGCAATTTCCAACCTATGCGGATGAGTTCTGGGAATGAGTGAGAACTTAAGAATCCTTGTATCGACCTACTATTAATTTGCTATTAAACATACAAATATTTACTTAGCGGTAATTCTGAAGGTGCTTTTCTTTATTTTCATGATCTCATCTTATAAGTTATGCTGCTTCTTTAAAACAACTTGCCTAATTTATGATCTGATTATTATGTGCTGCTTTCTTTTGCCTTTTTCTGGTTGAGATGTTCAGTATCTACTTGATCAGATTTTCAAAAAATGCATGATTATGTTAAGGTTATCCGACACTATCATAAACCTACTCTGCTCTATTAAACTCTAATCCTAAACTGTCTTAGGTTATCTACATGAATAACTTTTGCTACCACATTCTTAATTAATGTTTAGATGTTAAGTCCTTGTCACATTATCTCTAGATTTTTTTTATAATTCTATAAACCAAAATTATGTTTCGTGATTATGCTAATGATAACTAATTTTCTTATTCTAGCATGGTGATAGACAACAGTGCCAGTGATGTAACACCTGCAATGCCTCCAACCACTGGCATGTCATCTATATCAGAGATGCCTGTGAGCTGTACATCAGTGGCATCCAGTGGGAGTTTTCCCTTCACCGCATCAGGCATGTCAGGGATGGGAGTAGACACATCAGCCCTTGATTCAGCCTTCACAACTGATGTGGCAAGTTCAGTAGGATTGCAGCTTGGACATGACAATGGAGCTGGGAATTCTAGAGATTCCTTTAGATCACTTGATCAGATTCAATGGAACTTCAGTCTCACAGATCTGACTGCAGACTTGTCAAACCTGGGAGGTAAGCTGTGGCTATGATAGCCACACTAAAGATATCCAGTTAAAAACTTAAAATTTTGTCTTTAAGTTTGATACTTATAATTGTTTTTCAACAATTTTCTCTTAATGATCTGTGCATTGCTTTATTATTGGCCTTGGAAACCATCACTCCACCCCCAGGAACCTAGCATTTTTTTACTTTTTATTGTTCAATTTGGTGTTCTTCTTTATTGAGCTTGTACTCACAATGTGTGGCCCTTGGAATTATTACAGATCTAGGTGCTCTCGGAAACTACCCTGGTTCTCCTTTTCTTCATTCTGATTCAGAAATTTTACTTGATTCTTCAGAGCAAGATAATATAGGTAATGAGGTTGCATACTAATATTTACCAAGTGAGATGCTTTAACTGACATAGAATAGGATTTTGCACGACCTTTCATTCACTCAGTTATGACTGAATTTTGTGTTAAAATTATGCATGGATATCGTGATATGGATGGTTTTTGGTGTAACTATATATATATGGAGCTTTGATTCGATTCAGTTTTCATGTACCACCAACAATACTAATCTACGATGCACCCTTTTACTTTTAATTATTACTCAAATAAAAATAATATAATTTATTTATTTTAAAATATGTGGGTGTCTTTTTACGTTGAATCTTGCTCATAATGAAAATTTTAGTTTGAAAAGAAATACAAACAGAATATTGAGACATTCGTTGCATAGATAAGTGTTTGAAGTCTTCCCCTTTTAGTTTTAAAGTGTTTAAGTCTTGGATTTATTGTCCATGTACTTTAAAATCTGTGCAAGGCATTGGAATTCTTTGTAATAATGGACTAAATCCAGAAATGGGATTCATTTTGCATTTTTAAATACTTGAGTTGTTGACATTTTCCCATTCAAATAAACTGATGTATCTAACTTGTTTCAGTGGAGGAATATTTTGTTGATTCTGTCCCTGAACAGCCCTGCTCTCCGATCGACGAAGACAAGAAATCGTAGCTCAAGGTGGGTCTTTTGTAGCCTTCATCGTCTTAGAGTTGTTAGGAATAATAAGAAAGATTTGACAGCCTATTCATTAGGCATTTTGGAAATTTGAATTGTTAACATCTAAGCAGTGTAACTTTAGCTTGTGATCTAATCAAATAGCAGTCAACAAACAGATTAGCCAAGTTCTGCTTAGTTGTAAATTTTCAGATTATGGATATCAGACCTTAATGTTATTTGGAGAATCCGAGGATCATTTCTTCATAATCCTGCGTTTCCGTGGACATAGTTTCGTGAAACATTATTGTATCTCTGATTTACTTGTTCCAGTAAAAGATGAGATTATTTCGTAATTTGTTATCTTAGCTTTCCTCCTATATATATATCGTAGCTTTCATTTTATCTAGCAATAATAAACATGCATGCTTCCAAGAGATAAATGGGAGTAATAGAGTAGACTTTAATTCACGTAAGTTGTGAGCTTTAAAACGCTAGGAGATCCAGATTCAAGCAGTTTTGTTGGCAAGATCTATATACCTTATCAAAGGGTTAAAAAAATATGAATAAATACTAATTTGTAATCAAAAGAATTTTATTTAATGAAATTTAAATTTAATATTCAATCTTTATTACATATTTATATGAAAATGTTCACAAAGTAATTAAATATAAAAATATATACATTTCATTTGAGCTTCAAGTAAAAGTTATTAATCATGCACATTTAGATTAAATCTCATATGAGATTATAAACATCAACTCATATGCTTTATTAAACCTCTTTGAACTATTCTATGTATCTTTTAAAGCTGATTTTAAGTTACAAACTTGTCATTTTTGTACAATATTGTTCGTGATTTGAATATTGCAAATTCATATATCAAAATTATAATTTGTTCTCAATCCATCGAATATTCGTTATATTGGCTGTGTTACTTGCGGATTCAAATAACCTAACTCTGGGGTATATATTTGTTTTAAGAGGATTTGAACCTTGATCATACAACATTTTAACAGATTTGGATTCATTTTTTTTTTTTGCAGATTCAAATATTTAATGCATGCTTTAGAATTTTAAATTCAGATTTGTACGGATTTAAGAATTTGATGGATAATAAGATTTGATTCAGATTTAATAAAAGTAGTAATTGGATAAGTTATAAATTAAAAATTGATTCAAATTTTAAATAATTCAAAAAATACAAATATTCGACTTGCTTCTATTCTTATTTATCGCAATTGTCTCTTTGATATTTACGGAAGTCCCTAGTCCAAGTGGTAAACAGCTTGATATCAACTTAAGCATGTTTTGAATTCAAGATGTGTATGCAAAAAATTATTGCTGGAAAACTCACTCCCTAAAATTAAGTGTGCAATGTAGGTCGGTCCGAATTAATTAGGACCTAGAACCAGAAGGGCAACCAAAAAATACATTTTATTTTGATGACCGGGAGCTCCATTGATTGCGCTTTTTTCACTAGGCGAAGTTTTTTTTTTTCTTTTCAAAATGGGCTTTTAATCTTACGAGGATTAGAACCACCTTAAATTACTTAATTAAGGCCAAGGAGATATTGATTTAATCTGAAATTAACATGAATGGCTGGTGAATAAAAAGAGCAGGCATTCAGATTTCCTTGGAGCTGTGATTTTTGAACTACACGAGGGAAAAATATTAAAGAAATTAAGTTCCTTAAACCTCAATGGCCCATAACTTCTCGAGCTGTCAATTCCGATGTCGCTCGCTTCTCGGTTCTCATTAGGTGTATGAACTGAGTATCTCAGTTCTTGGAAGGCTTTTTGAGCTTCTTCTTTGACCTTCTGAAAATGTAGCAGAAAAGTAGCACACTCAATATACAAAAGGCATAATCTCCCACTGCATTGTTTTGTAAAAGAAAAACAGTTGAGAAGGATCAGAAATTACCTCCTCCTGGGTTTATCACCAACACCGAGCACGCCCTTCATCAAAGAGCTTATATCCACGGAGCGATCACGCATGATCTTATCATGGTACATCTTACTCCCGATCTCGCATATTTCTTCTTCCACCTCTTCCAAAGTTTGATCCACATTCAGCCGTAGCTCCCCTTTCCTGATCACAGTTACACCAAAACCATTTGCTTTGGCTTCTCGAAAAGCATCCTAGTACAGATTAACAAAAGTTCAGAAGAGTTAGAAAGCATTCCAACCTCAAGACGAACAAAAGAAAAATATAATATATTTACCATCGCCTCTAAATGCTTTTCAGGTCAATTTTCAGTTTATTGGATCAGTAGATAGATTGTATTCTTTTAACTGCTAGGAACTTCAGAACAATAAAATAAAGTTCGGGCTAGATGATCTTCTGCATGCAACTAGTATGTTTGCTTGTAAGTTGGATATATGAGAATGGCTTAATGGTTTTCTCAGACAATCTTTTAACACTTCAAGTTCCCTTATATAGATAGATAGATAGATAGAGAGAGAGACAAGATTCATTGACACAGTGTGAAACTTTTAAGTTTTACAATTTTTTTGGATCGTTGGATGAGTGAAACTTAATGGCTGAGATTAACGGTAGCAATGAGGAGATTTTTATGAAAAAAAGAAGTGGATAATCCTCAATTGAAAAGTTTTAATCTCAGCCATTAATTTTCTCTCATCCAACTATCCAAAAAAAAAACGTAAAGCATAAAGCTTTTACACTGTCAATGGATCCTGCCTCGTATATATATACACAATACATTTGACCATATTTCATTGTAGAACTAATCAAAATTTTACCTTAGGTGGCTGTGGAACAATGAAGGCTCTGCTGTTTCCAAGAATTTCCAAGTGAGCCTGTATGATGTAGCAAAAACTTTTGCAATCACCAGCATCTTCAAAAGCAATCACATGGTGTGGTTTTGGTTCGAGTTCAAGATCCGCTGCCATCTCCAGTGCATAAAATCCGATCCTCTGATCGTCATTTTCAAATGCGTATAATTCAATACACTGGGAAATAAACAGAAGATTAGAGTGTGTTCAATAACCAGTACCATAGGCAATTAGGCATGGCACAAGCCAAAAGCGCATTAGTAGAAACATACCACACCTTATAAATAATCTTTGGGAACCATACAACTTGTGCAAAATGATTATGCAAATACTTACCAGTACATGTGGAAGATCTAACCACCATAAATAATCTTCTTCCTTGTCTTCTGCATACTCTTGATACTTCCTCACAACAGCTTGAGGTCCAAATAATTCCATTTCTCTCTTAATTTTGTTGAGTTTCTTTTCCATGAATTTTTTGTTTCTCTCAGGAAGTTTCTTCATCAGATCGGCCGCTTCTTGTATCTCTTTTTCAGTGATCCATCGGTCTAAATCCTTCCCCATATCCTTCATAATGGATTTGACTTCAGGGTCAGGCTCAGCATTATAAGATTCCAAAAACCCACGGGACCATTTCTTTGTGTGCTGCCAAAACTCCTTCCCTGATTTTTTACCAGGTTTGAAAGAACCATCACTGCCTTCAATAACTATCTTGGGATCCTTTTTATTCGCACCATGAAATCTCCTCTTCAAATCTGATTCCGATGAAGAAATAGCTAAATCTTCATCTGTGGTTGAGGGTTTCTCAAGGAAACTTTGTCCATCTCCTTTTGTTGGATTTTTCATACTAACTTTTCCATTAAAAAGTGCTTCACGCTGTTCTTGGAAGTTGCTGAGGAACTCGGGACTTTTCTCTAATGGGGGTCCCTTCCAGCGTGGTATGATTTTTTCTGGTGGATCATACAGGCTGATACCATCTAGAAGAAAACCGAAGATTTTATTAGCATCATTGTGTCATTAGCTTCTATGTCTAAAGGCACCAAGTAATAGCAACCAGTTAATCAGAACAAATTTGGAGTTGTTCTACATAGAAGATACAAGTACAGAAAACAATATGCGTGAATAAGGATTCCAGATTTCTTAATATCGAGTCATAAATTGGTGCTGCTATAAACAAAGATTTAATTGTATGGTGCAATAATTCTTTTATCAGGGATAGAAATAATGATAAAATTATGCGTTTAGAACAACTACCTGCTCCATAATCAAGATTTTCGATATTAGAATGAAACCACTCATGGAGGTGAGTCAGTTTTTTGTTTTCTTTCTCAACTTTCTTCTCCAGACCTTGGAAGAATGCAAGTTTCTCTTCAGCATCCATCAAATAAAAGGGATCTCGGCCTGACAACTCATTTTCTCGGACCTGGAAAACAATGTCTCTAAGTTTATCATCTTTCATCCACTCAAGCTCATTTTCATCTTCATTAGAGCCAAGTTCTTTAATCTCTGAATGCACATTTAATTGTTCACCAGCTCTCTCCCTAGCAACCACGTAATTTTCTCTAAATCCATCTCCAATCTTTTTAAGTACAGGTTCAACCTCATGAAAATTATTCAATATCCAGTTCTCCGTCTTCGCCGATTGCCCTTGTTCTTTCCTCATACCAATGCTTTCTTGAGAAGAAGATAGAGGTTGTTGACGAACCTCTTCTTTGCATTCTTCACCATTTTCCTTATTAAGCATGAATTCTTTATCCCCCTGAATAGCACTTTCACAAGCATTCACAGAAGCTGTAGACTCTGAATCTCCGCTGGAAACGCCATGTGGGATCATTTTGTTGTTCGCATCGATTATCTGCTTTCTACTTGTACCTGATTTTTTATCATTTGGTAGGATAAAATCAGGAGAACTTTCTCGGACAGCTTCCATTACAGATTCTTGGTTAAGCTTTTCTTTGTCAGATTTTGAGGAAAGGAAATCTCTAGCTTCCTTCACCGACAATATGACCCTCGGTTTCTTTCCAAAAGAACTGCTCTTTGCAGTATACGATTTGTTATCAGGAATGACAGGGGGTTGGCTACATTCCCCATTGACTAATAAGGGTGAAGTACTCTCCATATTTTTTAAATCCTCTGTAGCACTTTGCTCATCTTTTGATAACTGTACACTAGAAGCGTCGGTGACTTGCCTAACTCTACTATCCAAAGAAGCTACTCCATTGAGAAATTTAACACCATCACCATTTGGTTCATTCGAAGAGGTCAACTCCACAGCTTTATAGTTACCTTTGCCTTGTACTGAATCTTCTTCAGTAAAAAGGTTACTCAGGAAACTCACGCCATCTTTTCCACCCTCATCGTCTGGCTCCATCTCATCCGAAAATTCCTTGTTTGCGGCTTGGACTTCTTTTTCTTCCTTACCAATTCCGGATTGCTCTCTAACCTCAGTCTCCCGGACTTTCTTGGCCATCAATTTAATTTCCTCGATTTCACCCTCAAAATCCCCAGATTTGCTACTCTGAGAGCTAGAAGAATCCGGCAATGCCAATTTATCAATTGAAGCCTTTGCTTTTAGTATATTATTCCTAAGTTCTTGCTTATCCAGCTCTGGTCTTTGAAGCGACACACTCTGCGGTTCTAGAGATGCTTGAACAACTTCAACACTACTCTTCTCCAATATCTCTCTCCCCTTCCTAGACCTTATCTTTCTCCTCATCATTTCTTTCTCCAATTGTGTGCATTCCGCTTCCTTTTTTCCACGAACAAACAACTCCGCCGCCCAAAGTAGGATCAAACCACCAAGCACCAAAGTTCCAATGCTCGAGAGTTTCGGGATAAACCCAGGATGAAGAATAACCCCACGAATTCCACTCATGAAACCAGACTCCTCACCAGAAACAACGAACTTTGCCACCGAACTAGTCCTTGAAATCACATTTTCACCCCCTTCCATCTCTCTAGCTAAATTCTTTGCATATAAAATTTTAGAATTTACTTCCATGTCTTCAAATTCAAGTCTTTTCAAAATCTCATCCTCATGAACTGCAACCCCTTTTACATTCCCTTCCACATCTTGCGAAACAGTGAAAATAGGACCCGACCCAATACCCCAAAACTCAGCATCTTTTTTATACTGGTCGACCCAATTCTCTAATTTACTCAACAAAACAGATTCACCTATAGGCTTTGATTTTAATTCACCTGCATCCTCCTTGTCTACGTCACTCTGTTTAGCGCTATCAAAATTTTCTAAACTGTCATTTGGGTTTTGAATATCAGTAGCTGGATTCAAAGGAGTGGGATTCGGACGCACCTTTTGATGATCGGCGAGTTTTTTCCTCAGCGAATTGCGGCGGCTCGTTTTCCGGCCAAAATGAACTGAAACATGAAAAACATTGGTCCCGCGCGGAGGAAATGACGGCAATCTATGCAGGGGTTTATTGTTGGAAGTTTTGATGGGAATTCGGGGAGTGAAAGATGAGAAGCTGGATAGAAGCCGTGGGGTTATAGAAATTGGAGAATTGAGAAGCTCCATCAACCATTGAACTAAAATTTCTGCGAATTTTCTGATTTCTGCTGATAACATTTAATAACACTACTTTTGCTTTGAAGAGTGAAGAAGAGAGGTTTTGTAGGAACTGTGCATTCTCGGGGAATGCCAAAACCCTTTTAGGAGCTACAAACGACGTGATTTTAATTAGAGTTAATAAGTGCTCAAACTATATTTTCTTAGTTAGAAGCTTAAATTTTATTTTAGATTAAATAAATATTTAATATTTTAACGTTATTTAAATAGGTATTAATTGTTATTGTACATTAATTTTTATCGCTAATTTTTATTTATTTAACACATGTCATATTCTTAAATTTTTAAAATTATATTTAAAAATAAATAAAATAAAATAACTCTAAAATTTACAAAATAGCCCAAATTTTGAAATCCCTAACACTCAAAATCCAAATCTCGATTTGACTTAATTTTGCCGCCGATTACCACGCCGTCGCCCATTACATTCGTCGCCAGACCATCACGATCATTTAGTCTATTATTTCGTCGCCGAAAATCGACTAACGCCGTGCGAAACGTTAAAATCGTCGAATAATTCATTCAAATGATTCAAAACGAACGACGGCATAACGGACGATAAACGGTGTGTGAGTCCTTCGACGAGGGAGGACGTTTCATTCCGTCATCGAAAATATGACCAACACCGGTAGGAGTTGCCAGGTTTGGGATTTAGGGATTTGAGAACTATTTTAGGGTTATTTGAAACTTTTAGAATATTTTAAAAATTCTAATTTATTAAAAAAATCAAAAAATATTTAATACTACTACATGTACGATTTTTATTGGATAATGACAAAAAATTAACGTCCGTTACGATGAAGCACCTACAGAAGTAAACGTTAGACACTTAATCGGCCCAAAATAAAATTTAGACACCTATCTAAAAAAGTATAGCTTAAGCACTTATTTGAAGGTTAAGTTTTTTAATAACAAGATGAGATGTCAACGTGATCCAAAGGTGTGTTTAATTATGATAAACTACACCAATGTCACTTGATTATATGTTTTATAATAAAAATATTAATTTTGTTTTAAAAGTTACAAATATGTCACTCAATTAACAAATTGTTACAGACAAGTCGCTCAATTAACACAAAATATCACTCAATTAATATATTATTACAAACATGTCACTTTACTTACAAATATTATTTTTCTTTTGTATAATAGCATTTTAGTCCTAAAAACTTATGCATTTTATTAATTTTGTCATATTTTGAAATAATTTAGTAAATTTAATCCATAATATTTAAAAATTAATCGACTTAGTCTTTTTTGTGATACTGACAAAACAATCGAGCCCATTAGATCAAATCAATAGTTCGATAACTGCATTATGCCATAAATAAACAAGATGTTATTGTTAGATGTTATTATACCAGAAAAGTAACAATAAAGCAATGTACCCTTTATGGGATAAGAACAAATAATTCAGAAGAAGAATAAAGATTGAAATAATTATTTTTTAGATATTAAGAGTTAGATTTATTGAATTGTTTTGAATTATGATAAAATTGATAGATTATATAAGTTTGGAGATTAAATATGTTATTATAACACGTCACATTAGAAGAAAAGTTTATTGTTTGTAACTATATGTCAATTGAGTGACCTTTTGTAACAAATTTTTTTAAATTAAGTGATTTGTTTGTAACAATTTTTTAATCGAATACTTTTTATAACTTTTTAATTATTATTAAATTTATAATTAAGTGACATTCGAAGTAATTTACCCATTTATTTACTACACTAACATTTCTTTCATGGAGGGAAGGAATCGATAGAGAAACTCATTCACATTGCATTTCTCAATATTTTACAACACAATAACTTTGTGTGTGTGTGTTTTACAATTGAGAAAAGGCTTAAGCCTCTAATATTAATCCAGAGTTTAAGAATCCTCAACATTGTTGGTAAATATAAATGAGATGAGTCTAAAATGCAACAGATTAATATAAAGTTAAAAGGATGCAATCGATTATAACCGAAAATTTTATTATGTAATTTTTAAAAGTAAACTAGATAATATTTTAAATTGAGATCGAAAATATTACGTACTTCATAATAAGTAATGTAAATTACATAACTATTATGGTTGCAACCTAAAAAGTTATAGCAAAAAAAATCATGTAACATTGTCGGTTTTAACCGAAATCATTACCAATAGTATAATTTTTTTAGAATAAATATGATAATATTTTAAATTAAAATGCGTTGTAAATAACAATCTTGATTATAATCAAAATTATTACTAATTATATTACTTTTTAGAGTAAACAAAATGATATTTTAAGTTAAAATCATCACAAGTAAATTTCTCTGCGCACAACAGAACTATCGAAATGGGATGAGTTTCCTGCCATTGTGGCATTGCCCCCAACTTCTAGGTTGGGCTGAAAAAGCTAAAAACTTGAAACCCGACGTCGTTTTAATAACAGCTCTTTCCTGTGTTTCCCCACTGTACATCGTGAACGTTGCAAATGAAATCGCGCCATCGGATTAGGACAAAATTACAGAAGCACCCGTGCAACAGTTTGAAGCTAAATACCCAAACTCCCCGTGGCCGTGAGGCTGTCCACAAAGTGGATGTGTTCTAAATGAAAAATTATTAGATGAGACTGACTCATGAATTATAGATCTCGTTCCAAATTACCTGCATGTTTGCCACGTGTCCCGTAATCCCTTTCCGTCAACATCGTTTTCCATTCCCGGCTTTTAACAATGGGGGAGCTGAGCTGTTGGGCCTCCGATGGCAGGTTTAGTAATAACTAAGAAACCAGTGGGCATGTTTACACTTAAAGAGATTCCCAATTTTTTTCAATTATATATTCTTTTGACTAACAGATTTTTGCAGGGAAATGTCGTGGCTGCACTGTGCTCCTCACATTTGAGACGGCTCTGAGCTAAGCAAAAGTTGTTGAAGCAACCCATTTGTCTTCAATTTTCCCCATAGAAAAACAAACCAGGGCAATTATTAATTTAATCCCACGTACACTTATTATAATTATATTAATTAATTTGAAATTTCGTGGACCAAACAATTTTGAAGTAAATTAATTAACTTAAAAATGTAAAAAAAAAAATATCTGGGAGACACCGAAAAGACGTTGTTCTGTTTGATATGTCTAATTACTGAGAAGATATTTTTAATTATTCTTTCACTTCTCCCAAATTATATTTTTATAGTAATTTTGTTTCCATTTCTGGCAAGTTTCTTTCTTTCTTTCTTTCTTTTTTCTTTTTCTGCTTCGATTTGAGAGTAAGTGTTAACTGTTAGCTGCTAAAAGTTGCTGTCCTTGATGTGTAAGTTAATCCCTTTTTTTAGTCTTTTTGTTTGTTTGTTTGGCTTTGAACATGATATCATTTTCAATTTCTTGATTTTCATGTGATAAAGGTGCTTAATTCTGTTTTAATTCTCTTGAACACCCAAATACCTCTTATTTGTTGCTTGTTGGAATTGATAGCTATATATATTTAGTTGTGTTGTTTGCTTAACTTGTTTAATATTTGATTTATGTGTAAATACAGTAAATTCCCAGCTTTGAATAGCTTATTCTTTTTCTTTTATATTTGTGCTATAGAGTTTAAGATTTTTTTGTTTGTTTGAATTGGGGTTTGTTTGGAATTGGATGGTATGGAAAGACATGGGCAAGAAATGGCCGCTAATGATTTACCAGAGACTGCTGAATACGAAAGAAAATATTTCAGTTTTCCCTTGAAATCAGAAGATCATCTTTTGATGGAACCGCCGATGAATGGTTTGAGTCACTTTGCACCTCCTTGTCCCTCTACTTCTTCTATGAACGAGGCCGAGACAGAGAACGGTGTAATAGTGGAAGAATTGACATTGGAAAACTATAAGAACTCAAGTTTGAGTTTAGCCAATAGCTCGAACAAGTTACGGCAGGGCCAGAGGGAACGAATGTATCACATCGAAAGTCGGTCGGAGCATGGTGTTTTAGATGAAAAAGCAAACCATATGTTGTTGAGAGCGAAAGAGCAGCTTGCAAGAATGTCTTATGAGAACCATAAGAGCAAGGATATTGATCAAACACCAGGGGGAATTGCTTTGCATTTGAAGGCTACCGAGGACAACTTGGCTGTCGCAAGCAATACATTGTCAGTTGCGGCTACTCGGTTGAAAACGTCATCTAGGCCTAGCTTTTCTCAGTTGTTTGTGAAGAAAGGTGTGAAAGGGAAGGGTATTATCAGGATTCAGAAGAGAACAACAGGACCAGCCTTGTTTACTGGGGATCGATAGTTCTGCTACTGAGCCTAGCTTCAATGGGATTAGTTTGAGAGAATGGCTAAAACCAGGGAGTCGAAAGAAGATAAAATTACAAGGTTGATTATATTCAGGCAGATTGTGGAGTTGGTGGATTCGGCACATTTACAAGGAGTTGTCTTGCAAGATTTACGGCCATCCTGTTTCAGTTTATTGCCATCAAATAAGGTTATCTATACCGGACTGTCTGTCAAGAAAGGACTAGAGTCAGCAGTGAATAATGATTTGAAGAGGAAAAGGTCCCTGGAACAAGGTATGAATGTCGTCAATTGTAGTCGAGGTGCAAAGCAGCTAAAGCATGAGGAGAACGTGAGACCTCCTGGACACAAAACCGAATTCACCTCTCCTCATGGATCCAGGACGGAGATGCGAAATATTGTTGCTTTTCATACGTATATTAAGCAACAATCTAAGCCTTTCATCAACCAACATCCATTTTTCCACCATGCTACATCATCTGTTGTGCAGTTGTTGCGCATAATGAATGCTACGCAAACGGTGCAAGTATACACGTCGCAAGTTATAGTATAAAAGATATCGTCTCCACAGGGATTGATGCCACTTCAAGAATCTAATCTCTTGCACTGTAAAAAGTAAAAGAACACAAGTAGAAGATTGTAGGAGTTTAATTAATAACTAAACTAGAAAACAATAAAGTAAAAGAAGATGTAATCAAATGAGAGAGAATAGGCTAGGTTATCGTGAGTTGAGGAGTGATAGCCGATTGAATCGTCTTGGTAAAAGAGTGCAAGGGCAACTCAGTTGCCGTGGCAACTTGCACAGCGGGTTGCCTTGGCAACTAATCGACGGTTGCCTGGGCAGCTGGCCGGGCAACTATTTGGGCGGCTGGGCAGCAACTTCAAGGTTCGACAGAGCGTTCTTCAATGGTTTCTTCTTATCCCTAAGTCGAAACTCTAGCTAATTGTGCATGCCTTGACAATACATCACTGCGTGAATCAAGGGTGAACAACAATCAATCTTGCGCTCCTCTTAGCCGTTGAAATACCTAACTTATTCCTAAGCCGGATTAATCTTCACCATCAATAGATTGAATAAAGACCATACTCATTCGTTTATTGAATCTAACTCTCCCGATATTAGATAAATAGATAGAGTTATGAGATCCTCCCCCAATTCACTCGCAAACAAGAATAAAAACCAAGAATGAGTAAACCTTGAATTGAAAGTGCAAACTCTTATTACCTAAACAAAATCCAATCGTTTCTCACAACCACAAAACACAATAACCTTAGCCAAATAGATTTAGTTCATGGCTAGGTTCCAAAGAAGCACAAAACAAAGAATCCCTAACATAAACCTAATCGAACAAAGAAGAAAAAGATGAATAATAGTTGAAAGCTTCTTTGTCGAAATCTCTCCCCTTTTGCTCTCTCCTGGAGTTGACGGCTTGGTCTCCTTTAAATAGGAGATGGCTAGGTCAAAGTCTCTTTTGAGGAAGAAGTTAAGTTGGAATTAAATACTTTAAAAGAATATAATTCTTTATTATATTTAAATTCCTTCTATGTCTTCTCCTATCTTCTTGGGATTTAATTTCTCTTTGACCTCTTCATGGAAAACAAACTCCTTAGGGATTTAACTTTGCTCCACGTCATCTTGGGCTTATCTAATCATCAATTTCGACTGTCATATCATCTTATTCCTTATCGACAATTGCCCTGGAAAATAGCTCGGCATCTCCTTCATGCATTGCCCTAACAACTGCGTCGGCATCTCCTTCATGCACTGCCCTGGCAACTGGTTCCAGCCTTGTTTAGGCAAGTGATTTTGCACACACATAAAAACAACTATCGGCAACACCCTTTTTTCACAAAATTAAGCAAAATATGAAATCAAGCTTGTCCACCAAGGAAACAATGCAAACATGCATGAAAGACTAATAATGCAACTAATATGAGCCTAAGTTTAGCAATAACATGAATAAAAAGGTAATAAAAATAGTACTTTTGAACACTTAACAACAGTCTCCTGCAGCTATACAATTGGAAGAGAGATGACATGCTTGCCCAGGGGAGCTCAATGGAAGAAACCTCACAATTCCATCAAATATATATAGCCTTGGAGTTTTTCTTTTTGAGGGAGGAGTTTTATTATTATTTCATATTTTTTAGTACTTAGGGAATTCCTTTCTTCGATTTTCCCTGCATGGAATATGATGGATTTTAACTGGTCAACCAAAATAGGACTGTAAGTCTTGTTTTTGAGTCTTAGAACCATAGATTTTACGTAGAATTGATCTGAGATTTTAGTCAGATTGGATCGTATAAAACCATAACATTAATGCATGTGAAAAAAGTCCAATCCCCTCGGTCTAGAAATCCTTACACATCAATTTTATATTAGTTAAGGAGTTAGATATCATGTTATAATGGCTTATATTAGTTCTAGTAATTGATGATTGGATCTGAACCAATAAAAAGGGCACTGAATTTGTTAATACAATTTGAGCCAATTAGGGAAATGGGGAAAAGGAAAATTGTGATCCACAAAATCTCGGGAAAATATAGATGGTATTCTCTCACTACAGGTGATGCATTCTTCCTTGGAATCTGATGCCCTTGTTGTGTCTTTATCTAGTCACTGAGAGAGTAATCCTAAAACTGATAATCACATTAATCTTTACATTTACAGTTGTTCATACAGACTTACAGAGTAAGTTCGGGTAAATTAATGCTTCATGGTACTTGTACTAACTTTGAGATAGGGTCCAATACTTGAATCATAATAATCTAGAAGTTATGTTTATAACAGCTCCTGCTATGTGCATTTCCTCCCGCAGCTTGAGCATGCTTTCAACACATAACTTTTCTAGAATGTCTCTGAAAGTCTGAAAGGGTTTGCCATTAAACATCTGGTTTTAAATATGTCTCAGTTCCTATTCTCTGAATCATAGAGTTGATAGGAAGTCTTTCATTTCAACTAATACGGGGTGTTTCTATCAGCTGCTGTGTCGTTTTGAGTCAATGGAGCAACATTCTGCAATGATGTCGGACTTGAGCCAGCGGATTCTTCCACCAAATTTCCTTTCAGAAAGTCCGAAGGAAGCTGCCTTTTGTCTTACGCTTCTTCATCCTGATCCCCTGTCTCGTCCAACAACTAGGTATCAATGAAATCTTTTATTATCAGTCATCATCTGCAGTACCTAATAGTTTTCAAGCGCTTTTGTTTAATCTAAGCTGTCATTTTATATTTTAAATTATTGGTTTTATTTTATATTTTCTACTGCAATGCATGAAGATTAAATGTTTTTTCTAGTTGTTTTAGTCTTTAAGTACATTTAAATTCTGTACAAAACAGGGAGATCCTGGAGTCTGATTTATTTTGTGGATCCCAAGAATTGTTTTGTGGGAACAATTTATCAGAATCTTCTGATAGTGATAAGGCTGAATCAGAGATATTACTTCATTTTCTAACTAGACTAGAAGAACAAAAGCAGAAGCATGCCTCCAAATTGATTGAAGAGATTAGGTTCTTAGAAGAAGATATTAAGGAGGCTAAGAGAAGGCAAACAATAAGGACATCCTCAGTTTTCCCTCAGATACAAAATGAATTTCCCGATGCAGGAAAAAAGTGGATGCATTTTGAAGATCGTGGAACCTCCGTTACTCATTATATACCAAATTTGAAGTCAGATGCCAATGATAGATGGTTGTCAAAGAATGTTCGGCAACTCGAGCATGCCTACTTCTCCATGAGATCCAAAATCCTTTCTTCTGAAACTGTTGCTTCAGCAGGCTCTGATAAAGACTTGCTGAAGAATGGAGACGAGTTGCCCAAGTTTCGAAGTGAGAATGGCAAGCAACTAATGAATCAGAAATCTGTTGATCCCCTTGGGAGCTTTTTTGAAGGTTTGTGCAAGTTTGCTTGCTATAACAAGTTTGAAGTCTGTGGAACAATAAGAAATAGAGACCTTCTAAACTCTGCAAATGTGATATGCACTCTTAGTTTTGACCGTAATGAGGATTATATTGCTACTGCTGGCATATCGAAGAGAATCAAGATTTTCGAGTTTGATGCATTTATGAATGACTCTATTGATATCCACTATCCTGTCGTTGAGATGTCAAACAAGTCAAAGATTAGCTGTGTGTCCTGGAACTTCTACATAAAGAATTATTTGGCTTCAGCTGATTATGATGGTGTTGTCCAGGTAAATACCTGTTCTAACTGAAAGATTCCCTGATGTAAAAGTTGCTCAAAAAAGGCATTCAGGTTCTACCCCACCAACATTATATACAGTGATAAATTTGTTAGATGTCGAGGATCCATCATTGCTTTGGTACTATTCCAGTAGAGTGATAAATTCTTTTTGATGACAAACGTCATAGCTATCCTTCGTGCATTTTATTGAATTTTATACCACTTCAAATTCTGGGAATTATTTGCCTAGACTTTGAATTATGTGTTGCTCTATTGCATAAAAGAGTAATTGAAACTATCGAACTTCTCTCTAAATGTTTAATTTTCCTTCTGGTTTGTGTTGGTGTTTTTATTATTGAATTAAGGTTGTTGCCTTGTATTTAATTGATAAAATGGTTTCTTATGTTATAGACATGGGATGCGGGAACTGGTCAAGGACTCTGTCAATACAATGAACACCAAAAGAGGGCATGGTCTGTTGACTTTTCTCAAGCTGACCCGACAAAGTTTGCCAGTGGAAGTGATGATTGCTCTGTGAAGCTTTGGAGCATTAATGAGGTATGCTTTCCCGCCTCGCTTATAATGTAGCATGTAAAAGGTTGGTGTTTTTAACAAATCAGATACACATGTGAATCACCTGCATACTTGCTACGCGTATTTTGTTTTGGAGTTTTAGCCTGTATGTTTTCAGCAAAGCTTATGAAGAAAAATTTGAATGAAATTATTGCAGAAAAGTTCACTTGGAACCATATGGAGCCATGCAAATGTCTGCTGTGTTCAGTTCTCGAGTTTCTCTCCTCATCTGTTGACATTTGGATCTGCCGATTACAAAGTCTGTTGCTACGATCTCCGGCATGCTAGAATCCCCTTGTGCACATTGGCTTCCCATGAAAAAGCTGTTAGCTATGTGAAATTCTTGGATTCCAACACCCTTCTCTCTGCATCCACCGACAACACCCTGAAGTCGTGGGATCTCAACAGAACTTGCTCAGATGGATCGCCCTCCACCACTTGTGGCTTAACCTTTACCGGCCATAAAAATGAGAAGGTTAGTACTAACCATTGTTTTTAAAAGGGTCAAATTTACAAATGGTCACAAACTTTGGTTAATTATTCAATTTGGTAACCAAACTTCCAATTGCTTCAATGTTACTATTAAACTTTGTGATTTGCTTCAATTTGGTTACTGAGCTCCTAACGGACGTATGTCAAGAAGATGATATGGCAGTTAACAAATTTTGTATAATAACAATTTAGTCCTCTACATTTGCACATTCAAATAATTTAATCGTAATTCGACAAATAATAATAAAGTTAACCTTCAATATTTATATATATTATTTTAATTTGACCCTATTTTTAATTAAAAATAATTTAACCCTAAACTTTAAACTTAAAACCTTAATTCTAACACCCTAAGCCTAAAACTCCAAATCTATACACGCAAAACCAAAACCCCAAACTCATAAATTCTAAACCTAAAACACTAAAACCATAAACTTGAAACTCTAAACCCCTAAATCATAACCCTAAACCCAAGGCGATTGTTGATGTCGAGCAATACGCAGATAGACGAGCCATCGTTGACGTTGAGCATTACGCTGCAACCTTCCCATGTTACTCTAGGATTTGGAGCAAGACCCGATTCAGGTTTACTCCCGGACATGTTAAATCCGTTATTAAACAAAGATTTGCTCTTATTCTGCCTAGTGTTTAAAAGAATAAAATTTACAAAAAATAATATGAAGAAGAACTTCAATTCACAAAAAAGATTTAGGTTTTGCAGAACAGAATCTAACTATCTAAATAGTTGGCATTCCAACACTCAACTTTCCCCAAAAGGAATAAAACCTTAATGCCTAGGGTTTAAGTACAACTTTGAAATAAGGGTAAAGTTCTAAATTAAAACACTGATTCTACTTATGTTTATGTATGTGGGTGGAGTGTGCGGTGGTGGTGACGTGCTGTGGAAAAGAAGGGGGCGAAATGCAAACGAGGGCAAAGAGCATGGTAATGGAGGACATGGAAGGGAAATGGTTGAATGAGCACAATTTAGTAATTTTGGGAGGGGAGGAGGAAGGGAGGGAAAGAAAATACGATGGTTTAGGGTTTTAGTGTTTAGGGTTAAATTATTTTTAATTAAAAATAGGGTCAAATTGAAATAATATATAAATATTGAGGGTTAAATTTATTATTATTTATCGAATTATGGTTAAATTGTTTGAATGTGCAAATGTAGAGGACTAAATGTGTTATTATACAAAATTTGTTAACTGACACATCATCTTCTTAACTTCCGTTAAGAGCTCAGTGACCAAATTGAAGCAAATCACAAAATTTAATGGTAATATTGAAGCAATTGAAAGTTTGGTTACCAAATTGAATAATTAACTAAAGTTTAGTGACTATTTGTGAACTTTACCTAGGGGTGTAAACTCGACTCGGCTCGTTAAGATTTCGAGTTGAGTTCGAGCTCGAGTAATTTTTAACGAGCCTGAGAAATTTGAGCTCGACTCGGCTTGTTAAGAACTCAAGTCGGGTTCGAGCTTGATTCGAGCCCAATTGAGTCAAGTGTTGACCGATCTTTGACCGTGTCGGACTCGAGTATCTCGCCATCTGTCACGTCTCATTTAAAGCCCTATCAAGAAAAAAATTTGATACACAAGTTGTGTAAACTCAAGCTTGTTAATTTTAGGGTTTAGTTTAGGGTTTAGAGGTTTAGGTTATTGTGTTTAGAATTTATGATTTTAAGGTTTAAGACTAATGTTTATGATTTATATTTTAGGGTTTTAAGTTTAGGAATTTAAATTTTAAATTATAAAAAAATAAAAATTTAGTATATTATATTTTCGAGTAGCTCGTGAGCTTTTCGAGTCGGGTATCAAGTAGCTCGGCTCGTTAAGAACTCGAGCCGAGTCCAATCAAACCGAGCTTTGACCGAGTCGAGCTCGAGTAGCTTGCAATTTGTCTCGTCTCATCTACCGTCCTAACTTTACCCATTTTAAAATGGATATATCTATTAAAATTGAGCGTCTTCCATAGTTTTTAAGTGCTAACCATTTGTTTTCTTCATATGGACAGAACTTTGTGGGTTTAACTGTCTTGGATGGATATATAGCATGCGGTTCAGAAACGAATGAGGTAAATAAAGTTTAATCGCAAGTGAACTGCTGAAATCTGTTGCTCTAGTCTGGATTTTTCTTTATTCTTATTGTTTTTTATCATTGAAATACACATGGCTTACATGTGTGCAATCCTGATCCAACGGTAAACTGATCCAGATCTTTCTTTCTTGTACTTTCGAAGGTTTATTGCTATTATAGATCTCTGCCAATGCCAATCACTTCCTATAAGTTCGGTTCTGTTGATCCAATTTCCGGGCATCAAAACACCGACGAAAATGGACAGTTTGTTTCAAGTGTCTGTTGGAGACAAAAGTCAAACATGCTTGTTGCTGCCAACTCAACTGGAAGTATAGAATTACTGAAACTAGTGTGATGAAAGCATTTCCCCAGATTAGTTCTGCTCTAACCTGTAATTAATTAGCTTGCATGTCCTGAAGATAGATTGTATTCACTTCGAGACACACATGGTAGCAGATTGCAAAGGCCGAGGGGGAAAATGAGAGCCAAAACTCCTTCACTAACTTTGTGTCTGCCTTCAATGAGTGTGTCTATGCACACGAGGATATTAGTCTCCAGTTTCCTACTAAAACTGCTAAGGTCACTGTTGTATGGCAACTCTATGCATGATCAGTCCCTAAACCCTCAGAATTGGAGGTTAAAGACGAAGATGACAGTACTGTAAGTTAATACCCCCTGCAGATTTATCTCGATGACATTGATGAAGAGTGGCTCCAAAAACTTTCTTCGGGTGCAATAGTTCATTAGCAAAAACATTACTGATAGACATAGTAGTAGTAGAAGAAGAATTTGGCCCCCAAGAATTTCTTGTTTAAGAAGTATTCGAGCAGTCGAGATTTGAGTGCTTCGTAAGAATTAAAGAGGCATGCAACTGTAGTCTGTAAGTTATTTTCACAAGTATTTTGCTTCTTGATTTGTAGATAATTTTTCCTTTATGATTAATTCAATAAAGTTTCTCGCCGTTGCCGATAAATATAAAACTAGCCTTTCTGATTGAGATGTAGTCTGTAGATTTTCCACTATGAATTGGAAGTCCTTTAAGACTTAACTTTTATGTATGTTTCTAAATTCTATTTGCTGTCTATAGTATTGTCATCATGACCCTGAGCAATTATTATACAGTTTGTATAGCACCATTAAGATTTGATTCTTTTACTTACACGGTTCCTTCGTATGGATAAAAAAGATCTAGCCTCTGCTTCATTAATTCCTCTATAGAAAAGGCACTGTAGCCACCTCAAAGAACCACACGGTGTGGGTGTTGCAGAAACGGGTGTCGAACAAGTAGCCATGGCGTCGACTAAGCAGTAGGCCAAATGGTCGGCAAGGTAGGGACCGGTGCAACCACTTTCAGATGTCGTCGTACTACCCAAGGTACTCGAAAGCTGACTATGAGGTCATGCCAGAGTGGAAGCTTGACTGTTTGCTTAAAGAGTATGGACTAGCCATTCCATATGGATCCCTCCATGTTATAGTTTTTGAAACTACCAAGGCAGTGTGTTTTTGTTAGTTCCTTCCAGTTTAATCTCGTTTAGCTTCGTGATTAATGACCTGCAACTAATATTTTGGACAATGGTCAAACTGTTCAAAGGAATTATATATGAATGATTAAGAATACGGTAATAAACTATTTATTTTAGTCGGTTAAGACCATAAATATTAGTAATTAATCTCATAGTTTTCCTCTCTATGTAACCCCTCAACCCGGCCAAAAAGAAAATGCCGAATTTAGGAAGTCAAAATTGAAAATTTTACCCTCAAGAAACTAATTTCATTTATAAAACTGTAAAATAATTGTAAAATAATTAAATACTTAGTAATTTGTCAAAACTAAGGCATTGAAATAATAACCGAAAATTTCGTAATATAATCTGAATATCGAGTCTGAAAATGCATGCTAAAAATAATAAATCCCAAATCTAAAATTACATCAAATCCCAAAACTAGTAATTAAATTAAATATATAAATAAATTCAAGTCCATACTGGAATAGAGTAAAGCTGAAAACACGAGATCCTCCGGGTACCAAGTCGCCTAAAGACCGAGTTATCTGTAAAAGAAACTATGGGAGAGTGAGCTATTGAGCCCAGTGCGCCTCTAAAGTGCATGCAATCACAAACTCAGTCCCAAAATAATTTTCTCAATATATTTAATAAAAGCACGGCAAAACACAATGCATGTAATGATGACACAGACAAAACGCATTTCCCAGCTACAACTCCAATCACAGTGGTGGCAAAGCCAACAGGTCACAGTAGGGGTAGTTCCCCTGAACCTCTCACCCCTTATTTCTCCAATCACAGTGTGATCAAACCACTTCTTCCTCCGTACAACTCATCCCATGCATGATAAAATAATATTTATGAACACATTCTTAACACAATTGTATCGTACTAAATACGAGGAACATAGTTATGAAATTTTGATAAATTCATTAAAACACTGTCTGACACAGTATGCATAATATCTCAAAACACATTATAATCACATCACAGAAAAAAAATAGTCATGCATGTTGTAAAACATTTCACAGAACATATAGCACAAAAAGAGAACACATCTCAAGCGGCAATAGCTCTAACGTAGAGAAGAATGTAAATCTTATACAGGGCCTAACTAAATCGGAACCTACGATATCAAACTCTACACATCAAAAATCTATCACTATGCCACAAGGCTAAAAATACTAATACCAAACTAAAAGAATACTCACGCGTAGATCTCGTAGTATGTGCAGAGACGATTCGAACGGGCAAAAGAGGTGACAGTTCGTCAAATTCACGGTCAAAAGAGCAATAGTCACCTTAGCGATAAGAATAATCTTAATCAGATAATCAAGGGTTTAATATCGTAGGGAAGCTGAACAACCATGAAGGAAAAAGACGTAAATCTTCCAACAACCAGATTTCCATTCTTGACTCTCTAATGTCATAAGAAGTGGGTTTTGATAATAAATAACCATACTTGAAATTAGACTAATAGTATACATAAATATTTGTTACAGTTCTTTCTCAAATAAATAATTCATGTATATTGATTAGACGTAGAAGAAAATATAACAAAATAATTTAACTTACAGAAGTTCAAGACACCAATGACTTGGACGACCTTTAGACTCTTAAAAATTATGAACCAAAGACGTGACCTTGGTTTGGCGTGAAGAACTGGTGGTTGTGAGGGATTTGTTGTAGCGGCGAGAAAGAGAAGGGAACAGGGAAAAGAAAGGGTTCGTTGGGTTTAAATACACAAATCTTTTGAGTAAATTATAAAATAAGTCATTGACTTTCTAGTGTTCACAAAGTAGGTGCCTAATATAAATTTTTATAAGACAAAGTCACTAAATTCGTTTAAAATTCAATTAATTTCTAAATTTCTTAATTAGTGTTTCATTTTTTTTAAATTCCCAATTTTTAAGGTTTTGAGTATAGGGATTTCAAAACTAAGGTTTTAAATTTATGGCAAAAATTCAGGGTGTTACACTCTATACCATTATGAATCATTCTTTTCAAGAGACAACAACGGACTGGAGTGAATGAATGTCATCAAATCTCTTATTATTTTACAATCATGTTTCGTTTTACAATTTTCGACATTTCATTATTAATGTGTTTTTGCCCCTAACTTCAAACATTTATGTTTTGCCCCTCCTAATCTCTAATCCCGGTTCCGTCCCTAGATGTTACTTGTGGTGGAGTTAGTAGGATGAGAAAATATGCAAGTTGGTTTAGAATCTACCGTCATTTTCAGTCACTGCCTTAGGTTATGACGTGGTTTGAAATGGAAAATGAAGAAAATATCACTCTCCCTTATTCTTATTTCTTATTAATTTAATTTTCTATATGCAATTGGCATATACATTGTCTTCTAGCAGATCCATTGGTTGCCTCATGTGTCTGTTTGTACTATGCAATTTGGTTAGTATTTTGTTTTCTAAAATTGTGAACGTCACTTGCTTAACCTGGAATTTGTTTCTTTACAGGATACCACATAAATATTAGGACCACTCTGGAGAGAATATTGCAAAATTTTCTTTCTAATATTCATATGTATCTGTATTTCAGTATTCGAGTTGTTTCTGTAGTTAACAGGCGAAAATAAACAGCGATTTCCGTTTTTCGGATTGTAGCATCATGGCTTGTAATTTGATTTGTTTTTAAAGTTGTCCTAACAGATCAGTTTACAGAATGGAGGTAAGAAAGATTAGATTTTGCCAGCACATATTGAATGGTTTGAGTGGGAATATCATTCTAATTCAAAAGAAAGAGTTCCATGTGCATGGAATCAACATAGCATGTGATGTTATGTCATGGTCTTTTTTTTTTTTTTTTTGGCTTTGGTTGCAGGTTTGTCTTGGATGTGTGTTTTTCGGTTTTCGTTTAATGTCATGGTCTATTGGTCTGGTCCCATCCCATTCCTTTTAATCTGTTTGTGTCCCTTGTATTTTACTTCACCACCCATGCTGCATTTGTTTAATTGTTTTTTTTTAATTTCTGCAATGACCAGAAGGATAAAGACAATTATACATATATATATATATATATATATATGGAGATTTTCTGTGGCGACTGCTACTAACTGTCAAATAATGTTGAAATCTTGGCAGAGCTGGAGGGTATCCAAGGCCAATGGATGATTAGTTTTTGTTATCCTACCCCAAGCTTCCAGTTATATATTTGGATGAGAGGATGTTACGTACCATTATTCTTTTTTTAAAAGACATATTTTATAAGATATGCAGTACTGCCGTTTATTATATTTTAAGATTTTTTATATATAAAATTATTGTCTCCGCTTTTTCTCAAGTATGACATTTTCTCCACTCAATGTTACGAGTTAACCACACTTACGATGAGCTATTATCACGGGGCAATTTCTCTCTTCTCAATGACATGTCTAATAGGATGTGCAGCGTCGCCATTTATATATCTCAAGACCTCTTTTTCCTTTTCGATGTAAAATTATTATTCCCACATCTTCCTAAGCGTGACAACTGAAGTGAAACTCTAGATTAAACATGAGAATCTTACATGATTTACAATTAGAACATCCAATTTTCATTTTTTTGAATAGTCTTATTATAATTACAAAGTAATATCTGTTTATATATATTCGTAACTTTTTTTGACAATGTACACATATCTTGCAGACAAAACGATTTGAATTCGAGTCTTAAGATGAGCATCATCTTTTTTTCACTGAGACTACTTGTTGAGTTCAACAATCAATTTTTTTAAATTTAGGCAAAACTATTGTTATTCAAATCATTAGTTTCAATACCAACTTATATTTGAAAACATTTGAAAAAAGGAATTCTATGATACCAACAGCTAATGGAAGTAATAACC